>JALBCR010002584.1:15000-265640 GCA_030710515.1 Abscondita cerata
AAAAATTTGCAATTGGAATAGTACTTTGCAATGTAACCCACTGCAAAACTAATAAATTTAATTATTATAGCCAACTATGTGTTGGATTGACTGCGTAACTGCTAACACATCTGTCGACAAAGTTGCATTAATGTAAATGCATTTTCGTATGTCTTACGTTACAAAATACTTATTTTAAACATTGCAATTTAGTTAATTTATACAGGACTTTTTAAATAGCGTTGGATAGTTTAAAAATGCATATTTGCTGCTTAAATTGACAGTGAATTAATTTATGTTAATGTAATCATCAGTCAGTTATTTCATCGTTCCGTTGTAATTATTATCCCTGAATGTAATTGTGTGTTGTTTATCGTTTATCATTGATTTTGTTAATTTAATTGCCAACTTGAGCAAACGTTCCTTAAAATGCGTAGCAGTAGGTATATTTACTTACAGTAGTGGATGTTTGTGGTTGTTAACGTGGGAAGGTTGGACGCCAATAAAGTAGGAAATATTTCTTTAATTTTACGCTCCTTTCTAAATTTAGTTCAATTATAAAATATGTTGTTTACACATTTTTCAATAAAATAATAATGACAATAATAACTTATTCCATAAAGTTTATACAATTATTTAGTTAATTGTAATGGAACGCAAGGTGTAGCAAACCAAAGCCGTTAATCTGAAAAGCTTGGATAAGTACACTGAGTGTTGGTTAATGGCGACTTTTTGCATCATCAAGTGGATGCTTTTCCGGCCCGTGCTAGCTGGACAAAATTAACATTATATAACAAAAATTGGAAGAAATAAAAAACGCACCTCAGAATTATAATTATTTATCTTTGGTAGCGTACTATGAGTAAAGTTATAGGTATGAAATAAAGATTAAGAAAATACTAAATAGTAGATAAACCAAAATTGTTTATAACATAGTTTTACATTTCTAGGAAAGTGAGTAGTTTAGACTGGAAGTTGCAATGAAAGTTGATTAAACTACTCTATACCAACATAGACCTAGTGCCCTATACCTGGGCACCATTAGTAGATTCTGTGCCTCTCTCTTAGTCTCGTTCTATATGTCACTGCTTCAAAAAATGCTTATTCGTTTATTGTTTTGCAAACACAAAATTTATAAAGCTGTTTAAGCTTCATCACTATCAACTCGGTGTAACTTTGCCCGAGTCGATGGTCCGCTTTCTCAATCCCTGCGGAATAGGACACAGCCCCAGCAAATCAAGGCTTACAGAGAGCCGATTAGACCAAGGCATAGTTTACAGCCTTGATTGTTTCTCTGAACATAACATATTCGTTAAGTGTCAAAAACACGAAAAATAAAATATACGATGTCTTAACAAAAAACTAATATTTTGGGTTTCCAATTCAAAATGAAATAACTCTAAATATTTTGTACTGTATAATCTACCAACGTTTTGCTGTGGAAACTAATTTTATAGAGTTGTTCGGTTATAAGCCAAATGTTATTTATGTATTTAATTTTTGTATTATTTTCAGACAGTTTATTAAATTCTAAGTATTTATAAACTATTCTTAATATATCAGAAGTACGAAGGTTTTATTTCTTGTTGTATAGAATTATCCGCAAACATGTTTATCTACATGTCCGCCCAAAAACGTTTTCCAGGTTAGGTAGATCACTAATGGCACTGAAATCAAGATGGGTCCTAGTAGACCTTTAATTGTCGAACAAAAAATTGGTGGGTGTTTTCTTAAGCGCCTCATCAAAACTGTCAAGAACCTCCCTAAAGGATGTTGGGCAACACCAAGCTGACATATGACGAGTTACGCACATGCTTATCTGCAGAATCTGCCACTATCAATACTCACCGTGAGTGAAGGACTCCAAAGATCTAAAGCTCATCGCGCATTTTTGCAAAAGACAAAGAAAGCCGTGTTTTCAGTTGTTAAAGAAATTACTGCAGTGGATTTGCGTGTCAGTACGAAAAACTTCAGAAATGCAGACAAGAGCTCCAAACACGCTTCAGTTAATCAGACTACTTTTGAACAGGACTACTTCAGTCAAAGGGGGGATATAGTTTCGGTAACAAATAGCAAGAGGCGTTTTGAAATGCCATTTATGCTCATCAAACTAAAGGATGTTGTTAACCAAGTTGCAAAAGTGAAGACTGTCAACGAGATCTTCGTTTGCCTGTAGTAGCGTCTTGAGGGCTTTCAAGCAAGTAATTAGCAAACTTTCTAAATACTCATTCTTTTACTGTGTCAAAATCATTTACAAGATCTCATCGATTTTTTTTAAAACCTAGTTCTTCATTAATACTAAAATTTACAAAGTCCAGAGCGTTTTGTGTGCCCATGCATTGCCTAAATCCAAACTTTCTAGGAAAAATTAGAAATTAGTAAAATGTAGTTCACATATTTTAATGAAAGTTGAAACTTTAAGTCTTGGTTAATACTTTATTTCGGACATATTAAAAAATGTGTCAAAAAAATTGGCAAACTCAATTAGTTCCGACCTTATTAATTATAAAACTAAGTCACCTTCAGAAAAACGTAATGATATGTTAAATATGAAAAAAAAATAATAAATAAATATTGGCTCATTAATAAAATAATCGGTGGTAAGCTTCAACAATTACATTATTAATCATGTTCATTCTTAAAATCTTCAATCATCTTGGGTTTTTGCTTAATTTGTCTTTTAAAATATTAGTTTAGAATGTACAATGCTACGTCACAACAGATTATTTATTAATTAAACAGATGAAGTTTTTTTTTTTTTTTGTCACAAACCAAATATTTTATTAATTAATCAATGTTGTTTTTAATGTTAAGAAATATTTATAAATAATTTTTCGTTTTCTTCTTAGATACATATGAATTTTTAATATTGTCTCTAACAGGTTAATTTAAGTATCTAGTTGCTGATTTTTAATTCGCCACTTTTAGCCTCGTACTATTCTAGTAGGACTTGTTATTTTAGGTTCTTAAGAAACTTCTGCTTTGGAATAATGTTAAATAATTGTATCGATTACTGAAATCTTATTCTCAAGTATTTCAATATTTGTATCGTCAATTTGGCAAAAGATACTGCTCTATCTCTTTTAGAATAAGTCAATACTACCAAAAAGTCAACACAGTAATTCTAATTAAAATTTTTCAAATACATACAACGACATGTACCTGGCAAATTAGAAAGACTTCCACACTGTCTCCTCACCAACACCACAGAATAAAAAATTAAATCAAAGTCTTGTATAACTCTTACAATAATACCAACAATTCATAAATCCTTATACTATTACTAATAAACCCAAGAATTCCTTATTACTCAACACAGGGCGCCATTTACTATTTAATTAATTACCTATTTTATCAAATCCATAAAAATAATCAGAACAACGTTTTAATAAAAATATAAAAAATACTGATGGTTAGTAGGGAAAACCTATTCTAATTAGTCCCAATTGATCAAGGCTTACCTTTTTTACATATACCCTTACCCTTCTAACCTAAGTATACAACAGTTTTAATCTTCATTCAACCATTGACTTTGCGACTATTGTTGGTTTTAGGAATCTCACTCATAATTAAATAAATCTCTTCCAAAATAGAGATGAAGGGCTTCTAGTTCTGATTTACAGCTTGTGTTGTTCTTTCGTCTAATTGCAATATTTCATTAAACATCTTTTCTAGAGGCGTGGTTCTAATTCTAACATTTTTTATTCGTCATCCTTAATGTTTTATCGTCTTGTCCTATTTCCGTTTTTTACAAGTTTTAGTACCAGTCTTAACCGTATTTAATTGAGTCTATATGTATCTACCTTTTTCTTATAGGATTCAATGTTTATCTTTTCTGGCCGGGGTTATATTGAATGTCTCTTCTAATTTAGTAAAGTCGTCTACTAAAGCAATATTAATCATTTACCAAATTGATTTGAAACTCACTTGAGTGTTAGACAGAGGATAATGAGTAGGATTAGTTGGGACAATCTGCAGCAGCTTATTGTAAGCTGTAAAATATCAGGTTTATCATCTCCTTACAAATTTGACCCCTATCTTCCATTCACTTTTTGCTTCATTTTATATTAGTGCACTAATAATGTAGTACAATTATCGTAGCTCTACACGTTTGTTTTCGTACTGTAAATGACGGAATGAAACTCATTTCAAGCTAGAGCTTGGTTGTCTTAGCTCTAAAGCCCCCTCCCCCACAAAAAAATATTTTTTTGATGTAACGAAAGAAAACAGCCAGCACAAGTTATTACAATTTTGCGTAAGGCTAGCACATTTTTAATAACGGAGTTATTAAGGTTTGAATCTGGTGGGCTAAGGCGACCTCAACCCCTTCACAAAAATATCAAATTTTTATGGTTGCACACAAAAGAGAATAGCTAGCTCAGGCTAAAACAACTTTGCTCAACGCTAGCACATCTTTAATAACGAGTTATTGAGGGTTGAATCTAGCAAGCCAGCCCCCACAAAAAGGTTTGAATTTTTGACGTTTCAACATTAAGAGCTGAGCTAACACAACTAAAATTTTATGTTAGCACAACTTTAATTACCGGTGTTATTGAAGTTTGAATCTGAGGGGCTAAGGCGACCTCAGCCCTCTAACAAACAAACATCGCATTTTTGATGTTTCCACACGGAAAAGAATAGTTACCACAGGCTAGCACAATTTTGCTCAACGCTAGCACACCTTCAATAACAAAGTTATTGAGGGTTGAATCTAAGAAACCAGCCCCTCCCCTCACAAGAAAATTTTTTAACTTTTGACGTTTGAACATTAAATAGTTAGCACACCTTTAATAACAAAGTTACTGAGGTTTGAATCTGAAGGGGCTAACGACCTTAGCCTTTCAACAATAAAATCTCGATTTTTTAATGTTTGCACATGAAAGCGAATAGCTAGCATAGGCTAGCACAACTTTGCTTGATGCTAGCACACGTTCAATAACAGAGTTATTGAGGGTTGAATCTAAGAAGCCAGCCCCCACAAAAAAATTTCGAACTTTTGATGTTTGAACATTATAGAGCTGAGTTAGCACAATTAAAATTATGTTATCACACCTTTAATAACAGGGTTATTGAGGTTTGAATCTGGAGGGGCTAAGGCGATCTTATCCCTTCAACAAAAAAATGTAGAATTTTTGATGTTTGCACACCAAAGAAAATGGCTCGCACAAGCTAGCACAACTTTGTTCAACGCTAGCTCACAGAGTTATTGAGGGTTGAATCTAAGAAGCCAGTCCCCCTACAAGAAAAATTTTGACGTTTGAACATTATAGAGCTTAGCTAACAAAATTAAAAACAAGCGTTTACCGCAGAACTCAACATCGCTCGATAAGCGAAAATAAAGTTGCGTTTTAGAGAAAAAAAATATTTCAAACAAAAGCTATAGACAATAGAATTTCCAACAACTTTTCCTTCAACTTTTTTTAATTGATGTTTGTTACGCGATTGTTATATCTTAGTAATTCCTTATGAAATCAAAATATAGTAACAATAAGGTATATAATTAAATTTATACCTTATTGGTTTACTGCAGAACTCAACATCGTCGATAAGCGAAAATAAAGTTGCGTTTTAGAAAAATATTTCAAACAAAAGCTATAGACAATAGAATTTCCAACAACTTTTTCCTTCAACTTTTTTTAAAATTGATGTTTGTTACGCGATTGTTATTTCTTAGTAATTCCTTGTCGAATCAAAAAATAGTAACAATTAGGTATATAATTAAATTATAAACAACTTTTATTTGAAACAAAAATGTGTAAAATGAATATTTTTCTAAATATTTAAAATTCAAAAATCTTTGTAGGTTAACGGCCCTTTTAGCTACATAAATTATGCCCAAAAAACTAATCAGATCTTTGGAATTATACATTCGGTCCTTTGTACAAAGTTTGATAAAAATCGGACGGGTGATTTTGCCTTAGCCCCCCTAGATTCAAACCTCAATAACTCCGCCAGTAAAATGTGCTAGTGTTGTTCTAACCTGTGCTAGCTGCTCTCTTTCGTGTGCAAAAATAAAAAAAACTAATCTTTTTGTGAGAGGGCTAAAGCTGCATGCTGCTCCCTGGTCTGATATCTACAAGCTTCTAGATGATCATTACTTAATAATAAAAATACAATTTAAGATTTTAATTACTATTACAACTCGCTCATTTATTGTTGTATTTTACTGACATATTACAAAATTTTATGAGATAGTAAGAAGTGCTTGTTAATACTCTCGTCATAACCGCAATTTGATTGGTAGTAGTTTTATCACAAAACACGTATTTGGTTTGATTTTTTCGTAACGTCGGGTACAGGACATTTCAATTATAAAAAGCGAACGAAATTGACTGCACGTCAAATCAGACATTAAATTTATATTAAACAAGTAAAACAATTTATCGGTTCGGAAAATACACATACATAGCGTCGCTCAAAACCGGTGATGCATAATACTGTGGAAACTTATTATCAGCTTCGCTTGCATTTTGTTCGTAATGTATTGTTCAATTTAATTGAACGTTTTGCATGAATTTTCACGAATCGATCGCGTTTTTGTTTAGTTGCACGTTCATTAGCATACAAATATCATCAACACGCCGAATTATTAAATTCACTCAACTTCCATAGCGCAAGAGGAAATAAACTTTATACAAAAGCACTTCTTTCTGAAGTTCCATTTTTACTTGATTAAGTTTGTTCCGATTGTTTATTTTTCACTTTTAACTTTTAAGAGTCTTTTACGTTTAAGTGTTGAAATATTTAAAGAGTTTGAATTCTTTAAAAGCTTCTTGTCTTATTAAGTATTAATTGTAGTACAGTCTTGAGTTTTTGCTATTTCGGAAAGCCAGAGATCTATGTTCCTAGTATAGAGTATTAATCTTGCAAGTTATAGAAAGTTCTGTAAAAATCATTTGGTACGAATTTAGTACAAGGTATTAATTAATGGTTTTTTTATCGTATTATATTATATTACATAATAATACGTATGTTAACTTAAATCGTACTAGCGTGATCGACTTTGCTTCAGGTGACTCGGCTTTGCCTCGTAACCTGGTATTTAAAGTAGTTCATAATAAAAATTTTTATCAATTTTTACAAAACCTTTTCAATTTTAAATTCATTTACATGCATAAATCTATATTCCGCAATATATAATATTTTCGTTATATTTATAGCTATTATCCAGTGTAAAATAGAGAATGTCGGTTCATAAAATTAATCATACGGTATATGCCTTAATATACACTGAGATGACCTCAAAATTGACAAACTGATTGACAGCTAACACAGTTAATTAAACAAAATTTAAAAAAAGCATAGAAAAAATTACACTTGCTGTCCTTGCCGCTCTTTCATCGCATGAGTATCGCTTACCTTGTCATTTCAGTTTCAGAACTACGTCAAAATTGATAAAACAATGTCGGTTACTGAATAGTATTAAGAACGTGAAAATATTGCTTTTAGATACATACTAACATGCAATTAGAAATAAAAATAGTAATGAGGTTGTAAAATGCAAATGTTAACTATGAATTCGTTAGCGCTGCTTCCAGTTAAAATACGCTCATTTTGCCATCTATTTTGTTATGCAAAATAATTACACAGAGCAACTATTGTAAACTCAAATAGCAATGGTACACTAATTATCTTAACTTATGCAATTAATGTTAAGTGTGGTGTTTGCTTTTAGAATGTTTTAATTGAGCGGAAATAAAAATCCTAACTACCTAATTGCGCGTTGAATAATAATTATTACAACATTATATAACATTTTGGTTTTATATAACTATGGATATATTAGAGTTTGATGCTGTAAAATCTTGGCACCGATCCAGGTTATTACTATACGGATTTAACTATCAAAAAATTTAAATGTAAATTTTAATCAGATTTTAAAAAGTCGATATTTCTGCAGTCTTTTAATTTTAAAGGAAATGTATTAAAAATCACAAATATTTGTAAATGTTGTGTGAAATTATATTAGAAGAGCGTATCATATTGACGTATGCCAAAGTTATTTTAGGTAGTTTTTTTTCAAATAACAACTTGCATATTTTTATGATTCTTTGTACAGCATTATTCCTCCATGCAATGTAACCTGACTATTAACAATAATATCAAATAATAGTCAAATATACTATATACCTATTTTCAATTACGAAACCAAAAAAAATCAACTTGAGTCAACTTGAACTTTTTTCAATATAAAGGGTGATTCCATTTTCAGATAACGGTTCACTACCAATATTTTGTGTGTTTGATTTTTGTTAATAAAAATACATATTTAATAAATAAATGTACAAATTAAATAATCTAACAAAACAAATCAATTTTAAAAACATACACTGTTTATTAGATATGTACACAAATATATGCAATAATTGATTATCGTTTCTATAGAAAAACAAAACAAATAATTTAGATTTGACAATTAAAGCAAATTTTATTCGTGTTTTCAATGTTGAATGCATTGCTGCACGACGAAGCACGAAACACGAATCAACGGTTAACGCAAATTGAGAGTTTAATCAAATTAATTACATACTACAAAACGCCAAATAAACAACCAAAGTGATTTAAGAGTGTAACCGAAGTTACGTTCAATTAAACGCCAATGCAAAACTACGATAAGCGGTTTCTTAATTTTTTCAAGTCAATCAATCACAAACAATGGGGAAGAATACGATATCTTCCAAAATTTATGCAATGAACAATAGAAGCAATTTATACCTCTGTATTGTGAGTTTGGATTTGATAAGAGTTTTCTTTCAAAAATACCAATTTGAAATTTTATTAATCCTTCGACTGCAGACGATTTGAATACTTCCAAATACAAAGACAATAGCAACCATTCGTACCAAAAATGGCAACCAATTTTGGCTACTCAATATCTGAATTGATTGCGACTCCAGTAACACCGAAATTTTCCAATACGATAATTTATCGATAGATTAAAATGCTGACGTCATTTTCTTGTTGTTTGTGAAAGGGGCCACAAACTATATGATGTACGACCAACAATGTGTATGTTATCGATCCATTCGGATTTTTGATAACCAAACCTATCAACGATTGGAAGAAATTACTATCAATTCTACAAAATTTACAAACGCTTACCATTTTATTGAGATTAAAAGGTTTAAGAATTCTAACAAACATGTGTTAACTTACATTACGAACAAACAATGAAGCAATGAACGATTGTCATCGATAACGCAGAAGTATAAATATTCCATAGGAGTATCATTAAATTTCCAACAAATGGGTTAAACCGTCAATAACAAATTAACATAGGCGTTACACCAAAAAGGTATAAAAATTATAAAAATAGCATAGATGAGATTCTCTCTTATCTTATTTTACTATTAAGCTAAGCTAGCCATAAAAACAATTAAATATCTGAAGTTAATTTTGTTGTTTTGATAGTAACTAAACTTAAGAAAACTTGAGAAATAGAAAACATACCACTAGAATGTCTCCAACCTCTCAACCAGTAACAACTTTACTTAAGCCATTTTAACGCCAGAAATGTACCATAAAGAAAGGTTTCAAAATTTGAACCGCCAGAAATTTTATCCTAGGAAATATTAAATCTTAATTTGCAATTCAGAAAATTTTATTTTATTTATTTGTATGGTACATTTTTCATATTGTATTGTGATGTAAGTGTTATGTATGGTGTCCCAAAAGATCAGTATAGTGTGTTTCAGACATAGGTTCCTTATACAAAATGTTAAGTTTAGTGACAACTAGAAATATATTCAATTTTGCCGAAGAGGTTGAAACACTCATATATTTGTATACAAAAAAATTTAATTGAACAATGAGACTCAAGTTATTTAAATAAAACGTGTTTATTAAACTTTAAAATTGTCAACTAAAGTAGAGATTTCGAGCATATAAACATCAAATCAAGTTGACATGATTATTTTAGAAAATTGCTGAATAAAGATAATCAGAAAAAACGCAACATGTTCCCATTGAAAAAAATTGAGCCACCCATCGTTCCTTATCAAGTTTGAGATGTTGGATTGATTCCTACAATTTAATTTCAACCATTAAACTCAACATGTCGTATTAAAAAATAGTCCTGAATATGATTAACCAGTGAGAAACTCAACTGGTTCTAAGATATATTTTTTAAATTTTATCATGAAAAGCAAGATGAGCAAAAGTCCAAGAAGCTTTAAAAAAAATAAAAAAGTTGCAGGCGTTTAAGCTCTTTCTATAATGACATTACATATAATAAAAACATGAGCCATAATTAGGAATGACAATAGAAAATTATATTAAATCTGATGTGAAAACGTATAGGTACCTTAAGGGTGCTTGAGAAAGAAAGAGTGCTAAGAAGGCAACTATAAATGAGCTAATATTAAGTAAGAACGTGTCTCTAACATATTAATATCTTCTTATCAAATCAACTATTAGAAATATTTTATTCAAAAATTTATTTTGAAAAGTAAAAAATCCAGAAAGGTAAAAATAGTGTCAGTGTCAGTTCACTGATGATGTAGTTTAGCTATTGAAACACGTGTTCGAGTATAGTTTTTGATGCCGTTTTTGGTGTTTTCTTTTAGTTATAGAAGGGGTGGGTTAACTTAAATACAACAGGGGTCCCATTTATGCAAGCGAAAGGTAGATAAATTAGAATAAAATTAAAGAAAAAGATTATGCCGATTAAAACGAGGTACGTGTTGTATGGTGGGTAAACGACAGTAGCCCACTAAAAAACTGCCAACAGCGTGGTGGTATACGAACGCTCATTGACATGAAGGAAGATGACGCCGTCAGTGAAAAATGTTGGCCACCACCTATTTTTATTGCTGAAGGTGTAAAAGTGAATTCAAGTTTTATCACCTGTGACATTGTGCCCTTGTATGGAAAACAGACTTGTCATTATGCATAGGTTGAACACAATTTGTAGAATTTATCTAGCACATACTGCAGAACATTGTGCACAATGTTATGTTTAGATTTTTTGATGGCATTGTTTTACTCGCAGAGGAGCAACCCACAAAATCCACGCCTCAATATTGTTGCTAACCTGAGAAATTTAATCAAATTAGTGTTATATAATGACACAAGAATATTGAAATCCAGAATACGTAGGCATGCAAGCAGCTATGTAAAATAACGACAAACACATTGTTGTCAAAAAAAATCCAAATATTCCGTTATGGTAAAAAATTTGAAACAAAAGTTGCTCGGTTTGTTAAGGTAAACTAATAATTTTGCAAAAAAAATTGTTTTATGCTTTTGAGTTCATGTTTCATTATAACTAAAAATTTAATTTTTTTGTGTTTTGATGAAGTGCAAAAATCTAGGTTTCAAGCTGATGCGAATTATTACACTAAGTTGGCTATGTAAGAAATGCGTAAGATTGTCATGAGGTCAAACTACAAGGATATATTGAAAAATTCTTAGCCTACTATAGAACCAAACAAAATTTCAATGTCAAAATATTTTATTACTCAACATATTCTCCTCTTAATTGGATACATTTATTACAGCAAACCTGCAACGTCTCTAGACCTTTAAAAAAAAATGTTTCTTCTTGCTCTGCAAACCAGACCTCCACAGCTTCTATTACCTCCTTGTTGGAAGAAAATGTACGACCTTTTAAACTTTTTTTCAGTTGAGGAAAGAGGTGATAGTCGGACGGAGCCAAATCGGGTGAATAAGGGGGGTGTTCTAGTAATTCAAACCCTAAATCACGAATTTTTGCATGGCAACATGAGATTTGTGTGCAGGGGCGTTGTCCTGCAAAAACAAAACACCTTTGGATAGCTTTCCGCGTCTTTTCTCTTTAATATTTTCCCGTAGAGTGGTCAGTAATGTCGAATAGTAATCTCCAGTTATTGTTCTACCCTTATCCAAAAATCAATCATGATTACTCCATGGCAATCCCAAAAACTGAAGCAAGAACTTTTCCAGCAGATTTTTGGACACGAAACTCTTAGGTCTTGGAGAACCAGAGTGTCGCCATTCCATCGATTGTTGCTTTGTTTCTGGATTGTAGAAATGTACCCAAGTCTCATCCATAGTAACAATTCGGTTTAAGAAGTCTACATCGTTTTCAAATCGAGCACAGATTGAACGCGATGCTTCTACCCTTGCACGCTTTTGGTCAACATTCAAACATTTGGGGATCCATTTTGCAGCAATTTTTCTCATGTCCAAATTGACGTGAACCATATGATGAACGCGTTCGTATGAAATATTCAGTGCTTCAGATATCCGTTTTAGCCCAATTCGACGGTCTGATAAAATCATGTCATGAACTGCATCGATATTTTCGGGGACTGACACAGAAACTGGCCTTCCCGATCGGTCATCATCTTCAATGGAAAATTTACTCTTTTGAAGCTTGCATTCCAATTTTTGACGGTCGCATACGAAGGACATTGATCACCAAGGGTATTAAGCATATCTTCGTAAATCTGCTTACCTCTTAACCCTTTTAAATACAGGTACTTGATGATGGCTCGATACTCCAATTTTTCGATTTTCACAATTTCGGTGGACATCTTTTTCATTTAATTTATTGCGTGACTCTGGTTTACTTTTTGACGTCAAACTTTACACTGACACTTCTAATAAGTTATTGTTCGTTGCTATGGTAACGCAATATTTTGTTTATGCAAGGAACTGGTCTAGGCTAACTAGATATCAATACATCCTCGTAAATAAATTTTTGAGTTGTCAATTTTGTGTTAGATATATAAAATCCAAGATAGTTTTAACCCTATCTGAAAAAATATGAAAGTGTTTTTCTTTGAAGTTTGTTTTAACAAACCAAGCAACTATTGTTTTAAAAATTTATTCACTATAGAAGAACAATTAATTTTTTTGATAACCTACTTACTCAGAATATTTTTGAAAATCCTAGAAATTTTCGAGTTTTCTCAGCAGAATCTGTATTAGCATTGCTCATTTAAAAATAAATTGTATATTTATTAATATTCAAGCCATTCAATGCTACTCAATTTTTGACATAATGTATACTAAAATTAGCTGTATTTATGTTATCTTCTGCAGTGGTTCTTCTTTTATCAAAAGGATCCTAATGGTTGTGCGACTGGATATTGGCAGAGCAGCAGTGCGAGACTTTGCGTTGACTAAAAGTTGATGAGTTTGGGTACCACCCTCTGACTACTGAACAAAGGCGGTGTTGAACGATCCTGATGTGGTAGTCAGCGTTACCGTCATCCTTGGTGGTTTAGGGTGATGTGATATTAAATATTGAACCATAATGATCATCAGCTGCACATGCGATCGGTGTTTCAAGTTCGATGCGTACGATATAACCCAAGTTTCTTCTATATCGATATTTTGTGCAACAAATTCCTGATTTCCTAACTAACTTTACTGATAGTATAGGAATATTAAACTTGACAAAGGAAAAAATCATTGGAAAGCTAATTTCTTCTGTAATTTATTGTATAGAAGCCCTAACCCGCCTCACAAAAATCCCCGCAAATTCCACCTGGAGAACATGCCGCTATATTGGAAAATAGCTGCCAAGTACCGGTTTCTATATAATCGAACCGAACTAATAATGCTAAAAATATAATTTTAAAACAAATTGCTCCGAAGTAGCTGGGGAATAAATAATCCTATATACAAAATGGTCAAAAAGTTAGCCGTTTTGATGACTTGAAAACAAAAAGTTTTAAAAATAATAATTTAATAAATTTTTTCAAGTTCTTTAAAGATTCCAGAAAATCCAAGCCACTTTGGATGAAAATGCTTTTGCTAGGTTGTAGGTAATCAATTACGAGAAAATGTCGGTTGGTCTTTGAAAATCTGCCCATTGGGTCAAGTTTTCAAGGTTTTTGTGTTATGACTCCTTGACTGTAAGCTATTGATATGCTGTAAATCATCTCTTATTCGAATACAGTAATTAGCTTATTATTCAAAGTTAATCTTAAACTCACAGATGAAAAACTCACAGATGAAAATTTTAACGTGCCACCACACTTAGAAAATGGCCACCAAACGCATGTTACAGTATTTTTACTTACATTAATTATCTCCTGTTGTAATAACGCTACTAACACAAACTTAATAAATTCAGAAAAACCAAAAGTACATTGGCTTATTAAGTAAAAACAGTAAGGGTAACAGGAACAATAACAGTAGTTAGTCTGGATTTTAACCTATTTATTTTGTTTTGCCATGACGTTTAGAATTCAACAACAAACTAATAATTGTTCTGAGCTTCGGATCCCTTTACAAAATCATCCTGCTCCTAATTTTGATCAGAGTCATCCAAATCGACTCCTGGTCTACTTTTATTACTGCAGGACTCTCCAATACAATCACCGAACATTTATAAACGTTTAAGCCCACTTCACTTGCACTTGCAGTTTTTTGATAACTAATTCTACACTTGTATCGTACAAGCAAATTATCTAGTGCTGAGGTAGCAAAAGTTGGTTTAGGTTGTAGGTGGCCGCCTTCTTCTTTCCATTCGCTTCTTTTAGGGCGTTTTCTTTCCTAAGTCTGAATTTAATAGTATACTCGCAGGCTGTGTTCGCTAGCAGCTGCAGACGAAATTACTTAACGGTTTCCTTCCAACAATCTGAGGGTATTTCTTGTACTTTGTTTTATTTAAACTGTCGCCTCTTTTCCACTGTAGAATTTGACAAAGAAGCCTCACCGGCAGTTGGTAGCCATTTTCAACAACAGTGGGACTCACATTCAACAGCCAGAAAAAATTAGCTTTCCGATATTTTTTCTTCGTGGTCTGATCATGACACAATATTACTATACTATAAGTCAATTAGTATAGCGGCTGATATTTATTCTCTTCATCACAAGTGATTTTTGTTGTAGTTTTTTTTTAATTCTGCGAAAATTTTCTCCATGCACACCTAATGTCGTAGATTCTATCTAACATTTTCAAAATCTTTGTAACCCAGATATTTTCTACTTTTTGGTATTAACACCGTTATTCGGTAGGTTTCCTTTAAGGTTTCAATAATACCAACATCGTTTGAACTACTATTAATAGTATATTATAAACCTAGGTAGTGAAGTAAGTCATTATTGCCCGACCGCTGAAGTTTATGTCCCGAGCGATAGCGAGGGACATAATCAGCGAGAAGGCAATAATGACCTTCACTACCGTAGTTTATATACTATTTTTTCACTACTAGCTACTAAACTTAATTGGAAGTATTTTAATTTTTGAATTTTGTAAAACTATGAAAAATATGTTAGTCTTGATTTGAATAGAAATCACTATTCATTTGTTTATATCAGACATTTTGAAAAGTGTAATTTCAAATTTGCAATTACTATTTTCATTTACGAATATTTTTATCATGTCTAGTGATGAAAGTGAAGGGTGTACTCCTCCAGAATTGCATGAAGCTGCAAAACAAGTATACAATAAATTGCTTCCAGAAAAATCAAAACATTTATATTTAAAAGTATACAAGGATTTCAAGGATTGGTGTCACACAAAAAATGTTACTACAGTAACAGAAAACGTGCTGTTGGTATATTTTCAGGAGCACGCAAATGTAAAAAGGCATCTACTTTATGGTCAACATTTTCAATGTTAAAATCTACCCTTGCAATTCGAGAGAATATTGATTGCGGAAAGTATCCAAAACTTATATCTTTTTAAAAAGGCAAAACAGATCATACAAAGCAAAAAGGCACCTGTTTTTTCCAGAGAACAAATTATAAAATTCTTGACTGAAGCACCTGATGACTTTTTTCTTTCTACAAAGGTAAATGTAGTAAATTTTTGTTAAGAATTTACAGAATAATCTAGTTTTCTATAGGCAATTCTGGTCGTTGGAATAGCAGGGGCTTGTAGAACAGATGAACTTGTGAAAATGATGTTCAGAGATGTTGATGTACGAGGAAATGATCTTGTCGTAGTAACCATTCCAAATAGTAAAAATGACACTAGCCGGAACTTTGTCATAACTGATCCACTGTGGCTTAAAGTAGTGTTAAAATATGCAGGCACTCGACCAACTTCAGATATGCAAAGATTTTTATAAGATTTCATGGTGGTAAACCAACCAAGCAAAATATAGGTCATAATACTATCAGTAATGTGCCAAAAGTAGTTGCCAAATATCTAAAATTAGAAGATGCAGATTGTTATTCTGGTCATTCCTTAAGACGTACCTCTGCGACCATGTTAGTAGAAAGCGGTGGCGATATCTTATCGTTGAAACGCCTAGGAGGCTGGAAAAGCTCTACGGTAGCAGAGGGATATGTTGAACAATCTCTTACTGACAAGAAACGGATTGCGTCAATGCTACAAGGAACCTTCGTTTCAAATTCTATTCAGTCTTCTTCGTACATTAGTGCCACTACGTCTAATTCTGCATCAACATCAACAGCAGTTGAAAGTGTCGTTGAAAGTGCAACACTGCACCTTCAAATGCAAAATGTAGCTAATACTTCTTCGATCACTAGTTCTTCGGGAATTAATGTGACCTATAATAATTGTTCGATAAACTATTATTATAAATAGATAGTAATGCCATTGTTTCTAACTTACCTAATGTGTTTGAACTTTTCTAACGTTATTTGTATTCATAAATTAAAAATTGTTTAATTGTTTGAATTTTTGTGTAGCTTGAAGTTGTGAGGTTATGTTTATCAACTAACTGAGAACGCAGAGTCGGCTTTGGACTACCAAATTTGTTTTATTATTGACCTAGGTTAATAAAAATTTTTTTATTGACTTGTAGCTTTAAAAGTTCAACTTCACAACCTGCATTAAGGTTAATATGACTGTGTTTGATAGCTAGTAGTGAAAAAAAACATTTTTGGTTTTTCATTTTTTTTCCACTTTAGTATCCATTAACAAAACCAGTATATCTTTTTTGAAACTAATCATTTGCCTGTTGATTGACCTTCGGTTGTTTGTGGCAAAATCCACACTGTTGTTTCTTGATATTGGTTGGCTTATGATAATCTTACCTTTCCTCGTTTTTGCAATTGTTCAATCAATAAAAATAACTAAATCTTTTCCAATAATATAGGAGTAGTGTACATACGCTTTACCTAAACACGAAGTGAAACCGAATGTTTCTAATTAAATATTAACCTTGAAAAAATTAGTGTAGCAAATAGACTTAAGCTTAGTGACAATTTAAAATATAGCAACTAAACGCTAACGAGATATTAACAACTAATGTCTCCAAACGAAGCTTCAGTTTGTTACGTAGAAAGTATAAGTACAGACATATCTACTCCACTCCTATATCTACAACCAATACATTAAAAAGTGAAACACAAATAGTCCATCAACTAAAATATCAGATACACTTTAGATTCTTTGTAAAAAAATCAGTGTATGTCTCACTGAGAATGCGCGTAATAGTTTTGATCGAGACCCGCACCGGTTATATGTTTCTTAATTAAGGCTACTGTATGATCAGATGACTTGTATTGCCAAATATGTCACCTCTGTTTTTCAAAATCTTTAGTAACCCAGATATTTTCTACTTTTGGTATTAGCACCGTTATTCGGTAGGTTTCCTTTAAGGTTTCAATAATACCAACATTGTTTGAACTACTATTAAAACATTTTTTTGGTTCTTTTCCACTTTAGTACCCATTAACAAAACCAGTATATCTTTTTGAAACTAATCATTTGCCTGTTGATTGACCTTCGGTTGTTTGTGGCAAAAAATCCTACACTGTTGTTGCTTGATATTGGTTGGTTTATGATAATCATACCTTTCCCTCGTTTTTTTTGCAATTGTTCAATCAATAAAAATAACTAAATCTTTTCAATAATATAGGAGTAGTGCTAAACACGAAGTGAAACCGAATGTTTCTAATTAAATATTAACCAGTAGTGTAGCAAATATACTTCAGTTCAGTGACAATTTAAAATATAGCATCTAAACGCTAACGAGATATTAACAACTAATGTCTCCAAACAAAGCTTCAGTTTGTTACGTAGAAAGTATAAGTACAGGCATGTCTACCCCACTCCTATATCTACAACCAATACATTAAAACGTAAAACACAAACAGTCCATCAACTAAAATATCAGATACACTTTAGGATTCTTTGACAAAATCAGTGTATGTCTCACTGAGAATGCGCGTAATAGTTTTGATCAAGAACCGCACCGGTTATATGTTTCTTATTTAAGGCTACTATATGATCAGATGACTTGTATTGCTGAATATGTCACCTCTGTTTGGGTGAAAAATTGTTTTTTTGTGCGTGCAAATGATTTTGATTCGTAAAAGCTTTTTTGAATTGGAATATACTATAGTTTCAAATTATTTTGTTACGTTGCAATGCTTGTGTGTTTCATGGTCATGTTTGCGGAATATTGTTTTTAGTCATTTGATTTTTTTAATTCAGTTGAGATATAGAATAGCTTATCGTCACGTTCACGCAATTAGGGTTTTGATGAAACGCTTATCTTAATAGTTTTTAAACTAGATTTCTTTGAATTTAAACATCGCATGTCGCATTTGGTTTTGCTATCTCAAAGGTTTCTTTGTTTGTTTCCTAAAAAACAGCTCGGTGGCGGCCGCCTTTATCAATGAAATAAAGACTTGTTTTGACTAAATGAATAATACACGGATTGTAACCACTTCGAAAATTCTGAGTAGTCGATGTTTTTGTTATTTCTGAGATAATTTTTTTGTAATGCTCTCTGTGTAAGAAATGATAAAGAGGAAACCTTTAAATCTTTTGAGTGTTAATAGTTTTTAAGTTTTAGTTTACTAGCACTCACGGAGTGAATGTAGCTATTAGACATGTAACAAATAGCGCGGATTTATGTTTATTTTTAATTAAAATTAAAACAACCGCTTAAGTGCCGAAAAGTGTACGTTTATTTAAAGAAAAGGAACTTCCGTTTTGCGAAACTTAAGAGAGAATCATTCGATTTGTCAAATGATCAAAATAATGGTTTAGCGAAGTATTCAAGAGAAATGCAATACCGCAAGAGAATGCATTAATTAACGAGATCTTTAGATTAGCAAAAGGTTCTTAGTTCATTATTTTTTTATTAGTAGATTATTCTTCGTTTTATGGATTAGAAGAAAAGAAAACCCCTACTGTAACTACTCTACTTGATTACTTGACTTAGGTTTAGGTAGTGTCTAGAGTAAACTTATTTTTTTTGTGTGTATTAAATTTTATTCGGCGGTTCAGCACGTTTGAACCAAATTTGTAGTAGTTTTAAGAACGCGGTGGAAAATCTTTTGTCTCACCCGCTACCGGGGTCAGTTTGTACATGTGATTTTTTTTTTTTTTGATCGTGGTTATCATACAAAAAACGGTTTAGAATTAAAACGCTGTAGACATAACCGCGTGTAAAATTTAAAGTTATAAGAACCGATAGTAAAGATTTTACTGTTTAATTGCTTCGGTCTCCCTTTTCTTTGGTGAACATTTGATTTAAATATGTAAAAGAGTAGGGTGGCGCCTGGCAATCCCGACTGTGACTCGAATTAAAGACCTTTAGTCTTCGTTAAAAGTAAGTAAGAGACAATTCTAAATTCACCCCCTCGCCGTTGAGTTAGTTTGAGCGTTTGTTGTGCTGCGTACATGATCTTCAAGTTTCGTGATGTAACAAATAAACATACAGTAGATTTTACCATGCTGCTAAATATTTGCTTAACGGTTTGCTGATTTATCACAGCCCTGAATAATAAAAATTATCAATTATCAATAATATGTATTTGTCTATTACGAACGATTACGAAGAAGCACCTACAGGCAGGTACGTTGCCCTATCTAAAACTCACCAGAACAAAATGCTTTCTGAATAAATGGTGAAAAGATACAGATTCCATTCTGTAATTCATGTAAGTAGAAGTTTAATACGCTTAAAAGATCTGAATTTAACAACAATTTGGTTGCATACACAACATAATTTTCTCTAATAACAAATAACACCCTGCTGCAACATTATTCATTAAAAACGATTAATTCAACACAACAGTTGGGGTTCGTTAATTACCGGCGAAAATGCGGTGAATTCTGGAGAAATATATTATCGTACAATTACATACGTATATTTTAAATAAATGCATTAGCTGTTCAATAACGTTATATAAGTTTATTTCAGTTGACGATTACATTGACTACATAGTTCCGCATAAATTGAAAGTCAGGATTATTAGTTTTGATGTTGACCTAAATTGTATAACTATATTACAATGCTAAATGCATGTAAATTATAAACGATCGGAACTCTATTCAATTTTGTGTAAAAATTAATACTGCAATTTAATTTACATAAATTACTTTTATGAGTAATTTATTTCATAAGCGCAAGCTACTATGTACCATACATTTCTATTAGGTGCAAGTTATCTTTATTAGTTTGCTTTCATGAACATTTGCAGGTTGTTGTTTATATTGTGTTAAGAAAAAACTAACTTTGGATTTGTAGTGTAAATAAAACTAATTATTTATACCAAGCGTATACATTTTTCATTTTCTATAATGTGTTTTTAATTTTTTTTTTTTGGTTCTGGATTTACAAGAGCAAAATTGGATATTTGTAGTCTTTTATCCGCTATAATATGAAATTTTAAAATTAGAAAATTTGCAGTTAGTTACTTCAATAACTTTGTAAAAATTGTATGACACTTTAAAAGAACAAATGAAATTTTGAGTTAAGTTGCCTTGCCCTCCAAAAAAAACATTTGTCAAGTAGATTATCAAAAATTTTGATACATTCTTGTTTTGCTGCAACAATCAATCATACTAAATTTCAGCACGGTCGTCTTAACCCACCACAAACAAATTTTGATTTTTTGACGTTTGCAGACAAAAGAGAGCAGCCAGCACCAACTAGTACAACTTCACTTAACGCTAGCACACCGTTAATTTTAGTTGTGTTAGCCTGTACCACCTCAGTTGTTTCATATTCAAACGTCAAAAGTTTTTTGTTGTGGGGAGAAGAGCTGGCTTCCATAGATTCAACCTTCTTATTAAACGTGTGCTAGCGTTGAGCAGAGTTGTGCTAGGCTGTGCTACCTTTTCTCTTTCGTGTGCAAACGTCAAAACATCGAAACTTGTTTGTGGGGGGCTAATACGACAAAAGAAGAAAAATATGAATTGATTGATTGCTGCAGCAAAATAAGAAAGTATCGACATTTTTTTACAATCTGCTTGTTAAGTTAATAAGAGGATTTTTTTGACAAGAAAAACTAACATAAAAAGGCACCAAAAACTCAATTGTGCAGTATTTGTTGTTTTCTGTTCTGGTTTCATAAAAAACAATAAAAATTAATGTAATCAGTGGCTTCATTTATATGCACCTACGATATCGAGGTGTTGGGATACAATCAAAACCTTTCTCCATAGGATTTACAATCAAAAATCTAAAAAGAAAATGATCACTATTATAAATAATTTATAACAAAAAAAACACGCAAAACAAAAAAAGAAAGAAAAATGATTTACCCAACAATATAAAAAAAATATCTTTTTTAAAATATTTTTTTTTTCACGTTGTATTTAACAGAATCAATTGATTTCGTCTAAGGAAATATGTCGTGGTACCTTGCATGACTTTCCACAAGAATTACGCAAATAGTGTTTTATTAAACTTCTGGTGTTAGTTTAATATTGCTATCAAAATAATTAGAAAATTTCAAAAATTTGTCTGACTGACTTTGTCTCATTTGCGCTAGGAAATTAACTGACGGACATCTTCTCTAATATTCAAAATGAAATGAATCTAAATTCCAAGTTCCAATATACACTGAATTTGAGAAATATGTAATTTGAACCACTTTTATATCATGTGGGTGTCCCAGACACTTTGTCGGATTATTTACCAGAAATATAAGCTTTTTTAATGTTGAGCATACTTTATCAATCTCATGCAAATTTTTTTGGATTGGCCATCAAAGTTGGTTATTGTATTTAACAGGTTTTGCTTTGCTTTTTTTCAACCCCTAAAATAAACTGGATCTCAAGTTAAAAAAACACTTTTCGCATTTAGAAACGTCTAATACACTGTAACGGTTGCAGTTCACAAATAATAAGAAATAAAATAAAGTGACGGCTTTAGCAATGCAACCTGGAAAAGAAAGAACAATAATATTGGGTTCGAAGTAGCGCACTAAATTCGCGGAAGATCCCGTATTTATAAGCGTTAGCACAGCAGTGTCCGGCTGAGTCGGTGAGATGGGAGAGGTCCTTGAGGGAACGGAAAAAAAATAACTGCTGCGTAACGAAGCGCCACCTGCTGGGTAACAGAGAGAAATAAAACCGACCAGCAGGAATTCAATAGGTTTTACTTAAGGTCTACTACGCTACAACAAACACAAATCAAAGAGACAAAAGACATAAATAGAGCAATTACAATTTGAAATATTAGAACAATCTGAGAGAAATGAGAGATTCGGTCGCATAAAATTTGCGTTCAGATATGTCACAATTCAGTTGAGTCTTTGTTTGCTAACTCCAAATTAAAAGTAAATTTAAGATTGGTGATTAAGGAAACTCGACGTACACACGTCACTTACACACGGTGACTTAAAAACTAGTATTACACTCATTCTAATACAAAACGTAGCTTTCGCCAATCCAAAAGGCCTTTTGTTTTAGCTTAACCCACTTAATGACAGCACCCCAACTCTGAGGGAGTTAGTGCATACAACACCAAGCGTCGGTGGATGGAGACTACCCCGAATAACAATTCGCTTAAACACTAGGGATACAACCGCTTGATGTCACGTATACCTGAGTTTCGAACGCATGCAAAATGAATAGGTTCTTCAAAACAATAAGTTAGCTGAGTACTGATGCATGTAGTTCTGATAAGAAAGGTCCTTGCTAACGACAGCCAGTTGACAGCTACTAGAAGATCAGTGAGATTTCTCTGAGGAGGAGGAAACGACACAGCTCTGGAAACAGATCGTTGCCTTCATAATAGCAGAAGTGTGACCCACAACCGCTGGAGTATACGCGGCAGTACAGCTCCAAGGTCGGCGACAGTGTAATAACCGGCACGTTTTGTGTAACGAAGGATTTCCAATTGCTCGTTCCAGCGCCTTCATAAATTATTCAAACAGTAAGATATAAAGTAGAGGATGAGGTCAAGACACTTGCTAAAGCATACCTTGTAATTAGCAATTAGCACAACCACTAAACGAACCAAAGAAATAGCAAAAGAAAACACTTACGGCAAAAATCGGTCGGATTTATATTTCCACACTAATTTATCGTGCAATTATTGAAACCACATTGAAACTTTACCGCCAACCGCCCAAATGGAAGAAAGAGTCCCAAGATGTCTGCCCGCCATTTAATAAACCTATTCGAATAAACCGATCGTTGATTTTTTCTATTTCTACCTTTTGGTGACTATTTTTACTTTGCTACAGAATTTTATAGCAGTAATATTTTTTTTAATTAAATGTTAATCCTTATTATGATTTGAATGTGGTTAGCATTTACCATTTAATAGTATATTTTACTAGTCGTGTTATTAAAATGGATGCTGTAATAACATTGCTTGAAACATATAACTAGTTAATATAAAAAATTATAATATATATAATATAATATAATAATAATAATATAATAATAATAATAATAATAACAATAATAATAATAGAAGATTTCAACTCCAAAGTAAGAAAACAAAATGACAACACAAAAATTATACAGGAAGACATGGACCTGAAAACAAGTATGAAAATAATACAAGACGTAAATATATTACTAAGGTTTAATGCAGAGATATAAAGAAAATACAAAAACGACGAAAAACGCTCATATTCGAGTCGACAGAGAAAGTATCAGTCGAATGTTTTTTATGGAAAATCAGGAAAGGAATCAGCTTCAAGAAATCAATATACCAAATTAGGGCGTAGTAAACAAAATGACAAAATCAGAGGAAAGGAACACCAACTGCAGCTTCCATAAAGTAGGCGACATTGAATTAATTAAGAGGGTAGATAATAAAAACAAATTTGATTCTTATGAAAGTTTAGAAATTTTTGAAATCAGAAATTTGTTGTGAATTATGATGATAACGGTCCATTAGGATTTTCGGAATTATTTAAGCTTATCTAAGAATCAATTAAGTTTAACGATGCGTGATAAGCAGATAGTATATATAAGCTTCCCGTTGTTTTTAATTTTAGTATTGGTATCGCTGATGATGACAGCTTAGCTGTTGAAACGCGTGTCCGAGTAAAGTTTTTGGTGTTTTTCTGTTGGTTGACAAAATCAGCTAAACTATTTATATAACATATATCAAAGTCTAACAATAATAACAAGCTAAGTGACAAAACAATAATAAAATGGAAAAAAGAAGAAACTGAATCAACGAAAACAAAAAAAACAGTATAATATGGAGAAATAATCAAGATTACATAAGAACATATAAATATAAACTAGTTAAAAAAATACTGGAGGAGCATAAAAAATCAAAATCTACAGCGTCTTGTAATAGATAGAAACAAAATATTAAACGTTTAAAAAATTATACGAAAATTTGTATAAGTCAAAAGCAGAAAATGATATAGAACCAGAAGAAAGACAACAAAGATAATAAATATGAATTTGAAAGGAATGCAACCAATAAACAACGATAAAATTATGAATGACTTAAAACTGCATTGTAGGGGAAATGCAGATGCTTAATATTAGCTTGCTTTTCCAGGTGTACAAACTATTCTACAGAATTATTATAACCACGATAACCCCAAAACTATACAAACCAAAACAAAAAGAATGCTTCAAGAAATAGTTCAGTACAATAAAACCGCGGGAACGATGATAACACTAATGAAAAAGGTAACTGAATACTGGGTCCCTTCCGTTGAGCTAATAAGATATACACACAGCGACAACAAGAATCAGCTTAGAAATAAGTTTCTACAAAACAAACAAAGCAAACAAATGCAGGAAAAAGTTAATCAGATGGAAACTAAAACAAGAAGTAGAACGATATAAAGAAAACAGCAGAACTAAACTGGTACCAAGTCGCACAAAATTGAGATAATTGGAAGAACATGATGGAACCCTATATCTATCGGTTAGAAAATTGTTAAATAAAAAAAAAGAAAAGATAAAATTAAAATCATTTTTTATTGTGTACGTAATATTAATTCTGTCCATCCATGATTATTTTAAACTGACCAGAAACCGACTTACTCACGTCACGTCCCTCGCATACTAGTTTTTTGTCACTAAAAAATTTTTAATGAGAATCCAAAATTTTTATTAATCTTCCAAGTATCTTCCTCCGTTCTTAGGCTATCTTGATCACGTCTGTTTTTTCAATGTCAGTTTTTGCACAATTTTGCTCACTATCGATCAGTTTGGATTTTTTTGCATAGAACAATCAACAGACTCTTTTCAAACTACGTGAATTATCACAAAAGCTAACTGAAATAAAAATATGAATTTTTGTACTTAAATGCTACCAATTTAACGGTTATCTTAACTGTTCGAAGTCTGTACGATGCTTCAATTAAAGATAATCCGCTGCACGCAGTCATCTATTGTTTGACAATTTTTTATGAGCTTGTCGTAAGAATAAATTGTTTTCCGTAATTCCTTTTGTTTTTGTCAAAAATATTGTTGTGTTGAATCCTCAAAAAAAAAATCAGGGTGGGGGATTGATAATGTTATGTCTGTACAGTAGAAAACCTCAAAATGCCGAGTCTTTTCATTCCATCTAATTTATTACAAAAACTAAAAAAACTCCAGTTAATTTATTATCTCCTTTCATCATTCTTCAATTTTTATCTTTCTGATATTTGAAATTTTTTCCGATTTCTCTTCTCGGCATCTACCTCATAACTCTTTTCGCATTGCTTCGGCCTCTGTTCTATATATGTACCCTAACCCTTAATTACATTGATGATGTTATCTCTTTGAAACACTTCTACCACTGTCACTTCCCACATCTTTCTCGAACTGTAAATGTTACTATAGGTCGTATTACTATTTTATAGACATTCATATTTGTCTATCAGTTTTTAATTTTATTAATCCTGTCTTTTAACAGTCAAAAATTTGTCGTTTCTTAATCCATCCTAATATTCGTTAATAGAAGTGTGTTTCTAATGATTCTCACAATTTTCTTTTATACCACGTGCAGTAATGTTATTCTCTGATAATTCTCACATACTGTTTCTTTCTTTGGGAATTAGACTATTTTATGTTCGGCTGGCAAAGAAATTCTTTGTTTTGTTATTTTTGTGATCTCTGTTTATTTAATTAACGATTACAAGAAAAACAGAAGTTGAAATAATACAAGTAACAGACATTGAAATACAGTGGTCAAAAAAGCTACAAACAATTATAGTAAGATCTACGAAGCAAAATAGCTATCATGCAGTGTGCACGTGAATAGCCGTAATTACATGATGAATATCAATGCGAAACGAATCGCCACGGCAAGTAAAACAAATGATACATATTTGGCGTAATGTAAAGTAGTCTTTTCTGAAGTCCTTTAAATACTGATCAGTCAATAGCAAAGCAGTCGTGAACAGTGCATGTGATTATAGAACTCTATAGGTTGGTGACTGCTACTATAGTTTGCTACTAATGACTGTTCATAACGAAGTTTCAAACTTTTGTGTCTATACACACCTTTGATTAATAATATAAAATACCTTTTCTACGATCGTGCAAAAAGTGAAAAAAAAATAGTTTTTTTTTTTTTTGTTGTGTGCAACATATGCAAAAAGCATATTTGTTGCACTCAACATGATCTTCATGCATCATGCAACAAATATGCACTTTTTGTACTAGTTACACAAATAACTATTTATTTTGCTTTTTACTAATTCTATTAAACATAAACATGTTTCTGTTCTTTTGATCATTGTCTTCTATGAGAAGGCATAATAAACTTTCTCAGAGTAACGTTATGGAAAACTGCTTAATCAACCAACAATCAAAAAGCAAACAAAGAAAAATGTATTACTAATACATAAGAGCAATAAGATTAGTAAGTGTCAAATATTATAACTATTGAAGTTACATGCAATTACCACTGGTAGAACGCTTATCGGTTATCTAACTCATGTATTCGATTCTCGGTGCAAGAAAATATGCTGGACAGCTAAGTATAGGTATGAATTATCATATCCACCGACATGCATGCTAGAGTGTTTTTCAAAAAATAAATAAAGTTGTTAATTAATGAAAAAACTTAAACTGCTACCAATTTGCGAAAACAGATTTTTCGAAAAAAAACACATTTTGTAAATCAGATCACAAACACAAACAAGAGAGTGGCAAGAGTTCAAATCCAGTCATCAGCTACACACTGAAATAATTAATTTGTTATTCCCAGTACAGTACAGGGTATCTAGAAACTCTTCTACCAAACCTGTATTAATGTAACCACCATTTGTAGGATGGCACTTTGCTACCGACGTTTTCCGATATATTTATTTGCGCTTTCTTTAGAAATTGATTTAAATCCTGCTGATCATCTATTTGAAGGTCAACCGCCACCAGATCTTAAACTTATTATTTCCGTAGTTGCCATGTTTTGGCAACTATCGTAAAGGCACACCAAGGTAAGAAACTTTAAACAAACAAACGGAAGTTCAGGGTACACAAAGACAAGCATTCAACTTATCAACCAAGCCCAAGTCTACAACAATTCGGATCTAGTATTTTAAATTTCCGTTTTTATAATAAACACCATATTTTTACGTAAAATTGTGCTACAGCTTTAGGTTAGTGTAACAATAAACCAGAACTTAAGTTTTAAGTACAGAATTGAATTGAAATTTCCAATGCAAGGTTAGCAATCCAACTTTAGTTCTTGAAAATTCTCATTAGAGTTCTGACTTTCTTCTTAAGAGTTTAAGAATTCTGTTATATTTATTTCAGTTTTCAGCGAAACCGAAGGACAATCCTGACAGTTACCGACCTGAATCTTCTATCAACTCAGGCTAAACTATTAGAAAAAGTGATACTTTCCAGATTACAACCAAAATAATACATCAATTGTGTTTTCAAACCCATTACGACTTTTCAACAGTTTCTCAGAATTAGTCAAACAATAAATTGAAAGAAAGAGTGATAGAAAAGAAAGAATACACTGCGGTTGTACTTATGAACTATCTGTTATAATAGATTTCCTATATGAAATAAGTCTTTTAAATATTTCCAACTACGTAATCAAAATCATTTAGTCCGAATCAATTCGATCTTATCTAGTTCAACCAAACCCAGTTCCTAGACCCACTTTATTCAAAGAACCTACAGTTTTAACTCAAAGCTGTCCATGTATCCCGATGATAGACAATTATTACCAGTGCTGATGCAATAATTGAACTCCTCCAAAATCCTATAAATATGATATGAGCATGGTTTCAGGAACGAAAAATTAAAATAAATCCTGATAAATTTCAAGCAAAAATGTTTATCGTAAGAGATATGAACAAATTACAAAAATAGTAATAACGAAATAGATCCAAAAGTCAAAACTTAGCAGATGGTTTCATATCAATAAAAAATCCAACTAGTGCTACAACGAGGTGGTAACTTCACATCCAGATTCAAGGTTGAATAGTTCTAAGTAAGTCATGAAATGTATCTTGAATAGTATTATAGTTCCTAATAGACATAAAATATAACTAAAATGTGTGTCTAACGACATCTTGTGTAATATGATAAGAAATAAGAAATGCCAACAGTTACCTGTAACGACTGTAGATGTTTAAAGTGCGTTATTGTTATCAGTAGCGATAACTTTAAGTGCTTAAAACAAGCGTGTCGGTAGAAAGCCCAGTATTTTTTGTACAGTAGTATACAATAACGATAATGCACTTTAAACAATCACAGTCGTTACAGTTAACTGTTGGCATTTCTTAGTTTATAAAATATAATATTAACTTCAATTGTCAACTGTTATCAGAACTATTGCAAACTTTATACAAAATTTCGCTCGGTACTAAACTATATCCGCCCGGACCTTCAAAATGGAATAAGATCTAAACGGGTGCCGGATTGCATTTGACCTTTGTAATTTCTTTTAGAAGTTTTAGAATAGTATTTCTGTAACAAGTTTAGAAGTAAAATACGATGTTAATAAAAAGATCCTAGAGAGGGCGGCAGGCGAACGCATTGCAAATTTTTATTGTTGCCGTATAACAGGCTGTACTTTCTCCACGTTTAAAATAAATATTGTAATATACAAATAATTATCATTTGTCACCGCGGTAACAGTCAAGGCATTAATGTGAGAAAAAATTTCTATCTCTAGAGCTAGAAAGTAGTAGTATTTAAATCACACTGGCCTAGACATGTGTCAAAATATTATTGAATTCCAATAGTAAGAATGTAAGCTTTTTGTAGGTAATTAAACTTTATTTCAGGATTCTGAAATTCTATATTGGTCGTGGTCCCTAAACTTTCTCCAGAACTCTTGAAAATATTGCTCACGACAGAAGAGTTATAAAGGAAGCATCTGACAAACCGTGTATCATGGTTGAAAGCAATCTGGCAAATATTTTAGATCTTATTCAACTTTGAAGATTTGGTAAGCGATATTTTAAGATTTGAGCAAAATTTCTGACGACAGAGTTTGAAAAGATATGATGGTCAGAATAAGAGATTCGCGTTTTAGTGGCCGTCTATTTTTATTAGTTTTTATTTTTTAAACACTCCTATGGTTTTCTATTTTTTCTAGCATCAAGAAATCTATTAGAACTCATCAAAACATATTAGATGGGTTATTTAGAACTATTAAAACTTGATATTAAATTTCTCTTTTTAGAGAAAGTCGAAATTTTTTCTCTATTAGGAACTGCAGTATTTGGTCTAAAGACATTAAATGAGTGACTCAAAACTACTCAATCTTGAAGTTGGATGTGAAGTTAGCATCAATTTTTAATTTCTTTTTATAATATAAATTAACAGGAAGATAGAACTTCAAATTAGTTATCGTAACGCAAATGTTTGCTAATAAATAGAAAAATGCGCAAAAATTGTAATAATTAATTAATGTAAATGCCACTTTAATTATTCACCCTGCGTGAGTTACAAATGACACGCAAAAGTCATTTGTTTCTTGAACTTTCATATAGAAACATAAAAATTTTAGCAAACCATTTCTTATTGAGCGAAACAATGTAATTGAAGAAACCAAGACCATTAAAACGTTCTGTAATAAGCGTTTAATCTACTCAGCTATTAACGTACTCTACTATGAAATTTTAGCTACATTTGTACATGTCTAGCAGTTGATTGCACCCAACGCATTTTACTTTTATTGCATAAAGCTGCATATTTATAATAACTGTACACGATTGTGTAACATTGCTTCCCATATGTATTTGGCTCAGTTCCAAAACCATTACTACAGAAAATACATAATCATTTTTCCGTTAAAAGCAATTACTGAACAGCTATATGCAAAGTTTTTTTCAATTCACTTTAACGTTCTTTTTGGAAATTAATCATCTAATGGTTTTCTAAATGCAATATAAGTACATTACACAATCTCAAACTTCTTTAGTAGGTACAAAGAACTTTAAAAAATTATTGAACGGAGTGAATTTCGTTATTAGTTTAAATAAAATAAATAAAAAGTTGACTTCATTATGTTACGTTAAAATACGACACATTCTGTATTAACGACAGTTTCCTGCTAGCGCGACTTTTCTATTCTGCCGTTAGATGGCAAAGCTTAAAGCGTAGCCATATCTATACGTACGCAGATAGTGCATTTTCTTCCAAGTGGTTAACGTGTTAGCATTCAGCCGACATTTTGCATAAAATATATTATTTTGATCGTCGAGAGTAATCCGATGCCTCTTTTCGTACCTCTCCTGCTTCGTACTCACTCCACGCAGACAGCCCACTTAAGACATTTCGGCACGTAAACGTTAAGCTCAGCTTGCTCGAGTGTATACGCTAGATGATGAAAATTTAAACGCCACTGTGATACATATTCATATAGTGTTTTAACATAACATAAACTCTCAACGTTTGGCAACACAACAATTTGTTGGATCTGTTAAAAACTAGGACATTTATCTTCTACTTGCTCTCTTTCTTAAGTCATCAACTGCTGTAGATTGCGGTGAAGATGGTGTAACCATACGCAATTGTACTAAATTCAAAATTCTACGAACCTAGTAGTAGCTTTTTCTTTTATTGATAACTAGGGTACTCCTTCCTTTGGTTTAGAGAACCAACAACATGCTCTCTCGATTTACGCCTTTGCGAGTGTAAACTTAGGTTAAAGACTATTTTGGGAAGCTAGGCTAGAAGATCCTTAGACAACCAGGTTTTGTCCTTACTTCTAATGGACTAACTTAATATACAGTTGCAAACGACATAAGATGTAATGTTCTCGAATCCCTCATATTTCACATTTTGATCAAAAATAGAACAAAGATTTTTGGTGTCTTAGTCATCCCAGAGATCACTCACCTACTGATTATCGGCATCCATTTTTGAATCACGATGAACTTCGTACCTCACTTTGAATATTGACATCGGATGTTCGGAGATGAGAATGAAAACTGACTTCCAGAAAAATTGCAACACCTAGAAGTTGTCGACAGATTTTAATGAAATTTCCAGGAAACGTCTATTTTCATTAAACAAAGTGATGATTAAAATTTGAATAAAATCTAGCAAGTAGTTTTTGTTTTTTTGTCTGTTGTTTCCATAGCACATACTTACAATAAATTTGAAGTATTAGACCATTTAGTAACTGTCAAGTTTGTAAATTGTTGTTGTTTATTTACAATTTCATTTTGAACTTGAAAACAATGCCGAGAGTACGTCAACATGAACATTTTGTCCAATTAAGTGATTTTGAACGTGGTCGTATTATTGGTATCGGAAAGGCCGGACTTTCGCTAAGAGAAATTGCTCGTCGTGTAAACCGAAATGTTGTATTGAGATGTTAGTCCAAATGTTTCGAGAAAGAGGTTCAACATTGTCGCCGTAGATCTGGACGTCCTCGGAGGACTACAGATCGCGAAGAACGTCGCCCAAGAGTTTTGGCCACAAGAGATAGATTTTCAACAACTAAATAATTGGATGAGAGGTACAGGACTTAGGATGTCAATGTCATCTGTTTATCGCCGGATAAGATCTTATGGGTTGCGTTCATATCGTCCATTTTTATGTCTTTCTCTTACACCACTTCACCGTCTACGCAGACTAGAGTAGAGCAACGTAAGGGTTAATTGGGCGCAAGAATGGCATCAAATTGTGTTTAGTGACAAGTCCCGATTTTGCTTGTGGGCCCACGATGGTTGTAGGAGGGTCAGACGGATGCGTGAAGAACGTAAAAATCCAACATTTTTTGTGGAACGCAACACAGCCCTCACTCAAGGAGTTATGATATAGGGTGCAATTTGTTATGGTAGCAGATTACCCTTGGTCTTTATTGACGGCAACATTAACGCAGCTGGTTACATTGCTAATGTGCTACAACCAGTTGGCCTTTCATATCTTCAAGGGCTGCAAAATTCCATTTTGCAGCAGAATAATGTGCGCCCTCATACGGCAAGTTTTACAACACGGTTTTTGGGAAAATCTAACATTACCGTCTTCCCATGGCCTGCTCGGTCGCCTGATTTGTCGCCAATTGAACATGTATAGGATATGATTGGTAGGCGAGTGGGTAATTTACCGCACTCTCCAGATAATTTACACGATCTTCAGCAATTTTTTTGGAGGTCAGTATATTTCTTCTCTACAGTACGTAGTTGCTCATTCAGGACTTACTTCCGATCAGTTCTTTTCGTTGTTGAATTTTTTAAATCCAGCATTCCATACTATTCCTTCAAAATTAGGGAGTACACCTGAAAGTATTGTCAAAAATTTACAAGTGTGAATTTGATCTTCCGGAATTATGGTATCTGGGGTATTTAGTATGTTGATTCTCGGCATTCCGACTCGAATCAAGGTGACTTTGTAGGAATCGTTAGCTGCTGCAGACGCTTTATCCGGAACTTTTCTATTCCTTCTAGTCTCTTGACTAACCTGACCAAGAAAAATGTTTCTTTTGTGTAGGCATCGTAATGTCAAAATCCTTTTCCTGCGTTAAAAGATTATTTGGTATCTGCACCTATTTTAGCCTTTCCGGATTTCTCATTACCTTTCACTATTCAGTCTGACGCTTCTGAATATGAATTGGTCGCAGTTATCAGTCAAAATATGATCAAAAGTGATCTGTTATCTCAGCCGATCACTGACTAAAACTAAACGCAACTATTTGACAACTGGGAAAAAGCTGCTTGTCTTAGTTTGTTCTCTTGCTCCGGAAGCCTTTTTTAAGCAAAGAAAAAAATGTCTTCGGAAGAAATTCCAAGTAGTGTTAAATCACCAGCCCAGGTTTCTGGGTTGAACCTCAAAACCCATCTTTGCTCTTTGCTCATCTTCTCCTCCGGGTACAGTTTACCTCATTGCTTCCGAGGAAGTTTATTTCTGTTGCTTTCTGTTAGTATTTCTGTTCCCTCTACAGCACTTCCTTAAATTAACTTTAAGATTTTTCTTATGGAATTAGTAATTGTCTTCCAGTTCTGCTTGGAGGCTAACATTTTGTCTATCATATTGCCATTACTTATGTTCTTTCTTAGTTCTCAAATAAGTGCGTTTTTTTCTTTTTGGAATTATTGGCACTTGAATAATGTGTTTGCGCCGCGTCGTCTTGTTCTTCGCAGAACATACAATACGCATTTCTTCTTCCAGCTATTTTATGCAGGTTGCCATAAAACACTCGAGTTTACTTAGCCATTGGGTTGACGGGTAGTCTACCTGGCTCCATTGTTTTTTAAACCATTTCTTCAAATCCTTAATTAAACTGCGGGTTCATAATCCGTGCGCCCCGATCTTCCATTCTTCTCCTGGTTAGATTTTTGGCATAATCTACCTTTAACCTACACCTACATTTTTAAAATATTTAAAAAACTATTCATTTTACACATTTTTGTTTCATATAAAAATTGTTCGTATTATACACAATTATACACCACTTTTGTTTAAACTATTTTGATCCAATAAGTAATTACTAAGATATAACAATCACTTGACACTATTTGTTGTAAAAATATTCCTACCAATAGTTAATTATACAAAAAATTATGGGACGAAATTTATTGAAAACTCTATTGTCTATTGTTTTTTTAAATTTTTTTTAAACCCGCAATTTCATTTTCGCTTTGTGAGAGTAAGAACTTAAAAAAAAAACTTGGGCGAGCGATACCTCGTTTTGTTCGACGTACTCTCATAGGTAGCGTTTGTTTAAAGTCTTAGCAGTTAGATTTATTTAACTATTGTTGGGCGATACTAAAACGGTTACTTCGATTTTACAAATTGCTTCGCGGTGCACCGTCGCGCCGTATATATTTTTATAAAACTTTGCACATAAGTTTTATACATAATAATGCAGATTTGATAAAATTTTGGGCATAATCTATCAAGACGAAAGAGCCGTTAACCTACATAAATTGTCGAAACAACATATCCATACTTTTTATTCGTTCTTTTGGTATTATTAATAACGGGCGATGTTGGAATTGTAAGGTAAATTCGCTAGTTTATAATAAAAAAAAATCTAAAGTTTCCGGACCCCACTTAAGATTACCTGCCGTCCTTCTAGAAAATCCTCTTGGTTCTTGGCATGTAAAGAATTTAAAACCCACTTATGCAGATTCCGTTTATTCAGATACGGGTTTTGGTTCATTTAAGTGGTAAGCCTGACTTTTGCGTAAGTTGTTACTTGGTGTATTATATTCATATAATGTTTTTTATATTTTATCGTAACAATTTGAGTTATAAAATTTTGAATAGGTATTCTATCCTGTTTAATCCATTTTTACACAGCTTGACTACAATTGTGCAGCTATTTACCAACTTTAATCATCCTTTATTAAGTAGTTGAAGTGAACTAGACTAATTTATTGGATTGATAGTAATATATAGAAGCCATGTAAGAAGTTCCTCTTTGTTTAAAATCTTCTCATGAAAGACAATGAAAGGAATAAACAAATTAGTCAGAACCAATAATAAAATAACCTTTGTAAAAACCATTGAACAAAAAGTTCTTTGAGAGGCGCAACCTAATGTTAAATATCGTGCCTTATGGAGAACCCCCACCTTTCATAAAACATGAATCTGTACTTGGGTGACACCAGCTTATAAAATGCGAACTACAAATTCCACAGTCGTAAAACTGCATTTATCCGTAATAAAATATTATCAGCAACGTTATCAGATTTTGATGATTTATTGCCAGCTAGTCTACAAATTCAATGATTGTAAATACTAATTTTTAATTCAAAAGTGGACTAGATTATTCATCAAATATTGTTACATCCGGTGTCCTTATAAACTGATTAACATCATATGATACGTTATCATAAAAACGACGTCGTTTTTAATTAAATCGAGTTCAAAGAAAAAAGTTGAAGCGATTTGAAAATTCCTGTTTTTGAAAATCAACTAATTTTGAGGGATCACATCTCGAAGTGTAATTATAAAACAATAAAAACTTTATTAAATTAAATACAATTTATGATAAAAACATCATTTTTATGTATTTCCATGTAATTGTGGTTATTATTTACATAAACAATTTATTCACTTCGGATCAAGTAGAAAAGATTAATCATTTTCTTTCTTTTGAATCGAGAAGGACTTCGCAAGTTGATTTTAAGAGGAAAAAAAAACATTAATTCACTGATAAAAGATGTGCTGAGTCAATTGTATTTAATTTTAAATATTTTTTTTAATTTTAATTCTCATTAATTACATATAACTTTTAGTACATTGTAATCAAACAAAAAATAAGTTTTTAATGAGTTTTTAAATTTGTTTTGTATTTTTGTTTGTGCGATCAATTTTCAAACGGAATAAAGTTAATAAAACACACGACAAATTTATGTGAATCACTTCAAACGAGTGCATAATTCTTTATCTTTGAAATTAAAAAAAACTATAGAAAGATAACTTAATACACAAAACTATTTCAATAGAAAATAAAAATAATATTAATTTGATTTATAAGTACCTTCTTTCACGAATTTTGCCGGCACTGCATTTTAATGTAATTGTTTTCTTTTAATGTTTATAATTATGTCTGACCTTAAAAAAATTTATTACAAATTAACTTATTTCCTAAAGCGTCAATATCTACAAGAGCAATAACAATGTTCCCACAAAATCTTTCCAGTCGCTGGTGCGGTGTACATCTTTTGTCTCTGTTCTTTTTAGTATTGTTTTTGCAATTTACGTATTTGCACTCAGCCAGTGTCAAAACAAATCACAATAACTTCTAGACACACGCACAAACTCGGAGCGGTTTAACGGTGACGCTAATTCAACAAACGCAAGAAAGCAACTAAAAATATTTTGCTAAAAATCGACGATGGAGCCATCTACAAATCGGTGAAATTGTACGTTACATTTTCCCCATATGCGTTGTGGATCTTTAGTAACTTTATAATCAATCGTAAAAACTAAAAAAATTGGAGTGTCCGTTTCTAACTCAAACACTTATTAGAGACTTATGAGAATGAACTTTTTCATTGAATCAAGCTTAATTTTCATTTCAAACTTTGCCTTTGCTTTGTTTGAGATTTATATTACTAAATGACTGGTAAGTGGTGTGAAAAAGGAAGTGTCAATAAAAACTTCCACTCTGTTCAATAGTCAAAAAAGTCAAAGCATTTTAATAAATTAGAATTTATGATGGTGGACAGTTAATATATTGCGATGTTCAGAACTAAATTATTTTATCAAATTAACTAGAAATAAAAAAAAACTAATTAATTAAAGTAAGGATTCCATTAAAATGGAGTATTGTAATCTAAAACCAACAAATAAATCGATGTATTTAATAAAAATTGTATCAAAAATGTTAGCACAAAGGTTAATTTAAATAATTTTTAGTTAAACAATGCAATCATATTAATCTGTATAAATCCGCGTGTATTGAGTTGAAAGGATATTCGTTAGTGTTTTCCCGGTCTGCATTTGCCTGATAAATGTATGTATCTAAAATCAACACTGCTGTTTGTTTACTGCGACACATGCAAATCCAAAAACGATAATTGTTGCCTTAAATTGCGTTATACGTTTTTTGACCAAATAAAAATATTTTAATTCGCCATGTATTTTGCATATAAACGAAAAAGTTAAACACGTTTATTTATAATGTCGATGTTATTTACCTACTCTATAAATTATATAACATGTAAACGTCATGAAATTTGGTTTTGTGGTTTTAATTTATAGGTTAGGTTGCCACAATTTCAAAATGTCATAATTTCATTATAATAAATGGCAACAGGATACTACAAAAAGTTATTAAATATAATGCGGTGCAATGAACACATTAAGGTATCGTAAGGTATTAATCAATTTAAAAAAGTGATCAGAATGTGATTGCGAAATGTATGCTCTAATTTTTTAATCAGTAATTAATAACAACTGGTGTTTATGAATTGTCGGGGAAGTTGGCGTACAGCGTTCAGTGAAGTTGGCGTACAGCGTATAAAAATTTACCGCGCAGTGAAGTTGGCGTACAGCGTACAAACTTCAGAAAACACATAAAAATCATAATCTTGCATTACCCCTGCTGTACGCAACTTCCCCGCCAGCGTACAGCAAAATTATTTTATTTCTCTTCTGTACGCCAACTTCCCTGCCAGCGTAAAATCAGAATATTCTTCATTTTCTTCAGTACGCCAACTTTCCTATCATCGTACAGCAATAATTATTTCATTTCTCTTCTGAACGCCAACTTCCCTTCCAGCGTACAAACGGAATATTCTTCAATTTCTTCTGTACGCCAACTTCTCCGCCAGCGTATAACAAAATTTCTTCATCTTCTTCTGTACGCCAACTTTCCCATCAACGTACAAACGGAATATTCTTCATTTATTTCTGTACGCCAACTTCCCTATCACTGTACAAACGGATATATTCTTTAATTTCTTCTGTACGCCAACTTCCCTGCTAGCGTACAGCAAAATTATTTCATTTTGTCTGTACGTTAACTTCCCTGCCAGCGTACAACGTTAAAAAAGCTTAGAAATGTCGCATAAATGTGAAGCGGATTTCTGCTTTAAGACAAAATAAGGCTCTTTACCAATTTCTGCTAATCGTTTTGTTTTAACTTTTGGCATTAATCCGGTAAATTTCTTTAAGCCAAAATAAAGTGGATAGTTTTTTTAATTAGACAGTTTACATAAAAATGGAATCGTTATTTAAATTTAAGAAAACCAATACGGATGCAGCTTACTTTTACTTTCAACCTCTTTTCTCAAACTTTTAACTTCAACTTTAGATTTACCAGTAGATTTGGCCAAGGAGCTGAATGATTTTTTCTCACCGTGTACCATGCTTTTGGGCATTAGACTTAATAGAAAATTAATTTTTGTTTTGATGATTTTTAAGCATTGCATTGGTGTAGGTTCAGGTAGGGAAAGAAATCGACAAATTCTGTTTGTACCCTGCTAGAGAAGTTGCCGTAGCAAAAAAATTGAATGAATTTTGTTTGTACGTTAGTATGGAAGTTGGCGTACAAAATATAATGAAAAAGTTTTGTTGTACGCTGGCAGGGAAGTTGGTGTATACAGAAGAGAAATGAAATAATTTTGCTGTACGCTGGCGGGGAAGTTGCCGTGCAGAAGAAAATGAAGAACATTCCGTTTGTAAGCTGATGGGGAAGTTGGCGTACAAAAGAAAATTAAGAATATTCCGTTTGTACGCTGGCGGGGAAGTTGGCGTACAAAAAAAATTAAAGAATATTCCCTTTGTACGCTGTTGGGAAGTTGGCGTACAGACGAAAATGAAGAATATTCCGTTTGTACGCTGGCGGGTAAGTTAGCGTACAGAAGAAATTAAAGAATATTCCGTTTGTACGCTGATAGGGAAGTTGGCGTACAGAAGAAAATGAAGAATATTCCGTTTGTACGCTGGCGGGTTGCATTCGTGTAGGTTCAGAAAAGGAAAGAAATCGACAAATTCTGTTTGTACCCTGCTAGAGAAGTTGCCGTACCAAAAAAATTGAATGAATTTTGTTTGTACGTTAGTATGGAAGTTGGCGTACAAAATATAATGAAAAAGTTTTGTTGTACGCTGGCAGGGAAGTTGGTGTATACAGAAGAGAAATGAAATAATTTTACTGTACGCTAGCGGGGAAGTTGCCGTGCAGAAGAAATTAAAGAATATTCAGTTTGTACGCTGATGGGGAAGTTGACGTGCTTGTACGCTGATGGGGATGTTGGCGTACGGAAGAAAATGAAGAATATTCCGTTTGTACGCTGGCGGGGAAGTTGGCGTACAAAAAAAATTGAAGAATATTCCGTTTGTACGCTGATGGAGAAGTTGGCGTACAGACGAAAATGAAGAATATTTCGTTTGTACGCTAGCGGGTAAGTTAGCGTACAGAAGAAATTAAAGAATATTCCGTTTGTACGCTGATGGAAAAGTTGGCGTACAGAAGAAAATGAAGAATATTCCGTTTGTACGCTGGCGGGGAAGTTGGCGTACAGAAGAAATTGAAGAATATTCCGTTTGTACGCTGATGGAGAAGTTGGCGTACAGAAGAAAATGAAGAATATTCCGTTTGTACGCTGATGGGGAAGTTGGCGTACAGAAGAAGATAAAGAAATTTTGCTATACGCTGGCGTGGAAGTTGGCGTACAGAAGAAATTAAAGAATATTCCGTTTGTACGCTGATGGGGAAGTTAGCGTACAGAAGAAAATGAAGAATATTCTGTTTGTACGCTGGCGGGGAAGTTGGCGTACAGAAAATTGAAAAAATATTCTGTTTGTACGCTGATGGAGAAGTTGGCGTACAGAAGAAAATGAAGAATATTCCGTGTGTATGCTGATGGGGAAGTTGGCGTACAGAAGAAGATAAAGAAATTTTGCTATACGCTGGCGTGGAAGTTGGCATACAGAAGAAATTAAAGAATATTCCGTTTGTACGCTGATGGGGAAGTTGGCGTACAGAAGAAAATGAAGAATATTCCGTTTATACGCTGGCGGGGAAGTTGGCGTACAGAAGAAACTAATGGGGAAGTTGGCGTACAGAAGAAAATGAAGAATATTCCGTTTGTACGCTGGCAGGGAAGTGGGCGTATAGCTGGGGTAATGTAAGATTATGATTTTTATGTGTTTTCTGATTTTTGTGCGCTGTACGCTAACTTCACTGTACGATGTACGGCAAATTCACTGCGCGCGGCAAATTTTTATACGCTGTACGCCAACTTCACTGAACGCTGTACGCCAACTTTCCTAACATTCGGTTAAAACAATTAGTTACATTTGTTACATCTTCTTATGAATCCATAAAAATTAGTTGGGTGCAGTTTAAATTTATATTTGTCTAAATATGTTCGTAATCCTAATTTTTAAAAAATGCTTATTTGTTATCTTATCGATTTCATATCACGTTATTTTGAATTAAAACAGGTGTAATTAATTAAGTAAGAAGTTTATTGGACTAAATGGTAAAATTGTTGATTAATTATTCAAACTTGTATTCCAAGATAAATTTTTCGTGGTTATTATAAATCATTCCTTCGATTCCTTCTAAAACCTGTTGTTAAAGGCGCTCGCCATCTTGGTTATGCAATTATAAGTAACTACTACAATTATTTCTATAATTGTTAGTCCTTTTCTTTATTAATTTTACGGTACAATACCGATCTGACATCAAGTCTTGCAAAAAAGGACTTTAAGTAATTTCTTGTACCTGGTTAACCAACAAAAAGCAGCAAACATATTACTATTTCGATGAATGAGAGTTAGTACGTTATAATGAAGCAAAAAAATCTGTCTGATGGCCCGGCGGCCGTCCATCCGTATGTAAACAAGGTATCAAAAAAAATCTTCGATTTTTATGAAACTTTGCATTTATAATACCGCAGATATGATTAGATTTTAGGGATAATTTATTCAGCCAAAAGGAACCTTAACCTATACAGATTTTGGAATTTTTAAATTATTTAGAAAAATATTTATTTTACACGTTTTTGTTTTAAATAAAAGTTGTTCGCAATTTAATTATACAACAAATATTTTTGATCCGCTCAGTAATTACTGAGGTATAACAATCACGTGACATTAATTGTTGTAACAATATCACCACCAAGATCAATTATATTAAAAAAGTTATGAGGAAAAAGTGTTTAAAAACTTTATTACCTGTAACTTTCGTTTGACAAATTTTGTCTATAACTTTTATTTGAACTATTTTCATTTTTCCCTTTTTCGAGAAAAATTTGAATTTAGATTTCCAGTTTTTAAGACTTTTAAGAAAGAAAGTTTGAACGAAGGTCTTAAACAACCAAGAAGCTGAAACCTTCTTTAGGGCTTGGCATCGACTTTTTTCACGAAACGCTTTTAAACATGTTCAATACTTTTTACAGGTTTGTTAGTTTCGGAACGATGGTAATTTAATGTTGGAAGATATTTTTTATAAACAATGTTTGTGTAATGTAGAACTAAGGTGAAATGAAATGTTAATTTTGTTACTTTGTTCAAATGTTATTAACAATGTTTTAATGTTCTTTATTTAGTAAAGTGATAGAAAAGCACACTCATGTTTGAAGCAAACTCCTCATTGTTTGCTATAATAATAATCCGTTATTTTAATTTTTTAATTGGGACAGTTAATATTTGAAACATAAAGTTATTTCTATACAAAATTTTGTTTAAGCAACTAACAATCAATACCAGTCAGTAATCTATTTTTGTTTTGCTGATGTGCAATTATTCCGTATTTAAAAAGTGTCATTTAATTTGCCAACTCAAAGTCGAGAAAATTCTTTAGATGTTCGTTTACTTGTCACTTACTTCAAAAGTAAACTTAAAATTAGTTTATTTGCCGCAAGATAATAAAAATAATCATCTGTACACAAGCGACGTTACACCTTATTGATTTTAAAGTGACAGTTATTTATTGCTTTTTATTTTTGCACAAAAATTTAGGACATGACAATTTCAATTTTATGATCCGCTTTAGTTATTATATATATAATAGAATATAATTGGTGCTTACCTTCCGGATCTTCATCTTTAAGTTGCGCATCCAGATCCTTATCGTCGTAAGAAGCGCCGAGTGTCCTCAAAATCATTTTGACCTTTTCTTTTTCAATGGTTCCCCTCTTGGCCGAATCAAACATCGTAAATGCCTTTTTCAGCACTACATATAACGATAAATTATTTATTTAATTAATTTAAGATTTCAGAGTGATACTTACTGGCAACTTGTTCTTGGTCCATTTCAACCTGCAAACAACATTTTAATAATTAACTTAACGTATTAACGGATTAATAAAATATTACGCAGATGTTGGCTGTTACGAATGTATGAACGCTTCTCGAGTTTAATCGAGTTATCCTAAACTGCCGAGGCAATTCTGAATTATGCTACAGTTACCTAAAATGTCATTTCTACATTTTGAGATTAATTTCGAATTGCTTCATTTTTAGTTGTTGAATGTGTAGAATTAATGAGATAAACTTTGCCGAACTTTTATTACATTTGAAAACAATTATTAGTATGCATTGTACCCTACGACATATAATAACGTAAACAAAAAGTTTATTTCTCTTAAATTCGTTGACTTGCCGTCAATTAACATAATCATAGTCAGAACTACACTTTATTTTGATATAAGGAAAAAAATTATAAATATAATAAATTTTTTTTATTATTATTATCATTATGGATATTGAACATCTTTTCTTATTAAAAATTTTCGAAATGGTCAAAAATGAAGGTACTTGAGTCTTGAACAAAAATGATATAATTATTATTATACTAGTGATATAATTTTGTATCTTATGGTTGAATTTTGGGTTTTAGAACATGCACAACTTTTTATAAAGAATAACTGTTTTTCATAAAATTAATAAAAATAAACTTTTTCATATGTAGTCACTACGGGACACGGTATATGTTAAATTATTTCAATTATAACAGACTCCTAAATTAAGTATCATTTTTATTGATAATTAGCTATATCTTTTAAAATACCCTATACAATACATTGACATGCTATATTAATTTTTAAAGATCTTGATGATATATTTTCGAAACTTAAAGAAAAATACGGCGTGTTCCATTAAAAAAATTAAGTTTATGCTACCCGACTTTTTGAAGAATCCTATATAATCAAAAATATTTTTTTTTAAAATGTGTACTAATAGCTGTAGTAAATGTGACAAATTTTGAAAGTTGTATTCTTATTCCGAAAGAAATTATCTTCCAATGCCCTGTATATAAAAATGATCTTCAGAGTACTATTACAAAGTGACAAGTCTGTCGCCCTCCTATAACGTTAACCCAAAATGCACAAGAAATTTAAAAAATTTAAGATACCTTAATTTTTGTATAGAATATTTACTGCTTCTATTAACTTATACCCCATACACAATATATCGTTTAAAAGTTAATTAACTGTACTAGCAATCCCTAAAAAGACATACAGGGTGGCCACCGGGAACGCCATCGATAGATTATAGAAAAACTGTACAAGGGAAAAATTTGAAAATTTGGTAGTATACTAACATCGCCGGGGGCAGTTCCGCTAAAATATTTTCAAGATGGTGACACTTTCGGTTATACCGGTAGTATGTATCGACTTGCTTATTTTAAATGGAACACTCATATATTATTCTATTTTTGAATTTGCCCTAAAATTCTAGACACAGTTGTGTATAGATGTCCTATACCTAATTCTAACTGTTTGGACTTATTTTAATTATTAAGTCAAAAATGACGTTTGTCAGGCCTAAACAAATTATAAAAATCTTTCCCTATACTAATGCCTTTATGTTAATTGAAATAGGTTTCTTGTAGCAGTGGGCCTCTTTAGTGGGCTATGTCAATATGTTTGATAATAAATTAATACAGGGCGATCAAAAAAAATGGATTAAAATTAAATTCAAAAAACACGTCAAAAGTCATTTTTTTAAAATGTAAGCACCATGTTTTTTATAGGTTTATTTTATTTAACATTAAAAATAAGGTTGACTTTGTACAAGATTGTCTATTCAAAAAATTCATGGTTTTTCGAAATATTAACTAATTTAACTTTTTTTGTTGCACAAATGCTATTGTATTTCTTTTAATATGAATGATTATTTCTAGTTGGCCATGATGGCGTTAGAAAACAATCATCTGTCATCAAGGATATGTCAAACTGTTAAAATTTTCAATAATCATGCCGGGACGCTTAAATTATACAAACGAAGATTACTTAAATTTTTTTGATTATTTATGGACAATGTGATAAAGTTATATTAAGAACATGTGTTACAGTTAACTGTACCGACTGTGAGTGTTAAAGTTATATCGTTACCAAAGCGATAACTTTAAATGCTTGAAACACACGTGTGTCGATAAAGCAAGGTGTTCTTTAGTTGCGTGTGTACTACCGTACAAGTAATTACTTGGTTTTATCGACACAGTGTGTTTCAAGCATAATAAGTTATCGCTTTGATAACGATATGCACTTTAACACCTCACAGTCGGTACAGTTAACTGTTGGCATTTCTTAGTTTGATACACACAGTTTTGACATATCCTTGACTATGATGATTGTTCTAACGCCATCATGGCCAAAGTACGAATAACCATTCATATTAAAAAAATCAATAACATTTATGCAAAAAAAATGTTAAATTCATTATTTTCGAAACAGTTCACGAATTTTTAAAATAGATAACTTTATGCCAAAATAAACCTATTCTTGATGTTAAATAAGATAAAATTATAAAAACATGGTGCTCGGAATAAAAAACTAATTTTAATCATGTTTTGAATTTAATTTTAATCCTTTTTTTGCCAGCTCTGTACACCTTATTATCTAAAATATCATAAATACCATCAAAAGACGTCCCCCGTTGCAAAGAAAACTTATTTCAACTAATTAATATAAGTATTAGTATAGAAAATTTTATATTTGTTTAGGCTAAACAGTCATTTTAAACGTGAAATTTAAAATAAGTTCACAAAATAAAGTTAGCATTAGTATAGGACAATACTACACAAAATGTATCTACAATTTTGTGCAAAATTCAAAAACAGAATAATATATAAAATGTTCTATTTAAAATAAGCAACTTGATGCACGTACTTCGTATAACCGAAAGTGTCACCATTTTAGCAAATATTTTAACTAAACTAAACCCGTCGATGTTAGTGATACTACCAAATTTTCAAATTTTCCCATGTACAGTTTTTTTCTATAATCTATCGATGGCGTTCCCGGTGGAACACCCTGTATAGATGATTCATTTAAAAATTTTGAGATCTTGCTTGGTTTGCCTTTTGCTTTGCTCTGTATTAATTTGTTTCTTATAACAATAGTCGCTTTTGCTAGACGTCACAATTTATATAAATCAATTTTTTGTAAAATGTTTTTAAGCAGATAAAAAACAGTGTTTTACAGTCAGGGAAAGAATAGGGAAAAACGTCTGATCACTCTCAAAGTCTTTCAAAATGTTGAGAAAAGCGATAGATGCTCGGTTGTATAGCTAAGGTCATTGATGGTCGATGGTAAGTTAGACGTTTATGGAAAACGAGGCATAGGAGTAATCTTACAATTTAGCTATTGCCATAAATAGACACGATCTATCTTTCTAAAATATTTTTGCAATAGCCAAATTTTCAGATTACTCATATGCCACGTTTTCCATAAACATTAAACCTACCATCGACAATCAATGATCCTGTATACTATTGTATAAAAATGGATAGAACTTGGCTATTTAATTTTTTTAAAAAATGAGGTATTAACGATTAATATTACTTACTTAATAAAAAGTTTTTCTGGAAAATTGTCAATTAAATTTTGAAATAACTTAGATAGTTATAAAGAGAATAAAAAACCTTCAACATGAGAGGTACTTAAACCTCTTTTGCCATTTAAAACTTTTTTGAGATGGGGGCGTCTCAAGATCAAAAGTTCACATTAAAAGATTCTTCCTAAAAACAAAATTGCCTTGTTTTGGATTTTGCTCAAAAAACAGTAAAGGAGAATTATTCGTGTAGCTTTGTTTAGTTGGAATGCACTGTATAATTTTTCTTTATAGGAAAACATTAACAATGTGCTAAAATTATGATTCTAAGTTTTAAAAAATCCTTAAAAAATACACCTATTGTATAAGAAGACAATCCGGCCAATATAGATCAATATATGGTTCGTATAATAATAATGAAAATTTGAATAGCAAATTTAATAGATACCTTAAGAGACACAAACTTACGTCAAAAATAAATACAAATTATTTTTCTTCAAACGTTTTAGTATGCCATTACATGACCCAGCTGATAATGATTAAGTCACTTCATTGCCATGACACTATCGCAAATATTCCATAAGAACAGGCCATTCAAAATGAGTCATGTTGTTCAAATGGTTGGATTTCTCATCCGTTGTACTTGGAAACGAACCAGAGACCGTTACACATTGTAGAGGATTATCATTAAGATTTAAAAGATTTCCAAACATTCATCATTTAACAAGAAGAATATTATAGCTAACAAATCTAGACATTAGTTCAGATATTTTGTTTCTTGTTTAATTATCTGTTTTTCCATTATTTTGTTTTCTATTTCTTCAACCTAGTATTTTTCGTTATTGTCTGACTGCGCTTAGACTGTTCTTATAGTTGTCATGCAATGGCTTTGGTTATATTTATGTTCTTTTATACTTTCTATAATGTTTACCCTCTTAATTATATTACTACATGTGAAACTATGTGGGTAGGTTAGCATGTTAGTTTAATATTTTCTAAACCTTGAAGTAATGCTTTGAAGACAGACAATTCAATTGCACACGTTTGTCACCACACTTGGTTTTACTAATCTTCAGGTACCTACATAAAACTTAATAACAATAAGTATTTGTGTAATATACATAGAATAAATAAAATAAATCGAAACAGATAAATTGCACAATATTACCAATAATTTCATTTTTGCCAAAAAAGTATTATTTAGATATTTTATTTAGAATTTAATGATTAAGTGACAGGATTCTTAGCCTACTATAGAACCAAACAAAATTTCAATGTCAAAATATTTTATTACTCAACATATTCTCCTCTTAATTGGATACATTTATTACAGACCTGCAACGTCTAGACCTTTAAAAAATGTTTCTTCTTGCTCTGCAACAGACCTCCACAGCTTCTATTACCTCCTTGTTGGAAGAAAATGTACGACCTTTTAAACTTTTTTCAGTTGAGGAAGAGGTGATAGTCGGACGGAGCCAAATCGGGTGAATAAGGGGGTGTTCTAGTAATTCAAACCCTAAATCACAATTTTTGCATGGCAACATGGATTTGTGTGCAGGAGCGTTGTCTTACAAAAACAAAACACCTTTGGATAGCTTTCCGTCTTTTCTCTTTATATTTTCCGTAGAGTGGTCAGTAATGTCGAATAGTAATCTCAGTTATTGTTCTACCCTTATCCAAAAATCAATCATGATTACTCCTGGCAATCAAAAACTGAAACAAGAACTTTTCCAGCAGATTTTGGCAGAAACTTCTTAGGTCTTGGAGACCAAGTGTCGCCATTCCATCTTGTTGCTTTGTTTCTGGATCAGGGAATGTACCCAGTCTCATCCATAGTAACAGTTCGGGCTATAGAAGTTACTACATCGTTTTCAAATCGAACACAGATCGAACGCGATGTTTCTACCCTGTACGCTTTTGGTCAACATTCAAACATTTGGGGATCCATTTGCGCAATTTTTCTCATGTCCAAATTGACGTGAACCATATGATGAACGCGTTTGTATGAAATATTCAGTACTTCAGATATCCGTTTTAGCCCAATTCGACGGTCTGTAAAATCATGTCATGAACTGCATCGATATTTTCGGGGACTGACACAGAAACTGGCTTTCCCGATCGGTCATCATCTTCAATGGAAAATTTACCTCTTTTGAAGCTTGCATTCCAATTTTTGACGGTCGCATACGAAGGACATTGATCACCAAATATTAAGCATATCTTCGTAAATCTGTCCTCTTAACCCTTTTAAATACAGGTACTGATGATGGCTCGATACTAATTTTCGATTTTCAAATTCGTAATCTTTTTATTTATTTGTGACTCTGGTTTACTTTTTGACGTCAAACTTTACACTGACACTTCTAATAAGTTATTGTTCGTTGCTATGGTAACCAATATTTTGTTTATGCAAGGAACTGGTCTAGCTAACTAGATATCAATACATCCTCGTAATTACAAGCGAATCTAAAAAAGTGATGTTTCTGTGAATTCCGCTACATTAACCTAACAAAAAAAATACCTGATTTTAAAGTCATTTTTGTTGTATCTTTGAAAATATCTAGAAATGGAGGTATTCAAAGGTTTCCGTAAAAATATCATATATCTTACTACTTGAGAAGAGCTATTCTTAGGCTATAAATGTTATGATACAAGATAAATTGAAAAGTCTCTGGCCTAACCCAGATAGGAACCAAATTTGGGCGATGTTTTTGTGGCGTTATATTGTTTCAACATTTATATGTCTAACTTTGTAATAACAAACAATTCCGTCAAATAATAATTGTTTAACATGCTGTTAAAGTTGTAAAATTTTGAAAGTTGCAACAATGGATTTAGTTGAAATTCGTGCCGTTATTAAATATTTTCATATTAAAGGTTTATTCCCAAAAACAAATAAAAACTGAGCTAGATGGCACATTGCGTGAATCTTCACTTTTGTACCACATTATTAAAACTTGGGTTGCAGACTTTAAACGTGGTCGCAAGAGCCGCGTTCAAGTAAACCAAAAACAGCCACTACGACAGAAATTGTTGGAAAAGTCCATAAAGTGGTATTGAATAACCGGCGATTAAAAGTGATGGGGATAATGGATACTGTCGGCATTTCAACAGAGCAAACATATTATATCCTAACTAAGTTTTAGGGATAAGAAAGTTATCCGCGCGATAAGTGCGGCGATTGCTCACACTGGAGCAAAAGCTGACGCGCAAAAGTGTTTTGAAAGAGTGTTTGAACTTGTTTAAACGCAATACAGTAAGGCCAAAACACTTCCGTCAGCCGGAAAAGTTTTGGCATCAGTTTTTTGGTATGCCGAAGACATCCTTTTTGTGAATTATCAGAGCATACTATGCAACCCTACTTGCTAAGCTAAAACACAGTATTCAAGAAAAACGACCGGGATTACTAAAGACAAAATTTTGTTTCTTCAAGATAATGCACCCAGCTGCAAATCGGTTATTGCTATAACAAGAATTAATAAGTTATGGTTTGAATTGGTACCCCCTACTCATCTAATTTAGCCCCCTCGGACTTTAGTTTACTTCCAAACTTGAAAAAATTTTATGCAGGAAGAAGTACGAGTCGAATGAATCTGCCACAAATAAGTATTTTGACCAGTTGGACAAAAGGGTTTATAAAGAAGGAATAAGAGCATTGAACGTAGGTGGACTAAGTGCATTCAAATTGACAGGGATTACGTTAAAAATAAAATTGTTATTAATGCGATTTCTTGATTTCTCCTATTTGAAGTTTTGTTAGTTTACATGTTGCCGGTAGAGGTCTTTTTTCAACATTTCGATAGAATTTTCTCAAAAAAATAAATTTAAATGCAGTTTTCAATAATAAAAATAATTAATACTAAACACAGATAATGAATGATATGGAAATAATTATAGGTTAAAAAATACGTGTTAAATTATTTCAAGTAATTTTATAACATAGGGTTGAAGTATGTGTAATTTTACAATAATTAACTATATCTTCTAAAATACCCTGTACAACATATTGACATGCTATATTTCTTCAAAGCACTTGAGGAGATCTTTCGAACCTTAAAGAAAATATGGTATGTTCCATTTTAAAAAATGTAAGTTTATGCTGCCACGACTCTTTGAAACACCCTGTAATATTTTTAAAATATGTACTCAGTAACTGTACTAAATGTGAAAAATTAGTTATTTTTTTATTAACTTGAGTTGTCCTCCGATGTCAGAAGTTTGCGCCATCCTATACTAAAAAAAGTAAAATTTATTTAAAATTTAGAAAAACAAAGTTAATAGGGAGTATAGGGCAGCTAAAATGGCTTGACATTTTGAAGCCATGAATTAGATTAAAATGTTAAACAATTCTTGTGAAACTGCATTCCAATCTTCTCTTAGATCAATTTGTAATTCAGCAATTGTACTTGGTTGCATATGAAGTGCATCAACTAGTCTTTCTAATGTGTTCCATGCTTGTTCTAATTGATTAGAATGGGGAGAACAAGCTGGTCGCTCCATTCTGTAGATTCCCATTTCATCCAACCAATTTTCAATGATGTTTGCCCGATGTGTACATGCATTGTCGTCCATCAATATAAATTGTTCTCCCACCGCTGTTGCGTACAGAAGAACAGTTGCTTGCAAAATGTTACTTAGGCACTTTAAAAAGGGAACAGAATCATTTAAATGAAAGAACGATCAGTATGGCCTATGACACTTATCCCCATATCATCAAACCGCCACGCCACCTTGATATTATGGACAAATTTTAGATTATTCCTGGTTTCGTATTTACGCCAAATCAAAACACACCTATTATCTCGAATCCAATCGTTATGTTCCCATTAACATTCTCCTCTGCCCACAACCTCAAAGCTCTTTCGTGAGTGGAACAAACACTAGCGGTTTTTGATCATATAAGCAGCAGAAACCTTATTTCAAAGCTAGGTTGCATTAAGACTTCAATTTCTGCGAGCCAATTGCAAGAGATAACAATTATCACTTGTGGATTTTAATACTGACCTACATTGTCTTTGTCTTTGCCGAACATGTCCTGTTTCCAAATAGCAATTTCAAAGTTTAAAAATAACCATTGGCTCATTCCAAAGCAACTGCTTGCTGTGCTTAGTCAGGTTCCAATTGACCAATCGCTCTTCAAGCATCTGATTCTACCAAACAATGGTTTTCTTCCATTTTTAATTGAAATTGTTGGCAAAATGGACTGTATTAATTGTTGTTTGATTTATACGATTAACCCAACAGAAATAAATCTTACCTTAATGATTCGATGTATTACATAAATTCGCCGACTTTCACTTAGGGCTAAGATCTGGTCCTTGAATATTATATAGGTAGATGATTTTAATTGTTTCTTTAATGGGTTACTCGTACAGCACTTGTACACTTTTAACATGTAAGACATTTGGCATAAAACTAAAGCTTATCTTCCATTGCACGTACATACATAAATTTAATAATCGCACACAAACGAAAATTTCCCTAACATCACCACCCCTTTAAAGCACGGAAGGGCTTTACAGGTTAAAGTAATACGAAAAATTAAATAAAAGGATAATTCATATACGCAACCAATAATAGGTAATAAGTAGACACACATACAGTTATTTACAAATGTTAAAGTTTTTTAATGAGGCATACGCAACAATTTGTTAACCGGTCGAGTAAATTCTCCCTTTGCCGTGCGAATAGTTACTACCCGAATAACACCGTCCGGGGCAGGGTAGACTTTAACAATTTTGGCTATAGGCCAGGTTAAAGGATTACTGGAGGCATCCTTTAAAAACTACTTCGCCCTCAGCAACGGCAGTACTTGTAGCAGACCATTTTACTCGGTTGTTTAACGTAACCAGATATTCACTATGCCACCTTTTCCAGAAAGATTGAGATAGAAGTCTAACACGAGTCCAACGTTTATGAAGGTTAATAGCCTCTTCAAGAGGAGATTCTGGAGAGGCTAGCAAAGGACGTCCAATAAGAAAGTGGCCAGGAGTGAGATAATCGACATGATCAGGATCATTGTACACGCGACAAAGAGGTCTACTATTTAACACCGCTTCTACTCGACAAAGAAAAGTTGTCATCTCTTCAAAAGTTAAAATTGTTTCTCCGATTACTCGTTTCATTAGGGATTTGGCAGATTTAACACAAGCTTCCCAAAGGCCTCCAAAATTTGCGGCACTTGGAGGATTGAATTTCCAGGTTACACCTCGAGAAACAAAATAATCATAAAATTTGGTATGATTAGACTCAAGAAAGGCGTTCACTTCTTTCAAGTTTCGAGCCGCACCAACATAATTTCGGCCACAATCGGAGTACATAACTTTAGAAAGCCCACGACGTGAAACGAATCTGTCGAATGTAGCAAGAAACGCATTTGAAGACAGTTCCGAGACAACCTCAAGATGTGCTGCTTTGGTGACCATGCATACGAAAACACACAAATAGGATTTCAGTAGAGGCGCTTTGCGTCGTGCACTTTCTTTTAAAGTGAACGGGCCTGCATAATCGGTTCCGACTTGATTAAATGGACGATCTACTTGTACGCGAGAACTAGGTAAGTCAGCCATAATCGGTTGTTCTGTTTGAGCTTTCAACTTGTGGCATTGCAAACATTTGTTAATTCGTGATCTTACTATCGAACGGCTAGATAATATCCAAAATTTCCGCTGAATTAGCGATTGAACGGTCTGAGCACCTGAATGTAAAGATAACCAATGGTAGTGATCAACAATTAGATTAGACAGGTGACTTTGTTTTGGTAAAATCAATGGGTGCTTTATACTTAGAGGCAAAGAGGAGTTGCTAAGTCGTCCTCCTACACGTAGGCAGCCTTGAGTGTCTAAGAAAGGTTTTAAGATAGTAACTTAGAAAAACTATTCTTTTTATGACTGTTAAGGCATGTAATATCTTTTGAAAATAGTGGAATTGAACAAGACGTACCAATTCAATAAGAGCATTATGCAACTCTTCGGCAGTCAAAACAGAACTGATAAATCTTATTTTCTTTCGCATATGGGCAATAAATCGTTTGATATAAGCGAAAGTACGAACTAGTTTAAAAAGGAAGAAAATTTTTCAATACAATTTTCAATCCAACTAACTTCTATATTTACTGCAAGAGAAGTTAAGTTTTTCTCATCTCGGGAACTTCCATGGTATCAAATAACAACCGTTTAGGAGTATTATCAAAAATTCAGAAGTAGTAAGAAAACTTGGGCCATTAAACCAAAGAGGATGATCACGCAATTTAGAGCCACTCAATCCCCGAGACGCACAATCGGCCGGGTTGTCCTCGGAATTAACAAAAACCAATCAATCGGATTTGTAAGTTCGAGAATCTCACTGACACGGTTTCCAACGTATATTCCTAAAAGGTGTGGAGGAGTTTTTAACCAGGCAAGAGTTGTTTTTGAATCCGTGTACAATCGCACTGAATTATATGCTACGTTCTCAAATCTAAATTTGAAGACTTAAACAATCGTGCCAGAAGTTGGGCTCCAGCCAACTCTAGACGATTTACGTTAAACGGTTTCAACGGAGCTACTTTTGTTTTTGAGGCAATTAAACAAGTTTGAATAGATCCTTCAACTTTAGAAACTAAATAAAAACAAGCAGCATAACCTTTTTCGCTAGCATCGCAAAACCCAACGAGCAATTTCTTTGAACCAGATACTCCTATAAATCCAGGAATTACAATACTTGAAACTGCAGGCAAATCCAAAGCAAACTGATTCCAATCACTTAAAAGGGCACCTGCTAGGGCATCCCAATCACATTGAGACAACCACAATTGTTGCAGAAACCATTTAATGTATAAAATTACAGGAGAGAGGAACCCCATCGGGTCAAAAATTCGTGCAACATAGGAAAGAATGGAACGTTTGGTAACTGTTCCTTCAAATGGCTGCACTACAAACTCAAAAAATCACATCCAGGGTTCCAAACCAGACCGAGTATTTTTATGAAGTTTTCTTCGGACTTAAACGTTAAAGTTTTTTCACGGTGTTCTAAAGGAAGATCATCTAAGAGGGTTAAATCGTTACTAGCCCACTTACGTAGTTCAAACTTCCCTAACGCTAACAATTGCATCAGTTCATTCTTTAGATAACACGCTTCTTGGTACGAATCAGAACCGGTTAACACATCATCCATAAATGTTTGATACTTTATAGCGTGACTAGCACGCGGAAACCTACGGCCTTCATCGTCTACTAATTGACTTAGAACTCTTTGAGCTAGGAACGGGCAGGTTTTAAACCATAGGTTATAGTATTTAGTTCAAACTCCTGTATTTCATTTGAACCAGGACGTTTCCAAAAGATATGTTGGTAAATTCTATCGGAAGGATGAATTAATATTTGTCGATACATCATTCGTATATCTGCACAAATAGCGTATTTTTTGGTTCGAAATTGATTGATCAAATCAGGTAGAGATTTTGGAGTTTTGGACCTCGATAAAGAAGATCATTTAAACTAAGGCCTGATTTATCGGTGGCAGAGGCATTAAAAACTACTCGGACTTTGGTACTACTACTACTCGACTTTGTTACACAGTGGTGTGGCAATACATAATCAGCACTTAGTTTAGCAGCGCTCATATGACCCAGTTGCAGATATTCAGTTAAGAAATCATGGTAAGAGTTTATTAAATACTCATTTTTCTTTAATCGTTTTTCCAAATAATAAGAGTATGTCCTTTTGACTATCTCCTATTGTTTAAATTAAAATTTACAGATTTAAATGGCAGAGCAACTGAATATCTACCATCACTATTACGGGTCACAGTTTTTAAAATAAAGTTCGGCTTGGGTATCTTCAGGATTTTCAGGCAAGGGTTTAGATACTTCTTCTTGTTCCCAGAACTGTTTAAGAGTGACTTCCAGAGAGGGACTTAACAACAACAAGGATGACCGGTCCACATTTGCGTGCTCAGCGGATACAGGACCAGTTAAGACGAAACCAAAAATTGTGTCGAATAGACTAGGTTCTCCCACAATTATAGGACATTTTTCAGGTCTTAAGATAAACGGATAAACATCAGCTCCTAACAGAACGTCAACATTAGAAGGTTCATAAAATTCTTCATCGGCTAAGCGAAAATTTAGGTAATGTTGTTTGAGATTAGGCAACGGAACGTTTGGTAGAGGTTGAGCAATAGCGGGCAGCACTACTGGACAAAACGGAATATTTGTGTCAGGCGCAAATCTAGAAGAAAGGACACATTTCACTGAGCCATAGGTTTTTGAAGAATTTCTAGAAATTCCTACAATTTCAAACGGTACAGAAAATGGTTTTAGGCCCAGTTTTTGAACTAACGAGGAGGTTACGGCGGAAATCTGTGAACCAGAATCTAAAACTGCTCTAGCCACTTGATACTGATTCCAAGAATCTTTTAATAAGATTTTTGCGGTACCTAACATAACAATTCGATGTTTAGGAGTAGGATCAGATACACTACACGATAATGAGTGGGTAGGTGTGACAGATATTGGTTGGTCGACGTTATCAATTTGTGTCGAAAGGGAATTTGACGGAATACTTGTTTGCTCAATAGGTGGATGCAGTAAACTATGGTGTTTATTGCTTTTACAATGCGAACATGTGTATTTGGATTTACACAAAGACCTTAAATGAGGTCCAAAGCAGTTAAAACACAGATGACTTCTTTTAAGTGTTTCGTATTTTGTACTCAAAGGTACGGTTTTGAATTTAGAACATAACGATAAGGTATGGCTAGCATCACAATACGGACAGGTTGGCATTTTTTGAGAGTTGCGATTTTTAACAGTATTGGATACTTGATTGGTATTTAATTCTTGAGTTAAGAATGACATTCGAGGTTTTCTTGCAGAAGGTTGTGGTTCTTTTCATTTGAACTATTAATCAATTCATTAGTTCTACATAAATCTGACACAAAACCAATCAAGTTTAAGTAAGTGGGGACAGAAACATTACTGAATTTATTTTCAAACGCTTTCCGTGTGGAACTATCAAGATTCTGAAGGCATAAATGTAAAAAAGAAAGTCAGTTTGATCTGGCAACTCAAGTGCTTTAAAGGCATTAACCGAAGTGGAATGAATCTGCAAAAACTTTTGCAAGTTGGCGGAATTTTTGGACAAGTTTTACCGAAATTCAAAATATAATCGATATACATTTGAGCCAACCTTCGTTTATTTTGATATCGTGTTTTTAAAGCAGTTAAGGCAAGTTGATAATTTTCTTCTGACAAATGGTAATCAGAGATGACTGCGGCAGCTTCTTCCAGAACTAAAGTTTTCAAATATTGAAATTTTTGGATAATACTAAGGGAAGAGTTTTTGTCTATCAATGATTCAAACAATCCGAAAAATGTGGGCCATTCAGAAATTTTGCCCTTGAAGGGTTTAATTTCCAACTCTGGCAAATTCAAACAAGAAGTGGCAGATAATTTTTCGCCAGTAGCTTTAGGAACTTCTCTCATAAGAGTTAAATACGGAGCTTTAGCACCGTAAATTAAATCGTCAAATGACGTTTGCGTTTTGTTAACTTCAATCATTAACGACGGATCATGTTCAGAATTAAATTCCAAAATAATATCTTGAATGTCCTCAAAACTTTCTTCCAGTCGGTTTAACTTTTCAAATCGCGGTGTAAATGCGTGGACGTTATCTTTAGATAGTTTGAAGGAATAATCGAAAATGGATTGTACACTAGCATAAATTTTCTCGCGTTTAGCGATTAATTTATTTCTATTAATTACGGCAGGATCAGAATTGTCGGTGTTCGGCATTATTATTACAATTATTGAATATTAAATATTAATAATGAAAAGAAATTTAATCGTAGCGCATGCAAAGTCACAAAAGACTGATAAAACACACAACGCGCGATATCTCAAATTGTACGTGCAATGGAAAAATACAGTTTTCTCCGGCAAATTAATTACGATTACAATAAAATTACGGCATCCGGCTCGAAGGACCAAATTTAATGTTGGCAAAATGGACTGTATTAATTGTTGTTTGATTTATACGATTAACCCAACAGAAATAAATCTTACCTTAATGATTCGATGTATTACATAAATTCGCCGACTTTCACTTAGGCCTAAGATCTGGTCCTTGAATATTATATAGGTAGATGATTTTAATTGTTTCTTTAATGGGTTACTCGTACAGCACTTGTACACTTTTAACATGTAAGACATTTGGCATAAAACTAAAGCTTATCTTCCATTGCACGTACATACATAAATTTAATAATCGCACACAAACGAAAATTTCCCTAACAGAAATTTAAACGAAAACTTACCAATTTGTAAAATTTAATTGCGACGATCGCGTTAGAACTGCATAAACGAATAACCGTATGTCAAGTTTAGAAAAAACCAAAAGATACTAAATTTTAAGTGAAGTGTATAGAGAGTGAGTTTTTAAGACAGGATAGCTTGATTACTGCTATGTTTTTTAAAGATATCAAAATTATCCTAACGGCGTTGTAAATGGTACATCTGAGCCCAGTTTTTTAAAATATTTTTGTTATATACATGGTGTATCGTTCATACAGGGTGGTTCTGAAAATATGTGTATCTTTTTACATATTTAGGTAAATAGTAATCTAAGTTTTTTAAATGTTTTATTTTATTATTTAGTTAAGCCGTTTAAAAGTTATTTTATTTTTTCTTCATAAAATGGGTTTAGCAGGAACTTCTTTAAGAAGCAATTTATGTGAAAAAATTACGCTGCTGTAATTTTTTACTTTGTTACATTTTAAACCTCCATAACTTTAAAAATTTAAATTGCACGCCATGTATATTATTATTAAATCGTATTCAACATTTCATTTTATAACTTTTTATAATACATATGCTATACCAAGAATTGATACTTTAAAAAACATAGGAGTAATTAAGCTATCCCGTTTTAAAAACTCACCCTGCATGAAGTTTATAAGAACGGCATTCTTACTTATAAAGTCTGTCCACAAACAAAGCGAAGTAATAAATTAAAATAGTTCATTTATTTTACATATAAGCGGTACACGATTTTGTATAAAATACATAAAAGATTTTAAAACTAGTTTTAGGATATACCGCTTCCATACTATAGTGTTACAACGTAAGTTATTTATTAATAGCTCCTAATCCGTTAACAATGGGACGTACCTGTTCTTGAGGTCTAAACTAAAGATCATAGGCGTGTACATGGATTTTGCTGACAAAAAAAAATTACGATTGCGTTTTATTGTGTTTTATTGAAAGTAATTTTAAACATATCGTTGTAATTATAAAACACATCGTTTGTTAGAAACCATTTTAAAATACAGTTATTCTGAAAATTCATATGTTTCTTCGGAAGAAGTACCATTTGACCGTATTGAAATTACAATAGGCTGTACAGTAACTTCTATCAAATTGTCAAGTTCCCACATTTTTGTTCCTCTTTCATTACGTGTTTTATACACTTTTTCCATTCTTCCGCAGTCACATCACTTAAATGAGTCATTAAAAGTTGTCGAACGTTATTTAATTTAAACGTGGTATTATTTCTTGGTACTGCACCCTTCACCTGCGCCCATATTAATTCTATAAGGTTTAATTCACAATGGTATGGCGGTAAGCGTAGAACAAAAATATCACGGTTTGCTGCCATTTCGTCAACTGCATATCTTTTAAACTTTGTCCTAACACCTTGTACTAGACTTAGTAGTTCCCTTTTTACCATATCATTTTGGAAAGCAATATTTTTTGAGGAAAGCCATTCCATTATAACGTGTTTTTTTCAGGAAGTTGTAGATAAACGTTCAATTTGTCTGGAATGGTAGCTGGCATTGTCCATAACAATTACGGAACCCTTTGGTATTAAATCTAACATTTGTTCAAAATATTCCTCAAAAACATACCCATTCATATCCTCGTGGTAATCACCAGTATTTATCGATTCAAATAGCAATAAACCTCCCTCTACAAAGCCTTCGTCACTTCCTATATGCGTAATAATTAAGCGTCGCCCTTTTTTTTTCCTGAATGAAGTCTTAAACCTGTAGATAATCCTTCTAAAAAAGCTTATCGTGCACTGATTACATTTTTGTCTTGCCACATTTTTCCCACAGTATAACCTTTATTTACCCACGTTTTGTCTAAGCAATAAATTTTCTTGCCTTCAGAACGTAATTTAGGGATATTTCGTAGGTAATTTTTTCTCCAAAATACAATTTCTTTCTTATCAATGAGAGCTGATTTCCTATTCATTTTTCCCATGAAAAATTCAATTCTGTACTACTTCGTTCTATTCTGTGGCTGGCCTTGCTAACTGATACCTGTGTTTCTATTGATGGCATTGTAAAATTGCAAATATTTCAAAAACTAAAAATTTTTGGAATAAACTACGTTGCATGAAGTCACTGTTATTTTTATGATAAACAAAATAAGAATATAAAAATAGGGCGTTTCCATTTAAAAAATCGATTTTGATTAGTTGTTCAATAAAATTTTACCTTTCTTGTTTGACCACCCTGTATTAATATTTATCATAAAGAATCTGTTAAAGTAATTTTTCTTCTACAAAGAAGTCACCTCAAATTAAATATTACGAGTTCTCGTATAGGTAAAATTGATACTTCTGTGTTGGCCTGCAAATGTCATTTTTGAATAAGTCAGAAACGGCTAGATTTAGGTATAGAACATTATACATCAAAAATGTTCAAAATTTGTCGTAAAATCTAAAAATGCAAGAATATATAAAGTATTCTATTTAAAATAACAAAGTTGATAGTTACTTCTTGTAAAACCGGAAGTGTCACCATCTTGAATATATCTTCGCTGAGTTGGCCCTGTTAACATTAGCATGTGACGAAGTTTTCAAAATGTTCAGACGTCTAGTTTCCGAGAAATCAATCGCGGTTATTTAACGTGGGACACCCTGTATTCATATAAATAAGAACAAGATTTATACAAGATTCACGATTAACCCCTTGGGAAGTACGAACGTCAATTACTCGGCATTGACCATCAAAACCAGGAAATAATTTTATTATTTCTCCAAATTTCCAGAATCCCGGTAGATCAGTCAGTCTCTTCATAATCACAAGATCATTCAAAGCAGGTGTTCTGGTTGTTTTGTCATACCTTGATTTTGCAAATAATTGCGAAATGTAATAAAAAGACGCTCTCAGCTCATACAAAAGCCTATTATCGTCTCACTTATCTTCTCATCATTAAGTCTTATTTTAAAACACAATATTACATGAAAAAGAATTAATCTTTAGCCATCACTTCAATTTTAAACTACACTTATCAAAATAAAACCAACCCATCATCTAGTAGATTTTCTAGTCATTTTAAAGGGTCTGACACTTGAACCTGTGCTAAAATATAAGAATCTTTTATAATTCGAATTATACGAACTACTGAAATCTACTGGATAGCGTAGTAATTTATTGTGAATTGACTAGGAATATTCAAGAATGTACAATTAATTGTACATGGTGTTCCCCATGAGTCGTGCTTGGGACCCATCATATACATACTATTCACAGCCACCCTACTAACAACAAATGTAACCGCAACACGGCTATGTTAGGCGTAAATCTTAATCTTACTTCTACAACCTATAAAAATTCTAAAATAAAGTTCAAAAATTGTTCAAAATTAAATAGAATTAATCCAAACCCGGTATTTTCTACTTTAATAACTATGCGACAATTACAATTAACAGAATAACTAGAAAGCAAACTAGCTATAAAGTTACGTTAAAACACATCCTCTCTACAACTTGGATATCGCCAAGAATCTACCTACACGAACTATTGTAGAAGAAATAGAAATAATGAGTTTTAAAATATACCAGATCAACACTTGACCCTATTGATTTATTAAAATTTAAAAAAATGATAAATATCCAAACATGCTTGAAGCAAGTTTCTTAATTAATAAAGTTACATACAGGGTGTATTTTAAAATCACCGACAAACAAAAACTAAAGATTATATAATCCAAAAAAAGACAAAAATTGTTATCATTGCTTTTCCAAAAATGCTTTGTAACCGAGAAATACTAGAGTGTTTAAAAAATAATTGTTTTGAAGTTTTTTTTTGAGATATCCCAGAAATTACAAAAAAAAATTAAACTGAGATTCTGTACACGTAAATATCTAACTAAGTACAGTTAATGAGGAGGGTTTTAAAATTCAACCCTTAATTCACCCCAAAAAAAAATACCCATTTTTTTTTCTTTTCACCCCTTTTTTTTAATAGAGGGTGCCCCATTAGTGCGAGGAAGGTGGATATCTCGGAAAATATTGGGGTTAGAAATAACATTTCGCAATAAAAGTTGTGCAAATCAATGAGCTGCACATTTTTAAATTATTTTCGTTTATACAGGGTGTTCCATAAATGTGCGACATACCAAAGTTATGTTCTTTTAAATGGAACTACCCATTTTTATAACAAATTTGGATTCCTTGGAAAATTCTAATGTGACTTTATGCATTATACATAGTGTCAAAAATGGAAGGTTTTTGCATTATTTCACTTTTTCCGGAAAAATTGACTTTTCGAAAAAATTAAATAACTCAGTAATTTTGGAATTTATCCAACTGCAATTTTGCAGTTTTAATGTGCATTACATGTGCTAACTACATACAGCTGGTTGTTCACCTTTCTAACTTCACTTGGTTTTGAGTTATCACTTATTTAAATTGAACTCCCTAAATTCATGGATAACATGATTTTTTCAAATGGCACCACCTAATTTTTTATGTGCCGTTTAACGTAGAATCTCACAAGCTTTCTAATGATAAGATTGTAGGTATCCAATTCTTACTCAAAAACCGCAAAAATCCGTAAGAGTTAGGTACCTACAACCTTATCATTAGAATGCTTATAAAATTCCACGTTTAACGGTACGTAAAAAATTAGGTGGTGCTATTTGAAAAAATCAAGTTATCCACAAATTTAGGGAGTTCTACTTAAATAATTGATTACTCAAAACTTAGCAAAGTTAGAAAGGGGAACAATAATCTTTAGTTAGTACATGTAACGCTTATTAAAGCTACGAAATTGCAGTTGGATAAATTCCAGGATAACTGAGTTATTTAATTTTTTCGAAACATCAATTTTTCCAGAAAAAGTGCAATAATGCCAAAACCCTCCATTTTAGACACTGGTATAATGCATAAAACTGGGTGGTTTCGTTTAAAAAAACATAACTTTGATATGTCGCACTTTTATGGAACACCCTGTATAAACGAAAATAATTTTAAAATATGCAGTTCGTTGATTTGCACAACTTTTATTGCATAAGTTATTTTCTAACCCCAACATTTTCCAAGATATCCACCTTCCTCGCACTAATGGGCCACCCTGTATATCAAACTTTGCTCATTAACTGTACTTAGTTGGATATTTACGTGTACAAAATCTCAGTTTAATATCTTTTGTAATGTCTGGGATATCTCAAAAAAAACTTCAAAACAATTATTCTTTAAGCATAAGTATTTTATATACAGTGTGTTAATTAAGTAAGTAAGGGTAAGTCTAGGATTAATTTTAAGAAAAAGGTTCGTACGAACATGGCTCTGCAACGGCTTGGTTTCTGAGATACAGGGCGTCCAATTTAGTTTTTTGCTTATATTTTTGTTAAGTAATATGATAATTGAACGAAATTTGGGATACTAGGTATATTGATAACGAGAAACACAAATATCAACTTAGTTTTTTGTTTAATGTTAGGGGGCGCCACATACAGTGTTGTTCCTAAATTTAGTTAACCATAAATTTTACACTCAAAAGGTACTCTTAGTATTTGTCGCTAAAAGCAGCCTTTTTGGATAAAAACGGAGTTAAACCTGCGTTGAAATTTTTTAAGTGTTTTTCATTTCCGTATTTTCGAAAAATGAGCAAAAAAAAGTATTTTTTTATTGATTGTATTATCAGATAACAAACTTAGATCATTTACAAGACTAAGACTAAACTAGTTAGATTACATTTACAATAATTGCTAAAAATGACCACCGTCTATTTCCACGCATGTGTTAGTTTGCCTTAACATTGATTGACGAACTCGAATTAGAATATACCTGGCTTCTGATTAATAATGGCACACAATTCAAATATTCTATTTCTTAGATTTTATTTATTTTGGACTGGAGTATAATAAACTAGCGACTTCAAGTGACCCCACAGAAAATAATCCAAAGAATTCAAATCTGGTAATATGGTAACTGCCTGTTATCTGCAAAATCAACTGTCATGACTGATTCTGCTGGCATGGAAACCTCTCAATTGTTTTCAAAGGCTTTCTATGAATTTAGATACCCACTATTCTCTTGTGAACTGGTTAATTAAATTCAGGAACAACACTGTATGTAGCGGCGTTTAACATTAAACAAAAAACTAAGTTAATATCAATACACCTAGTATCCCAAATTTTGTACAACTGCCATGTTACTTAACAAAAATATAAGCAAAAATCCAAATAAAATAGTTTTTTTGTCGACTTGAATCTCAAAAACCAAACCGTTGCGGACCCATGTTTATATAAACTTTTTATCTTAAAATTAGTCAAAGATTCACTATTTATAGTTTATTTAAGTATATAAGTGTGTCTACTTAAGTTGGCAACATATAGGAAACTTTTTTATTATTAATTTTACAAAAAAAAGTTATTTTTACAAAAAGTTTTGCATTTTTCTAAAATATAAAAAACAATTATCAGATAATAATTTTTAACAATTGTATACCGGATTTGTCAAAAAATATTAAATTTACTAAAAAGTAAAGTACCTTTTGAATTTGACAATATCAAAATTTGTTATTGAAAAAGTTAATCAGAACTAAAAACTACATTCAAATGTACAATTACTTTTAATTAAATAAAAAAAAATTTTACTTTCTGAACGGAACGGAAAAGTTACAATGTGTGTAAAAAGGAAAATGTTCGGAATCGATAACTTGAATAAATTTGTAAAAACAAAAGTTTTTAAGTAGTAGAATGTAATTTTTTATTCCAAATAACTTTTCATAATTACAGTTTTCGATATTATTACAAATAAAGGTATTTTACTCCTACACCAAATTCATATTTATTGTCAAATCTCGCATACGACTAAAAAAATTTAACATTTGATGATTGTAGTTTATATTTTAAACCACGCTAAACTTTTTATAAAGAATAACTTTGTTTTCGTAAAATTCATAATAAAAAAGTTTCCCATAAGTAAACACACTGTATATAACACAATCGCACTGCTACGAAACATGTAACTCAAATAAATAAATTGCAAGGAATACTTTGGTATAACAAAAAAAATAAAAAAATTGAAGAGTGAGTAATATTCAACCAAAATGTTGCTATAATGCCTGCCTATGCCTATTTGTTTTCTACACCTTAACTATATCTTTTTTTTTGTGTTCAATTATTTGTCGATAATGTAATTAATTGTATGTGTAATTTTTTTTCTTGTACTTGCCCATAAAAATGTAAAAAGTTTAATATAATTTTATATTTATAGTATTTAGAAATATTAAAGCCCTCACATTTTTAACGAACTGTAATTAATTAATTCAAATAAATTATTAAAATTAATTAAATGAATATATTCAACATGTTACCATTATGTAAGAAATTAACGATAATTTTTTCGACAACCCATTCGTTATAAAACTAATAAGTGGAAATTTTGTTGCCAACAAAAACTAACCTGAAACATTACAAACAATTAGTGTAGTAATATTAAGAAGAATGTATGTGTCATATATGATTTTCTTACAGAATTCCATTAACGTATTTATTAATTGTATTCTAAGAAATGTATCAAAGAATCAATCAGATAGTTAGAGTAGCAATGAATAAAATTTAATAATAGAACCAAATTAAATGCAACAGAAATCGATACTGAAAATACTTGGCAACAAACATTTTTAATTGACAAAAATTACAATAACTAGAAAAATTGAAAAAAAATAAGCAGCATCAGTTAATAAATTAAAAATTCAATTTAAAAAAGCAGTTTTATAATAAATGTATTACGAAAACTAAACTGATAATTTTAATTTTTCAACAGGAAGTAATAAATATGTTAGAATTTGTCCAAGGAAAAAATTTCAACAAATAACTTTCATAAATTACTATAGTTAAACTTTTATAAATATAAATTAATGTCTCAACTCGTGTATTTGTAATTGGGTTTAAAACTAAATTTAATTTAAATTTATTGATTTGCAGTCGATAAAAATTTTAATATTTTATTAAAAACGTTGAAAAAATAAAAATTTTGTTGTTCTATAATTTTTTATTAAATGTATTTTCTCCATTATTGATTTGTTTTATAAAGTAAATCAATCCAAGTAGTTGCATAATAAATAACGTTAACTTATAAATTTTGTTTATTTTTAAATAATATATTGTGCAAATAATTAAATCCTTGTTGAGTGCAGATTAGCGTTTTATGACAACCAAAATAAATTATAACATCTCATCTTGATGAGAATTTTAATTAAAGTACACAACATGTTATTCATCGCGTAATAAAATTTTCAAAAGCATATCACAAAAAAATATACACTTGCACATTTTTATAAAAACAAATTTTAAATTAAATTGAAGTTTTACCGTTAATTTTTAAATAAGAAAATAAATAATGGAAGTACTTACAAAACATAATTAAATATTATTAAATAAAAATAAATTAGACCACTACTAACCATGATGTTCTGTAAGGTAACAGCTTGTAGGAATTTAAGAATTAGACTGATATGATGTGTAAAGAAAATCCGGTACGTATTTAAAATCTTGCCGTGGTATTTTGGACGAAGCCGTACAATATGTTATTAAATATAGCTCCAGAAAACTACTGTAAAATTTTTATATGCCTATTAACCTAAAAAAGACAGGTAACTTTTAAAAATTAAATTTAATTTCTGGCGGGTTCGTATTTTTAATAAAGCAAAATTTACTATAGTGTCTAAAATTGTAGAACGTCGAAGTTGTAATACATTACACGTTACTTTATGTAATTATTTCAGAAAATTAATCATTAAAGGTCTCTCCTTCGACTGTATAGTTTTTGTACCTGAATTGAAAATTTTTAACTTGTGTTTGCTTATTACTTGTAAAGCAAGTGCAAAGTTTTACTCCTACTATTTCTTCTTACAAGATTAAATTTAATTTACATTTATTAGTAATTTGCTCTAATTTTTGTTTCAAATGTAAACTTTTACATTTTCTCGAAATTACAACTCATATCTAAATCTGGAGAACAAGTTGAACAATCTTTTATTTAGTATTTTGTTTCACCCTAAATTATGTAATTGTTTCTGACACGAATCCAAAAAAGGAAGATAAGGACTGTTCCGAAAAGTTTTTTTACGCAAACAACGTAAAATGTATGAAACATGGGCAAACAGAGAGATAGCCAAAAAATTCTGCAAACTTATACAGGGTGTCCCACCGGGAACGCCATCAATAGATTATAGGAAAACTGTGGATGAGAAAAATTCGAAAATTTGGTATTATACTAACATCGACAGGGGTAGTTTTGTTAAAATATTTTAAAATGGTGGCAGTTCCGGTTATACCGGAAGTATGTGTCAACTTGCTTATTTTAAATGAAACACCCTATATATTATTCTATTTTCGGATTTTGCACAAAATTCTAGACACATTTTGTGTATAATCTTCTATACCTAAGCCTAACTGTTTTGAACTTATTTTGAATTTTATGTCAAAAATGACGTTTTCAGGCCTAAACAAAATTATAAAATTTTCTTATACTAATGTCTTTATTATTTAATTGGAATGGGTTTCTTAGTAGCAGGGGACCTATTTTAGTGGACTATGTCAATATTTTGATAACAAATTAATACAGGGTGATCAAAAAAAAAGATTAAAAATAAATTCAAAAACACGTCAAAAGGCATTTTTTTAAATGCAAGCACTCTGTTTTTATAATTTTATCTTATTTATCATCAAAAATAAGGTAGACTTTGTACAAGGTTATCTATTTAAAAATTCATGGTTTTCGAAATATTGGCAATTTAATTTTTTTGTTGCACAAATGCTGGTTATTTCTAGTTGGCCATGATGGCGTTAATAAACAATCATCTGTCAAGGATATGTCAAACTGTTAAGAATTTTCAATAATCATGCCGGGACGCTTAAATTATACAAACGAAGATTACTTATATTTATTTATTATTTATGGACAATGTGATAAAGTTATATCAAGAACATGTGTTACATTTGCAGCAAGATACCAGCAAAAACAGAAACCATCACCAAAAGCTCTTAAACGAATAATAGAAAACTTCAAAAACTTTGGATCCGTTAAACCAAATGTACCTACAGAGAAATAAACCTGTCGTTAATGATGAAAATGTTGAAATCGCTGTTTTGAGATATTTTGCTGCACATCCAACAATGTCTGTAAGACAAGCTTAATTGGAATCTGGATTAAGTAAATCGTCAGTTCAAAGAATATTACGCAAACATAAATTTCATCCGTATGCATTTTCCATGGTTCACCATCTGAAAGAGACTGATTTTTAAGGAGATTGGATTTCAGCGAATTTATTTTAACCTGGTCCCAAGAAAACGAATTTTTCTTGATAACATCATTTGGACAGACGAAGTCAAATTTACAAAAAACGGCATTTTTAATCGGCGAAATTCCCATTATTGGAGTGAATCAAATGTCCACGTTATTAGAGAGCAAGATTTTCAAGAATCTTGGCAATTTAATATTTATGCTGCAGTAAGAAACGATGGCATCGTGGCATTACATTTTTATCAAGAAAATTTAAAAGGTAATTTAACCTTTTTTTTAAATCATTTAAAATATTTGATTTATTAACTTATTAAATAGGTGAAGGCTATCTGAACATCCTGCACAATTTTCAAAACAATTATTTAGATAATTTACCTTTGGCTGATCGTAGACATCTATTCTATCAACAATACGGCACACCTCCACATAGTAGCCAATTAATCAACAATTTTTTACAAGGCGCCTTTTATGATCAATGGATAGCAAACAATGGACCGTTCCTTGGGCCACCACGGTCCCCAGATATCTCAGTGCTCAATTTTTTTATTTGGGGTACAATTAAAAATCGAGTTTATAACACCCCGTTAACCACCAAAGAAGACTGCATGCAACGAGTTAGGACTGAGTTTCAAAATTTAACACGTGAAGCAATAAGGAAGCGACCCATGAAAATTTGCTACTCAGATGCAAAAATGTCTAGAAGTTCAAAGACATCAATTTGAACATTTAATAAAATATATTTTTTTTAAACTGTTTTGAAGTTTTCTATTATTCGTTTAAGGGTTTTGGTGATGGTTTCTGTTTTTGCGGGTATCTTGCTGCAAATGTAACACATGTTCTTGATATAACTTTATCACATTGTCTATAAATAATAAATAAATTTAAGTAATCTTCGTTTGTATAATTTAAGCGTCCCGGCATGATTATTCAAAATTTTTAACAGTTTGACATATCCTTGACAGCTGATTCTTTTCTAACGTTATCATGGCCAACTAGGAATAACCATTCATACTAAAAGAATACATTGTGCAACAAAAAAAGTTAAATTGCCAATATTCCAAAAACCATGAATTTTTGAATAGACAACCTTGTACAAAGTCAACCTTATTTTTAATGCTAAATAAGATAAAATTATAAAAACATGATGCTTGCATTTAAAAAAAATGACTTTTGACGTGTTCTTGAATTTAATTTTAATTCTTTTTTTGATCACCCTGTATTATTTTATTATCAAAATATCGAGATAACCCACTAAAATAGGTCCCCTGCTACAAGAAAACCCATTCCAATTAAATAATAAAGGCAATTAGTATAGGAAAATTTTATAATTTTGTTTAGGCCTGAAAACGTCATTTTGACTTAAAATTTAAAATAAGTTCAAAACAGTTAGACTAAGGTAAAGAATATTATACACAAAATGTGTCTAAAATTTTGTGCAAAATCCAAAAATATAATAATATATAGGGTGTTCCATTTAAAATAAGCAAGTTGACACCTACTTCCGGTATAACCGAAAACGCCACCATCTTGAAAATATTTTAACAGAACTGCCCCCGTCGTTTTTAGTATACTATCAAATTTTCAAATTTTTCCCATTAACAGTTTTGCTATAATCTATCGATGGCGTTCCCGATGGGACACCCTGTATAGAAAATCTGGGAATGTCACTTGCGTCAGTTGGCAAATGTGTGAAATCTAACCGGGCGACTGTTCTAAATTTTATCAAACGGTTTGTTGAAGAATTGTTCAGAACATGTGATAAACCTAGAAGCGGTCGACCAAATAGCCCATCAGATCAAATATTAGAAAGAAGAATTATATCTGCATACAAACAAAAATTCACGTTATCGGTAAGTGATGTTTCAAAAAAAGTTGATACCCAGCAAAAGCGTGGTCCAAAGAGCAAAGGTCCATCAAGATCTGAAGATAAAAAAGTTGAAGCCTCCAAACGGACCATAAAATAGTTTAACAGGGCAATAAGAAGAGCTAGAAACCTCCAATGTCACCTGTGTTTATTAACCAACACATGTATTTTGATGAATGATGAAACATATGTAAAAGAAAATGTTTCTTCGTTGCCAGGCACTCAGTTTTACGCTACTCAGAATAAGGAAAATGTAAGCAAAGAGGATAAACATATCTACACAAAAAAATTTAGGAAAAAATACCTAAGTTGACAAGCCATTTGTAGCTGTGTTCAACTTACTCGCCACTTTTTCACAAATGGAGCTATAAATACCGATACCGATATCAACGAATGTTTAAAAAAGCTATTGTTTTTTTTTTTACGACATCATCCAGAATAGGCATTGTTTTGGCCGGATTTAGTTACAGCTCATTACGCCCAACTGACCCACCTCCTCAGTCAAGCGATATTGTGCTTTAGTGAAAAGTGAATTAAGAAAACATTGCCCACCTGCAACTTCAGAAGAAGACTTGTTAAAATGCAGCAACAAAATCGCAGATGTGACTGCAAAATCTTATGGTTGGGATCAAGAAAAAATTTTGTGATTTTGGCAGACAAAATTTAAAATCTTAATTTTATGTTATTTATTGACATAATACATTATAGAGATGTTAGATATACCTATTATTACAACTAGGAGAATAGGAATAGAATATTTCCCGCGGTTAGCTAGTTACATCCTGAGAATATTCCCTGTGTTGTAATCAATAGTTTTTTTCGGATTGAAACAATATTGTTGAGAAAACGGTAAAATATTGGATTGTAAATTTTTGAATTTATCAGATTGGTTTGATTTTTGCGTTCTGTCATAAATAAAATTGATGAAATGTCAAATTACGTGCTAACAGAAGCGACGAAAGCCCGTGAATGTTTGGTTCCGGCGAAATCTAAAGCTGGTTACACTAAATTGTATGAAGATTTTCAAGAGTGGAAATGAGAAAATTTGGTGTCAACGAAAATATTTTGCTTGCGTTTTTTGAAGATTTGGTACTTTGCTATGATTTTTGTTATTTTTTACGTATGATTCATTTATTCTATCCGTAGTTGCAGAAATATTCACCAAACACGTTGTGGCCAAAATTATCGATGCTAAGGTGTTATATTTAAAGGAAAAAACTGATGTTAAAATATTCGATGAAGTAGAAGCATTTGTGAAAATTAAAAATAAAGGGTACGTTTCTAAAAAATCAGACTCTTAAAAAATTCTTGCGAGAAGCTCCTAATGGAATTTTTTTGATGTATAAGGTAAAAATTTCATTGCGATCCTTCTCTGTTGATTAGATTGTTACATCCGTAATTTTCAAGGTCGCTTTAATTATGGAAATTTTTGGCGTCTGCAGAACGAACGAATTAGTAAATATGCTCTCTTCCGATATTGAGGATTGTGGGTCTGTGATCATGATCAACGTTTCAAAAACGGAAAACGATATAAATAGAAAATTTACAGTTATTGATGAAAAAGATCTGGGGTGAAATTCTCGAGTTTTTCCGAATTATTTTGTATACGACAAATTCCGTATAAAAAATTTTGCTTATTTGCATGGAAACGTGACAACGCTGTTACCGTATGTCACGAATGCCAAAATTAATATAAATTTGATTTACAAGTAACAATAATAAGAGTAAATCTTTTGCAAAGCTTCAGGCCATAGAAGACATTAGAGAAGTTGGCTATAGGCACCAATAGAAACTCGATACAAGTTTAAAAATGGCTTGATTTTTGTGTAGACTTGCCCTTCCTTATACTTATTATGATAAGTTTTTTAGATCAATAAAGTTTATTATTAACATCTTGTTTATCTTGCGAAGATATTTAACCTCGCATGCAAAAACATTCGCAGACACAAGAAATAACCACAGAATAGAAATAGAGTGTGTCTTAGTGTATGGTCGAACTGTGTCTCAAGCTCAAGCCTTTTAGCTTGTCTTCGAGAGGAAAGGGGAAGGTACTAAAATGAGCTTCAAGCCATGAAATAAAAAAACAAATGCCTAGTCTTCAATACTAGTGGCTTCACATCAAAATGTTTACGTCTAATATTAGCTATTTAATAATAAAACAATAATTTTTGTGCATTAAGCAAAAAAGGAAGTATTAAAGCAAATATGAAATGTCAAAAGAGCAAAAAACTTACCTAATTAATGACCACTCAAGTTTAAAATCAGGCAAGTTTAGGAGTAGTTTTACAAAAAAACAAGATGCGCAGAAACAACGGGAGGAAGCGACGACCTTCTTAAATTCCTTCGGAGAACCCAATAAATAGAATCGAAATAGTGGCGGAAAGTAATTTCGATGATATAAGTAACATGTATACGGGGTGTTTAAAAAATACTTTGTGATATTTGGCCCATTTATAGATCTCATCAGTACATACAAAAATGTCTAAAAACAACCGTTTTCGAGATAGAAGCAGTTTTTGAAATTAAAATAATTTACACTCAGTAGAAGTGATTTGTCGTATTTTTCAAATCAGCTAAGGAAGTGGGTAAACCAGAGGTCATATTTATTTCAACGAGATTTTAAATAGAACAAATATCTGTATAAATACAACATTTTAATTACAAATGATTCTTAAAGAAGATGTTGAACATGTCGTCCTTCCATTTGAATACACATTTCGCATATCTCAAAGAGTTTCGGATTTGTACGAACAGTCTGGCAGGCATGTTTAATTTGTTCTTGCAACTGATTCAAATTATTCACAGGACTAAACTAATGTCTTTAAATACCTCCAATTGCAAAAGTTGAGCGGAGGTCGGGAGATCTAGGTAGCCATACAATTGGACCTCCTCGCCCTATCCACCTGCCATTGTAATTTAGTGGTACTAGTAAATTAATTAAATTAAAAGTTATTTCTTTGGTTAATCTGTATAATTTGATAAATCTTCTGTCGTTCAGATCGTTAAAAGGCTCGTGAAATGTTTCTGCCGAGTACAAAATTGCACTTTTGCTTTACACTAACAAATTCACTAACAAGAAATCAATCAAAATCAATAAATAAACAATGTTTAAATCCTCTCAACAATTTTCGGTTACGAAGAAAATGTCTAAATTAATAAAACACCACTTCACTACGTATACGTTACTGAATTTCAAATGGGTAAAGACTATACGATCTAAATCGTACGATACGAACCGTATGCAAATCCTTTCCGACAGTTCACGAATTCCGATTCTCAAAATTCGTACGAAAATCGACCATTTCGTATACGAAATCCACTCGTACGAACTCGAACGAATACAGCTGCTTGTTTGGTGAAAGAATATTCGGCGTTGGGTCCGCAAGGTGTTCTTAGGTTCTGCCTGGCTTATCTAAATAAGAAGTGTACTCTTGAGCCGGTTGGCTAAAAATACCTTTGGAAAGATTCAGAGTAAGGTTGTTGAATGGTTAGGTTTGAATAATTCAAAGGCGTATGCAGGCAATTGTGGAAGGCAAACGTCTGCGACTTTGGTGGCCGATGCGGGAGACTCAATGACTACCCTGAAGAGAAACGGTGGTTGGAAATGTTCGTCTGTTGGGGAAGGTTATTTGGCTGACAGTATGTTGCTGAAAAATAAGGTAGCAAAGATGATAGCTGGTGTGGAAGTAAGAGCCATCTGCAGCATCTGTTACGGTTTCTGGTGTGTCAATGATGTCATCGCATGTAGCACAGTCACTCAATCTTTGGTGACGGTTTTTAGAAAATCGTTTAAGATGGTAACTGATCTGAATGCTCTTAGTAAGGAAACGCCAATCTCATCAACAAATTGCGAACAAGATTCTTCATTGTTTGTATGGTTGTAGTTGTAATCGATTTAATGGAAAATGTGAGAATTACGAGTTTTATTTTGGTTCTAAAAAATAGCGTTACAAAATGCAAATACTTTGTTAGTTCACTTCTTGCTTTAATTAAAAAATAAAACATTTCGTATTATTTTTGTTGATTTAATTAAAAATAAAAATATGGCTATTATTAATATGCCATATTTTCCTCGGGACAATATGAGCGTTTCATATTTCCCTCGCGAAATATTCGTGTGTTATGACATCGTAACCAAGGCAGTATTGTTCAATATTGGTTCAATCAGAAAAAAATAAATATAACTGTGCAATTAATTTGATCTTTTATACTAGTTTTACAAATAGTTACGATAGAGTTTGGTTTAACCACAGCAACATTGAAAAAGTTGGGAATCCCACTATTTCGTAGTGGTTAAGAATTCCAGCATAAATTATCACATTGAAAATAAACTAGACAATAAAATGGAAAAATCTAAATACCAAGAAAAGATTTTCTTGAGAGTCCCCAAAAATATTATCAAATTTAAACAAAGGTTACCAGCCAATGTCGATATTAAACATTATTGACTCAATAACATGAATCATTAAAACTAGTTAATCACATAGTTCTAAAAAGGAATTTACCAATGATATCATTATCTAGTGCCAACGCCTGCCATTCTCCAGTTAGTGAACTTAACTAGTTTTTGTAACATCTCTTTAGTGATCATGACTTAAATCAAGTAGTGTTTTACGTTTAAGTTTATTTGTTTGTTCACATTTGGATGGTTTTTCAGTCGTGTGTACTTTTTTTCTGATACCTGCTTAGAGACTGGCTAGTATCCAAGGTTACTAGTTGGTGAAGATTACACTTTTGTTCATTTCATTTTGCTGACACTTTCGTACACGCTTTCGCTCACGCCATTTTCAATTTTTTGTTTTGTTTTATATCGCAATGGAAACAACACTTGGCAATCCGTCTAAATTGATTTAATTGAATTGTTTATTTTAATAAAAAAATTCAAATAAAAATTACAGAACCAAGGCCTCTGCAGGTATCCAACAATATCAAATACACCACTTAAAGGTTCGTTCACTTGAATGCGAAACTGATTGTACAACACGCAAATCGCGTAAACGAAAACTTTACCTTCTACGTTGTGTAAATAACGATTACCGCACTTCACAATTCTTTCACTCACTTACATTCCATTATAAATTTCTTTACTTGTTACAAACAATTTAGACTTCTGTCGATGATGCCAATAGATTTGATTTTAACTTTGTCTCCCAAAGCTATAGTCTATATGATAATACTGACCTGAAGTTGACATTGTATGCAAGCAGCTTGTTTCTAAGTGAGAATTGAAACTATCTTCCCAGCAACCAAATACTAGGCGACATGATTTTTATTAAGAAACATAATTTAAACTTAAAACACGCTATTTAATTTACAATGGTAAAAATAAAAAACCTCCAACACGTCACATTTTTAATTTGGGTAAAATGAAGTCAAAAGATCACGCAAAAGTGGTTGTAACGATAGTATCATTGGTTGGGAAATCTGAAATGAATAATATTTCGTTTTCATATCTCAATCGAAAATGCATTTCGCCAAGATATTATTTAAGGAAGATCTTAATTCTTTTTTGACCTTCCGAACTGTAAAACACACTTTTCAGTTGTTCATACTTGTCTTGAAACTTCATTTTTACACACAATGCGGTAAAGTACGGCTACTATGCGGTAAAGTAGTGGCTAATTTATCTTGCTATTTAGGAAAGTTTTAAAAATAAATTAAGTATAAAATCCGTTAAATTGATATTAAGAAAATTACTTTACACCATACTTGACACGATAATGTACAGAATAAGAGCGCATTTAATTGTTTTATTGATAATGATATTGATGGTGCTATCTATGCGTTTGTTAGACAAATGAACTGACACAATTAGGTGGTGTATGTCAAAATGGTTAAACAGCCAGATCTACTTAAAATCAGTAGAAATAATTTTGTTCTTTTTTTACTTTTAATGATGATCTCGCAAAAATATAACAAATTTTGGGATAATATTTTACGCTTACTGACAACCCTCGTTTCTAAAACCTGTCCCCTAAAATCCTATTTTCCACATTCTAATATAAATAACTATTGGAAGTATTAGTTTAAAAAGGAGTACAGGTACCACAACACAGTTTTTTTTCTTAAAAGTCTTGTTTATGGTGTTGACTACCTGTTTTACTGTAGGATGTTGTAATGACAAAAACTTTTTAATCTAAGAACGTATTTAAAATGCACCGGCTAAAGTTCAGATAAATGCTACGTAGACTCTTAGGGGTCATAAGAATGTTTGCAGTTCGGTTCATGTTTTGTTGCTTACCTTTATTGAGATGATTTTCAACTAAAAACATAATTAATAACTAATAAATGAGCGCCAGCTTATTTATTAAAGGGAAATCTTTAAGGGAATAAAAACAAATTTCAACCAAAAACATAAATCTAATAATCAAATCAAATTCAGCATTAAATCATTAAATAATAAACAAAACACATTGACATTCGTTTACTATAGTAATGAATGAACTAAATATAAATAATGATAAACTACGGTATCAAATGAGAGATTAAATTTCTTTTAATAAATTTAGAACTATAAGCGTATAATGCGAGAATCTTTTACAAGCGTTAAAAACGTTACAAAACAAAAACTAACTTATTAAAAATATTAAAATGTAAATTCTCCGATCAACCGGCAACTCAAAAAGATAAATATAATGTAGTCGCTAAAAAAACAACTACTGCACAACGTAAGGTACAACCAGTGCTTTTAAGGTACAACAACGAATGCGATTAATTGCGAACCAACTAATGTGTTAAAATAAAGGTAACCACGACTGCATTTAATTGCAAACAGTTTAGGGCGCTTTTAGTTTATCAAAATTAACTTCAATGCACGGAAAGTTCGAAGAATTGTTAATATTATGAAAGCACTTACTTAAAGTTCCTTGAGTTAATACAGGACGTTGAAATTGTTGAAACCCGAACAGGTATTTGGCTGACCTTGATGCTTTGTGCTATCATATCGAAACGGCACTTAGGATGAAGTAATGCATACGAAACTTTCCATAAAACGAAATTTTTCCTATAAATTAATAACGTGTTTGATGGTCAAATTTTCGTCGACCGAAACGTAGAAATCAATTTTAGAACGCAAGTTTATTCTTCTGAATCAATCTTTTTTTGAACGAAACGTATACAATACTAATAACGTAGATAGTTTTAAAGTTCTTAACCTTCTAGGTGGAGGTGGGGTTGAAAAAAACAGTCTCAACCCCACCTCCACCTAGAAGGTTAAAAACTTTAAAATTATAAACTTAATTGGAGAAAAATACTCTCAACTGTGAAACGTAGATAGATTCGCTATAAAGCTAATCCATTAATTCAAACTTCGTTATACTAAAAACAAAACAGATAAAACGTAAAAGTATTCAGCAACGACGTGGTCTTACTTTTACCACCTCTGTCACCATTTTTATTCTTTTTGTCGCGCGGAAAAAGTTACTGGTCATCATGCATTGAATGCAAACCAACGGGGGAAATGCGCGCCTTATTTAAATATAAGGTAGCGACCAAGTTTTGGACCGTTATAATGTTATCGTCTAAATCAAAATAGATGATCAGGTAACAGCTTTCTTTCTGAAACTATTCTGTTTTTTCTTTTATCTAAAAGTTTTTTGTTAATTTTTGATAAAACGGAAAACAGCTTAATGGACGATGACTCGTGTAGTAGTTTTCCGGTTTTTGATTAATATTATTTCTGTTTTCTTCCACTGAACAGAAAATATTTTATTCTGAAGACAGCAATAATGAATTGTGTTAGCATAACAATACTCTTACAAGGAAATTTCTTTATTATTTTTTCAGTAATAAAATCGTAACCTGGGGCTTGTTTTGGTGCTGTAGGTTGTTTGAGCTTTTCTAAGAATTTTTCAATCTCTTTCTACTCGTTCTCATCAAACGTGGATAGTTTGAACACATTTTCTCGATGGTTAGCAAAAGTTTTAGATTTTCCTTGTCTGTTTTGGGTCACCCGTAATTTGGTGTCCTAATAGGAAGTATGGTTGTTATAATTATTTACTTGCCTATATACAGTGTGTTCATTTAGTGTATAATTGTCCAATTATGGGCCTATATGGAAAAAGTGTGAGCAGGTTTCCCAAATAGACTGAAAGTTGCACATTTTAAAAATATTTTCATATACATGGTGTTCCAGAGATTACTCCCTAGGTTTGTATTTCCGTTATTTTTTATTTTTTTATTATTTTTTTTATTTTTGTAAATGAGATTAAATTTTCTATAAGATAAGTAAATACAATTTTTAAATTCTGCACTTGTATAATGGTAGCAATATTCAACTTTTTTTTCAAATAGCATAATATATTTTGGATAGTACCTTTTATTTTCTTTACAACTACATATAAAAAATATAGGTCCTACATAAGAATTTTTATTAGAAAAATACGATTAATTGTTGAAGGTAGGTTTGCCATGGAAATAACTGATTTTTGTCATTTTTATCTAGGAGTCTATAAAAACAATGCGTTAGTTGTCAAACTGATTTTCCTAATTTTTGAGTGTTTTTCTAACTCCATATTTAGCAAATAACAATGCTGATTATGATTTAGTAAGATTAAACGGTAATGGACCCAATTAAAATTTTGGTAAATCTTCATTGTCTATATATTCCTCCTCAGTCTATCAGCCTATAAAATTGTGACTTAAAACAGTTTCATGGAGAAGAGATTAGCATGTGTTTCCCTTGAATGTGCAAAGATAGATAGATCAGTTTGAACAACTGATCCCTATTTTCAGAATAAATTTGGATAATGTTTACTAAGCAAAAGTAGCAATTGTTGTGGTGTGTTCTACGTGCTCTCAAAATCATCAGCGTTTTAAATTTTGGCACACTTTTTTATTCGATTTTTGCCCCAGACACACCACACAGTAGCGGAACACAAAGTTTGGTACTCAAGGTTTATTTTCATTGCTCAATTTCACTTCACAGTACTGAAAATATATATTTCTACCAGGTCCTTGATAGATCTGTTCATATTCGTAATTAATAAATATTTTGATGATTAGATACCAACATGAGTTGTAGTTATCATCATAGAATTAATTAACTACTTTAAACAATGTCATTTGCAACGTATTAAAATGCAAATGAAATATTGACTATAAATTTATCTTTAACAAGAACAGATTCGTCACTGACCGTTGATTAGAGGTTGATGAAAGTAACGAGCTACTTATTATTTAACAATCTGTAAATAAGTCTACATATTGGCCAACTGGTTTTGTTCTATGTCACGAAAAGTTTTGCTAAAGCTAGAGGTTTGACCTGGAATCATTAGTAATTATGATGTTGAGTGGAAAGATGGCAAAAAAACATCTTTTGATTGGTAATGATATTCTTCTAATTAAGAAATTGCGGATTATAAATTGCAATTGAAAAATCTTGGAAACAATTATCCTTATTAAGATTCCTGAGAGTGGAGGGAAGAAATTAAAACCACTACACTGATTTAAATATGGCGACTTTGACCTGTGTGGTTGCCTTGTTTTTGGGCTGTTTTTTAGGTTTCTTAAAACTAAGGGTAGTGGTTTCAATTGTTCTTTTCTTATGCCTTTTTTCCTTTAAATCGGAGAATCCTCCCAAGGATAACGTCTACCACTTTAATTTTAGAGAATAATAAATTTAATTGAATTGAAAAAAATCTTGTTGTATTGTAACCAAAACCAGACTAGCTTTTTTAAGTTTGACAAAGAATTAGCAAAGAAAAATCTTCCAAGCACAATGAGACTGAGAAAATTCATTTTTCAAAATATTTAAAATCAGTACAGTTATGCTATAGAGAAAAGTCGCCTAATTTTGGATACTACATTATTTCAAACGCCCTTTACAGTTTTCTTTAATTGAATCCACAGAACTAAGCGCCTCCAACATTAAATGATCCTGTGGAAGCTACCTCGACTGTTCATACTAGGTGGCATCATAATATTATTTTTAATTATGAAACGAGTTTTTGTTGCTCCACATGTAAACAGTTATAAAAAGGTAAACACTTAGCATAGAAAGTGTAACTTGCAAGGATACATTAGAATAGTGGTAGAACAAGCTTTCGTATTTATAACAAAATTACTCTCATGGACTTTTTACCTGAACCACAGAACCTAAAAATATAGATCGACTCACGTGTTATTTTAACATTAAAACCGTCGTTAGACCCTGCCTTTAACCACACAAGTCTTACAGTTAACTGTTAGCATTTATTAGTTTATACTATTTACACGTGTCCATTTTAACACATGTCATGCTTTTTTACGACACACATTTTACCTAAAATATAGAGGTTGCCTAATTCTGATACAAGAGGGTTCCTAAATTGGATATCCAAAATTAGGAACCGAATTACATGTACCATTCTAAACATTGTTTACTATTTTTTTTTTCTATTATTCCAGTAAAATGCCTAAGAAGGGAGTGGCACATAAAAATGGGATCCAGAAAATATGAAAATGCCATTGAAGCTATTAAAAGTAAACAAATGGGATATTTAAGGGCGTCAACGACCTTCAACGTCCCAAAATCTACTCTTCAACTATATGTCAAACGTGACCAACCCTTAAAAGAACAATGCTCGCTACCAGTAGGTCGAAAACCAGTTTTAACGTCTGAAATGGAAGAAGACTTGGTACAGCACTGCTTGGAGATGGACAGAAGATATTATGATCTAAGGCTCGCAGACATTCAAAAACTGGCGTATCAGCTTGCTATAAGGAATAACCTCCTGCATTCTTTTTCAACGAGAGACGCTAATGCCGGTAAAAATGGCTTAGAAATTTTTCAGACGTCACCCCAATCTATCGTTAAGAAAACCCCAAGGAATTTCAACGAATAGAATAAAAGGTTTTACGCCACAAAATTTCAACCTTTTTTTTGATCTTCTAGAACCCGCTACGGAGAAGATTAATTTTAACCCCCTTCGAGTGTATAATGTGGACAAAACCGGTATCACCACAGTGCAATCCAAGATTGCTAAAGTCATCACGTTGAAAGGAAAAAAACAAGTGGGGGCTATAACTGCCGCAGAAAGAGGAGCACTAGTAACTGTAGTTACATGTATGAATGCTGCTGGAGGCTTCTTTCCCCCGTTGTTTGTATTTTCGCGGAAAAATATGAAGGCCGAGCTATTAGTCGAGGCTCCAGCAGGGTCCATTGCTGAGTGTCATCTTTCAGGATAGATACAGAGTCACATTTTTACGCGATGGGTGCAACATTTTATCAACCACGTGAAACCTTCAGAGGAAGACCCCGTGCTGCTTATTCTCGACGGTCATTACAACCACACCAGAAATTTGGACATTATAGATTTAGCATAGAAAAATTTTGGCATACCCCCTTATATGTCGCATAAAATTCAACCACTAGATTTGTCTTTTATGTCTCTCCTGAAGACATATTATTCAAGGGAAATCCAGAATTGGTTAAAAATTAACCCTACAAGAAATATAAACCCCTTTCAAATCTGCAAATTATTTTGCCCTGCTTATCAGAAATGTGCGACAGCTGAAGGGTCAGCTAATGGATTTCGCAAAGCCGGAATTTTTCCTTTCAATTGGAACACATTCTCAGAAGCAGATTTTTTTATAGTAAGACAGAGAGAGAGAGAACTCCGCCTCAACAACTGACCCCCGATAACACTTCTTCATCTGAATTAAACACCAATAGAACCTCAATTCAACTATCTATTGAAAGTACTCCCTCAAAACAACAAACCAATGGCAGTGTTAAAACCAAACGGTTGGTGAATGCTGTGAAAATTCAAAATTTTTCACTTTTACTATCCTACAGCTTGGTACCTACTTCAACCAGGGGACGTAAAGCTGGTTCCGCAGCGGTAATAACAAGTACGCCCTATAAAGACAAATTGAAAGCTAGTGTTAAAAAACGACAACGAAAAGAATCCCTTAAAAATAAAGGAAAGTCGCCAAAACTAAAATCCTTTGGAGGAACTACAAAGAAGACGATTGGTAAAACTAAAAAGATAAAGAAGAAGCAAAAAGTTGAAGTAGAAAATGACTCCTCCGGCTCCTTACAAGATGTTATATATGACAACGACTCAGATATGGATGCAGATGAAAACGATGACGCAACGTGTATTTTCTGCACTGGAAACTTTTCAGGTGACAGAAATGAAGAAGCGTGGGTACAGTGTTCAATTTGTTTCCGATGAGCACACGAAGACTGTGCTGGTAGTGAGAAAAGACAAGCGTGATTTATGCTTTGAAAAATAGGTTCCCAATTTTGGATAGGGTATCCAATTTTAGGAACCCTTTTTTTATTTGAAAAAAAGCTATATTTTACTTTGGTTTTTTTATTATGTTCTTTTGGGGTAATATTAATATTTTTGATAATATATCTTGTTTTTATTGAGTTAGTGACATATTTTAGGCACAAAAGAATTAATATGATATGTTTCTTTCACACAAAAAATGCCGAATGAAAAAAACTATCCAAAATTAGGCGTCTTTCCTCTAGAAATAGTATGGGTGTTTTGCTAAGTGCACTCATTCTTTTTGATCGCGTCTTAGTAAAATATCAACAAACAAATAAATAAAACGGCAAATCGCCAATGTTGCATCTACCAATACAACGAGTGGTTTAAATCTTTCCAAAAAATTTTATCTGTCAGAGTACGAGTAGCTGTTGAAAACGACAATCGCCGTGAGTGTTTTAGCACGAAAAGCGATTGTCCAAAAGGAGGAAATGTTACAGACAAAAAAAAGCAGCCTTTCTTGTCAGTATAATCAGCATTTGTTTGGTTCTGACTTGTAAATTAGAGCATTATCATTGGTGAATTATATATGAGTTGGATTGTCACTTATAATAACACGAGAAGTGGTCTAAATATTGATGGAAATTTTTTCAGTTAGATTACGAGTAGCTGTTGTCTAAAAGCAACAGTTACGAGTCAGTCTGACTGACAAAAATTACTCAAAGATTCAGACCACGAGTTGTAACTGGTAAGACAATCCAAAGAGTCTCAATTTAATTTGTAGAGTGAATGCTATAAACAAGTGAATAGCAGGAACTGCTTGCTTTTCTTGTCAGTACAATCAGCATTTTATTGGTTTTGACTTATAAAATAGAGCATTGTCACTATAAATAAATCATCTTTATAGATAGTTTTTTCAAATGAATCTCAAAGTTTAAGGTTGCTGTCGAAGTTAAAAGTTTCGCGGTCAAATAAGATGTGGAGCTCTAAAGAAAAAACTTGACAGTGCTCCCTCGTACGTCAGATGATTCCCAAAAATAATTTATTTATGTTCGTGTTTACGCTGATGTTGAAAAATTGGTTTCATAAGTTTTTTGGATTATCTTGGGTATTGTTAAATTTATAGTAGTACAATCTGTAGTTGTTAATATTATTCTATTGGACATATAGTGTTTTAATTTACTTTATTTGAGTATATTTTAACGAGAAAAATGTAAGTTTCTGATTAAAGATAGTTATGATAATTACTGAGAAAATCTTATTTTTAAGCATCATGGCTAATGTAAAATGCTTTTTAAAGGTTATAACGTCAGTAAGGCATGGCTTTCCAAATTCAAAAAAGAACATGACCCGATTTATGCAGTTCTAAGTTTAAAATTCTTTGGTTGATAATATCCCTAAGGCTTGGATTCTTAATAACAATAATGTGGTTTATGGTTTAACAAAATTTTAGTTTTAAAAAAATAATCAAACGTATAATTCTTACAAATATAAATATAATCCTAAATAACGTTACGTGCACGGCTTTGCGCAATTTATAAATGGTTACAATGTTATTTAATTTTAATACACAGATTTAGATATATTAACTTAAACTAACTTGGTAAATCTATTCAATGTGTTCGTACTACCTTTAACCTGGACTGCTTTCTCAACTCTTCCTTATTGTTGATTATTCTTCCATTGTTCCATTTTGGTTTTAATTGTTCATACTTTCTCCGTCAACAACTTTATGTATTTTTATTATTAATATTACTTCGCAGGCTTACAACACTTTGCGGGATTTTTCAACAATGTGCAGCGTTACCTTGTTTTTATTAAACAGTTTTTTAATAACTGGATTAATTAATACATAACCACAACACTTTTTTTAATAATTAGCAAAGATTATTCCATATTAATTGTTTTATCCACAAACTCAAAACTATATGTCCATCATTCTCTACTCCCGGAGAGAGTCTCTTTCCCCACTTTCACTTCACTCGATCACGTATGTATAAAAATCGATATATCTTCTTAACATACAAGAAACTTCTATATCATACTACTAGAGATTATATACCTTTTTAATCTATACATTAAAATTATGACATTATTCAATCACTGAAATATTTACAAATTTACTTCCACTATTTCTGTACAACTATTTAAATTTAAAAAATCACTACATTCGTTACTATTAATGTTTTTTAGGTGATAGATATGTATATCATGAGAATTTGAAAACTGTTCCCATAAAATCTAAACTTCCATTAAAAGTGACAAACTTTGATAAAAATGAAACGTATACTTTGGAAATAAAGAGTGTAATAAATATTTATAATATTAGATGGGGCTAAAAGAATTAAGTAGATACCTTTTTTGTATTTTACTTCCACTGTCAAAATAGAGAGAGCGCTTTATTTAATTAAAAATTCCAAAGTACGGTCGATGACCATCTGTAAATACTTTTTAATTTGTGATTGTCATTGCTGAGTTGTTTCTGAGTTAGATTCGTTTTAAAATGCTGTAGTCACTACAAAATTAAATAGAATGGAAAATGAAAAATCATGCGGACGGAAATAAAAAACTCAATATTGAAATCTACATATAGAGCGTTATTGGATGAAAAACACAGTAACAGTTAAGACACGATCAAATTACGAATTCAATTTAATTAAACAGAGTATGAGATATATTAATCTAATTACCTTTGTTGACGTTATAACATATACCTACAGCAATCTACAGTAAAATTTAGACCCCATAATAATTCGGATTTCTTTTTATGTAAAAATAAAAGATTATTTTATTATTTTAACATTTTTTTTTCATATTTTTAACACGTCGATAATAAATGTTTTCCTGTTACCATCAATCCACAGAAAAAAAAATTTTTATTAAACATTCGTGCACATTTATTTCCAATTTTTCTCTACTTTTGGAAATGTTAATGTAAACAAACTGATTTACATTTGCTTTTAATTTGAAAAATATAACAAAACAATGTTTGCAAAATTTAAATTAGCCTTTGTAATCCTGAAAGTGGTTGTATTGATTTAAATTGTAATTTACTGCCATCCAATTAAATCTTTTAAATGAGATTTAAAAATTAGGTCAATTAAATTCAAACTTTCCACTTTTTTTTGATAAACAACACATTTCAAAAATATTTTTTTGTAATTACATTGTAAAAGTTTATTTCATTTTTGATTCTTACGACATTAAATGTAAAATTACATATTAATTACATATATTAATCGCAGCCAATGTAATCATTGATGGAATAGAAGTGTGAATCGGGGTTATCTTGGAAATTGATTTTAAATCTTTTGGAAGTTTATTATATAATATTAAGCATCTATAATGTGCACTAGTTTTAAAAAGTGTGGTTTGTATACTTTGAAGTACTGAGGATATTCGCAAATCGAGTCGACATACTTTTATTATTATTACCATTAACGGTGAACAGGTGCAGATTATTTCGAATAAATAAGCAACAACTATAAATTAAATTGGAATAAATTGTCATAATTTTTAGTTCTTGGAATAATGGACGACATAGTGTTTTGAGTGAAGTATACGTGTCACAGAGGGGAACGGCCCTAGAACAACAACCCATGCTGCATATGGCTTTTAGCATGCGCATAGTAAAAAATCAGAAGCGATTTTGTGAACAGCATATTTCTTATAAACAAAATTGCAAGTTCGCAGGTTCTTCGCCACATGGTCAATGTGACCGTCCCATGTGAGGGAATTTGTTATATGAATACCTAAAAAGGTTATATTTTCTTCGAGTTTATGACTCTCTGGTTAAATTCAAGTTTCGCGAGTTGTGGAATCATATAAAATTTGTTTTAGATAGATTTAAGACCAAATCATTTTTATCGCACCAGCTCTGCATTTCATTTATTGAAGCAGTGACTTTTTTTGGAGCGGTTTCTGCAATATTATCTCTAATAACAATAGAAGTGTCATCTGCATATTTAAATAAATTGATTCTATCCATGGTTTGAAATGATTCATCCAGATCGTTAACAAAAATAGTAAACAAGAGAGGAGATAATAAAGCCCCTTGTGGGGTCTCCTGATGTAGGGTTTGTTTTTTATTCTTATATTTAAAATTTTCAATTTTCTGGACATTAGTTATTTGCACTACGAGGATATATTGAAAAATTCTTAGCCTACTATAGAACCAAACAAAATTTCAATGTCAAAATATTTTATTACTCAACATATTCTCCTCTTAATTGGATACATTTATTACAGCGAACCTGCAACGTCTCTAGACCTTCAAAAAAATGTTTCTTCTTGCTCTGCAAACCAGACCTCCACAGCTTCTATTACCTCCTTGTTGGAAGAAAATGTACGACCTTTTAAACTTTTTTCAGTTGAGGAAAGAGGTGATAGTCGGACGGAGCCAAATCGGGTGAATAAGGGGTGTTCTAGTAATTCAAACCCTAAATCACGAATTTTTGCATGGCAACATGAGATTTGTGTGCAGGGGCGTTGTCCTGCAAAAACAAAACACCTTTGGATAGCTTTCCGCGTCTTTTCTCTTTAATATTTTCCCGTAGAGTGGTCAGTAATGTCGAATAGTAATCTCCAGTTATTGTTCTACCCTTATCCAAAAAAATCAATCATGATTACTCCATGGCAATCCCAAAAAACTGAAACAAGAACTTTTCCAGCAGATTTTTGGACACGAAACTTCTTAGGTCTTGAAGAACCAGAGTGTCGCCATTCCATCGATTGTTGCTTTGTTTCTGGATCGTAGAAATGTACCCAAGTCTCATCCATAGTAACAATTCGGTTTAAGAAGTCTACATCGTTTTCAAATCCAGCACAGATCGAACGCGATGCTTCTACCCTTGCACCCTTTTGGTCAACATTTTGGAATGGGATCCATTTTGCAGCAATTTTTCTCATGTCCAAATTGACGTGAACCCTTTGATAAGCGCGTTCGTATGAAATATTCAGTTCTTCAGATATCCGTTTTCCAATTCGACGGTCTGATAAAACATGCATGAACTCATTGATATTTTCGGGGACTGACACAGAAACTGGGTCTTCCCGATTGGTCATCATCTTCAATGGAAAATTTTCCTCTTTTGAAGCTTGCATTCCAATTTTTGACGGTCGCATACGAAGAACACTGATCACCAAGGGTATTAAGCATATCTTTGTAAATCTGCTTACTTCTTAACCCTTTTAAATACAGGTACTTGATGATGGCTCGATACTCCAATTTTTCGATTTTCACAATTTCGGTGGATATCTTTTTTCATTTAATTTATTGCGTGACTCTGGTTTACTTTTTTGACGTCAAACTTTACACTGACACTTCTAATAAGTTATTGTTTGTTGCTATGGTAACGCAATATTTTGTTTATGCAAGGAACTGGTCTAGGCTAACTAGATATCAATACATCCTCGTATTTGCTTTCGGTTTGATAGGAATGACCCTAATAACATAGGACTCTAATTTATTGATCAATACTTTGTGATTTACCATGTCGAAAGCACTACTTGTCAAATCAAAAAATAGTCCCAATGTAGATTTTTTCTGTTTAAGGAATCATATACTGTTGACAGCATATCGAAAACTGTATTTCACGTGCTTTTCTTTTAATGAATCCTGACTGAGTGTTATGTATTAATTGAAATTGTTGAAAGTAGTTTTGTAGGCTAGTTAGGATAGCTTTTTCAATTACCTTTAAGAATATAGTAATTAAGTGTTATTTAAGTGCTTCATGTTCACTATCTTAGAAACACTCAAAAAATTTTTTTTTCTAAATTACTTATTCATCTGCTATTTTTGGCAGACCAAATGTTAAAAATCATCTTGGACAATTAAAATCGAACTTTAACACATCTTTAGATTTAAGTGCTATTTAAGAGCTTCATGTTCACTATCTTAGAAGCATTCGAAAAACTTCGAAATAAATTATTGATCTGCTATCTTTGGCAGACCAAATTCTAGAAACCACCTTAGACAACTAAAATCAAACTTGAATAAATCTATAGATTTAAGCGCTATTTAAGTGCTTTATGTTCACTATCACAGAAGTACTCGAAAGATTTTTTTCTGAATAACTCATTGATCTGCTTTCTTTGGCAGACCAAATGTTAAAAAAAAAATTTGAACAAATTCAAATCAAAATCTAGGGTATGTTTAGATTTAAATGCTATTTAAGTGCTTTATGTTTACTATCTCAAAAGCATTTAAACATTTTTTTTTCTAAATAACTTATTGATCTGCTATCTTTAGCAGAACAAATGTTAGAAACCACATTAGACAACTATAGAACAATTAGTGTTGCGAAATCTATTGTCGACTGGTTAACCTAAATAAATTAATTAATTAATTAATTAACGTAACACCTACAAAACTAATATTTAACAATTGTTCTGTCAGTTTTATAAAATCACATAGAAATTGAACTAAGAAAATGCCAACAGTTAATTGTAACGACATGTGTGCGTTTAACGTGCATGTCGCTATCTAAGCAACAGCTTTAATGCTTGAAACGCACGTGTGTCGATAAAGCCAAGTAAAAACTTGTACAGAAGCATAACACGCAACGAAAGAACACCTGATGCGGCATTTCGCTCTTATTATGAGCTCATCAGAGGTGTATACTTAAGTGCGGTATACAACTGTACAAGACGGCGGTTGGTTTTTTAAACACTCGTGGAGCAATGAACATAAGCAAAATGTGTGTCTCGCTTATCTCGAAGCTTTCACAGTAAGAGATTATCATTAGCGGCTTTACTAAACCAGGCATTTATTCTATCAACAGATTGGCTTTCTGGTGAACATTTTGCCCCATTCTATATTTACCATGATTAAGAGCCTCCTGCTACTGAACAAGTTGTTTTGCAAGAACCAGCAATATTATCAATTTATCAACTAAGACCCTCACTCTTCACAATATCTGAAATACAGCTTTTCAATACAGTACATCTCAGAAATTACAACAAAAACCTCCCATCTCTGCTGGTGCAAACGTAACACCTGAATCTATAAGGCCATTTCCAAAAGTGACGAAAACAAAAACGAAAGGCAAGAGAACGTGGAAATTAAGAATCTATACGGACATACCGAAAAAAAACCACTTCAGAAGTTGCACGACACAAAAGAACAAAAAAGATTTTAAAAGATCGACGACAACGTGTTAAGGAGCTAAAACTGCAAGGGAACCCTATAACCTTGGACGAAAAAAGACAAAATCCCGTCAGTATTAAATCAAAACCTAAAAGAAAAAACCTGAGTCTGCCGACGACTTGATTCATGCTCCAATTTTGGTTCAACGTCGTCAAGTGATGAAAGTGAATGTGATACAATCCAAGTTATTCCTAAAATGTTAAAGAAGAAGACTTTATGATAGTGAAATTTGAGAAGAAAAAGTCAGTTCTTCACTATATTGACAAGTTATCACTAGGGACTGTACCCACACTACCAAATCTGATTTCTAAGTAAGAAATCTGCCTCTTGGACTTTTTGTCTTTAAGATATCATAGTTGAAGCATCGGTCTCATTTTTTGATATTGTTGTAAAAATTACCCCGTTCAAACATTAAACAAGGAATGGACAAATCTCGTCAGTATTAAATCAAAACCTAAAAGAAAAAAAAACCTGAGTTTTCTGTTTTCTAAGAAAGAATCTGACTCTTGGACTTTGTCGTCCAAGACATCAGAGATGAAGCATCGGTCCCATTTTCTGATATTGTTGTAAAATTATTCCGTCCAAACATTAAACAAGGAACAGGCCGCTTCTATGTTTTCTTTTTTATTTAATCTTAATTCTTATAATTTAGAACAAGTTTCCAAACCTGTAACTAACAATTTAAGATTCATCTTAACGGGTTTTTTGTTTTCATTCAAATAAATGTTATTATTTAGACTTAATTGTTGAGTAGTTTATTTAACCCAAGCGTATTAAACTGCCCTTGGTCTGTATCATTGCACCCCATATGTAGGGCACTTTGATGCAAACGGCTGTTACGAAAAAACTAAACTACAGTTTAACTGCGTTACTATTATGGGAAGTTGGTAAGTGTCTTTCAAATTACATGTATAGTGCTAACGTATACGTACTTTGAGCATTCATTAAGTTTATTTAAAATTACAAATTTCATGCTTAGAAAATTGTATCAATGGTCCCCTACTCCCTAGAGATAATTTCTGACGCTTGTAGGATGGTGCTGCCCTCCACAACCTACAGATTTCTAGTTTGTTCGGCGCCAATTAATATTCATACATACGTAAAACAATCATACAATTTTAATATACGAGGCGTGTTTTTAAAGTAAGTGCTGTTTTGCAATAAAAAAAATAACAAATAAATTTTTTTATTTGAAAGACTCTAGTTTTCTACATAATTTTCACTAATATTAAGGCACTTATCGTATTGTGGGACCAGCTTTTGTATTCCATTGTCAAAGAAGGACGCCGCCTGCGTTTGGACACAATTTCATAAAGAACACTTCTTGAGGCAGCACGAAACTGTTCAGATAAGGACGAAATCGTGAATCGTCTATTCTCTTTCACTTTAGACTCAACTTTTTTGAATCAAGTCATCGGTAATTACTGAAGGTCCCCACTTCGTTCTTCATCATGAATGTTTGTGCGGTCATCTTTAAATACCCTAACCCATTTCCTCACCATTCCATCACTCATAATGCTTTTACCATAAACATCACTGATTTGGCGATGAATGTCAGCTGATTTAAAGCCTTTAGCACTGAAAACGTATTCAGCACGCACTTCACAGTCGGCGCGATTCTCAATAGTCGGCGGCATTTTACAATTACGCAAACAGATGTAGACTTGAACGGAAGATTCCGTAATGGCGTCCGCGGCTTCCTAACAGATGTAGCTACACGACGCGCATGCGCTAAACCGAGACCGCAGCGCTGCGGCGGCGAAAATTGAAAACTTTAAAAACACGCCTCGTATTATGCAAGAGTTCTTACATCGTTTTTTCTTGAAGTAATATACTATTTTTTTATTCCTACATTTAGAACTATACTATTAACTCGTAATTTGAAACAAGATAAACTTTCCTGGTCCGCCTTTTATTAGTCTATACTAGCATTCACGCTTCATTACTCAACATTCGTTTCCATAACTAATCTAACACGATATCTAAATTACATAGCATTACTGTCACTATTCTACAATTTACAGTATTGTTATCTGACACATTCAGTAATTCAACATGTTGAAAATAGAATATTACCGTATTAAACAGGTGTATTGAATACGGATTTCAATACTATATTTTAGAGAATGTCATAACATAAAAAAATGTAAGAAATAAGCATAACATTTTATCAGACTTATAATTGGTACGATTTCAAAACCATATAAGAATAGTCGAACACAATTTCATGTAGGTACGAAAAACTGACTTAAACTTAAATAACTCATTATTTTTCTATTATGTTTTCTTGCTGCATATTCTATTAGCAAACATTCTACCGACCAAAATATCACAAGAAGTGCTATTTTTTAAACACCCAAAATCTGTTGTAAGAAGAGCTGTAAAGAAAGTCTGTATTTGTTTAATTTAAATTTAAATTTAAAACACATGCACTATTTAGCATTGTTATATTTTAGTTTATAATTTACTGCTCGTTATGCACATACCTACTTGTAATTAAAACAAGCAGTATAATTATTACAAGTAATCAACACTGCAGCTCCAATAACTTACGTTGTTAATAGCAGTTTTGCTGCTGGAACATTTCCGAACGCTCTTAAATTTTCTCGAGTCGTGCCAGTGTATAAGAAAAAATGTTTCACGATGTGTCAAATTAACATCCTTAAAGTTAGTATACCAGTTGAAGCAGATCAATAATTTTGTATATTAGAAATTAAGTGCTCATTAATTGCTAACTAAGTACCTCAATTACGATTTAATTGCTACAGTAGTTCTGGAGATATTCAATGATCTGCTATCTTAAAAAAAATTTAGCAGGCCACGTATCTAAGAACAGTTTTAAAGTTTGATTAAAATGCCTAAATTAATCAAAAATTAGGTGGTATTTAAGTGCTTCATGTTGACTATGTTAGAAGCACTCAAAATACTTTTTTTTAAATGACCCATTGATCTGCTATCTTTGGCAGACCAAATGTTAAAAACCACATTGAACAACTAAAATCAAACTTTAACACATCTATAGATTTAAGTGTTTTATGTTCACTACCTTAGAAGCATTCAAAAAACTTTTCTTTTCTAAATAACCCATTGACCTACACTATCTCAGAAGTACTCAAAAGATTTGTTTCTGAATAACTCATTGATCTAATATCTTTGGCAGACCAAATGTTAAAAAAACTACCTTGGCCAATTAAAATCAAAACCTAGGACATGTTTAGATTTAAGTACCTGTAAAGTGCTTCATGTTCACTATCTCAAAAGTTTTACAAAAACTATATTTTGAACACATTGATCTGCTATCTTTAGCAAAACCAAATGTTAACTTGAACAAATTAAAATCAGAGTTCAGGATATGTTTAGATTTAAGTTCTATTTAAGGGATTTATGTTTTTTACCTCAGAAGTACAATTTTTTAACTCATTTGCTATTTTTGGCAGACCAAATGTTAGAAAGTACATTAGCCAACTAAAAACAATCACGATCCAAACAAGTTTCTAATTGGGCAGTGTGCAAATGTTCAAAAACTTTGCTAACCATTCGTTTCAAAGTTTTCAACAAACATTCGCACCAGGGTAATTAGTTGGCAACCAGTTTGTAACGCATCGCTAACCAATCAGCAGCAACCCCACGTACTGGTCGCTAGAATTTCAATTTCTATAAGCAAAATGTGTGTCTTACGACATCTCGTGTAAAAGCATTGACACGTATGATTAGTATAAACTAAGAAAATGCCAACAGTTAATTGTAACGACATGTGTGCGTTTAACGTGCATATCGCTATCTAAGCAACAGCTTTAATGCTTGAAACGCACGTGTGTCGATAAAGCCAAGTGCACACACGTGCCGCCAACTATTGGAGAATCGCGCCGACTGTGAAGTGCGTGCTGGAATACGTTTTCTCAGGTGCTAAAGGCTTTAAATCAGCTGACATTCATCGCCAAATCAGTGATGTTTATGGTAAAAGCATTATGAGTGATGGAATGGTGAGGAAATGGGTTAAGGTATTTAAAGATGACCGCACAAACATTCATGATGAAGAACGAAGTGGGGGACCTTCAGTAATTACCGATGACTTGATTCAAAAAGTTGAGTCTAAAGTGAAAGAGAATAGACGATTCACGATTTCGTCCTTATCTGAACAGTTTCGTGCTGCCTCAAGAAGTGTTCTTTATGAAATTGTGTCCAAACGCAGGCGGCGTCCTTCTTTGACAATGAAATACAAAAGCTGGTCCCACAATACGATAAGTGCCTTAATATTACTGAAAATTATGTAGAAAACTAGAGTCTTTCAAATAAAAAAAATGTATTTGTTATTTTTTTATTGCAAAACGGCACTTACTTTAAAAACACGCCTCGTATATTAAAATTGTATGATTGTTTTACGTATGTATGAATATTAATCGGCGCCGAACAAACTAGAAATCTGTAGGTTGTGGAGGGCAGCACCATCCCTACAAGCGTCAGAAATTATCTCTAGGGGGAGTAGGGGACCATTGATACAATTTTTTTCTAAGCATGAAATTTGTAATTTTAAATAAACTTAATGAATGCTCAAAGTACGTATACGTTAGCACTATACATGTAATTTGAAAGACACTTACCAACTTCCCATAATAGTAACGCAGTTAAACTGTAGTTTAGTTTTTTCGTAACAGCCGTTTGCATCAAAGTGCCCTACATATGGGGTGCAATGATACAGACCAAGGGGCAGTTTAATACACGGTGGGGTTAAATAAACTACTTAACAATTAAGTCTAAATAATAACATTTATTTGAATGAAAACAAAAAAACCCGTTAAGATGAATCTTAAATTGTTAGTTACAGGTTTGGAAACTTGTTCTAAATTATAAAAATTAAGATTAAATAAAAAAGAAAACATAGAAGACCGGCCTGTTCCTTGTTTAATGTTTGGACGGAATAATTTTACAACAATATCAGAAAATGGGACCGATGCTTCATCTCTGATGTCTTGGACGACAAAAGTCCAAGAGTCAGGATTCTTTCTTAGAAAACAGAAAACTCAGGTTTTTTTCTTTTAGGTTTTGATTTAATACTGACGGGATTTTGTCCATTCCTTGTTTAATGTTTGAACGGGGTAATTTTACAACAATATCAAAAAATGAGACCGATGCTTCAACTATGATATCTTAAAAGACAAAAGTCCAAGAGGCAGATTTCTTACTTAGAAATCAGATTTGGTAATCGTAAGTACAGTCCCTAGTGATAACTTGTCCAATATAGTGAAGAACTGACTTTTTCTTCTCAAATTTCACTATCATAAAGTCTTCTTCTTTAATATTTTTAGGAATAACTTGGATTGTATCACATTCATTTTCATCACTTGACGACGTTGAACCAAAATTGGAGCATGAATCAAGTCGTCGGCAGACTCAGGTTTTTTTCTTTTAGGTTTTGATTTAATACTGACGGGATTTTGTCTTTTTTCGTCCAAGGTTATAAGGTTCCTTGCAGTTTTTAGCTCCTTAACACGTTGTCGTCGATCTTTTAAAATCTTTTTTTGTTCATTTGTGTCGTGCAACTTCTGAAGTCGTTTTTTTTTCAGGTATGTCCGTGTAGATTCTTGATTTCCACGTTCTCTTGCCTTTCGTTTTAATGTTTTCGTCACTTTCGGAAATGGCCTTATAGATTCAGGTGTTACGTTTGCACCAGCAGAGATGGGAGGTTTTTGTTGTAATTTCTGAGGTGTACTGTATTGAAGAAGCTGTATTTCAGATATTGTGGAAGAGTGTGAGGGTCCTGGTTGATAAATTGATAATATTGCTGGTTCTTGCAAAACAACTTGTTCAGTAGTAGGAGGCTCTTAATCATGGTAAATATAGAATGGGGCAACATGTTCACCAGAGAAAGCCAATCTGTTGATAGAATAAATGCTTGGTTTAGTAAAGCCGCTAATGATAATCTTTACTGTGAAAGCTTGGAGATAAGCGAGCTTAGCTAACATTGGAATATCATAAATTGATAACGCATGTCTGGATGATTTAAATGCCAATCATTAAATGATACCTTTAGTTTGGATTTAAATGGATCCAAATACTCCCACGTCTAACGGTTGTAATTTGTGGGAAGTAGGTGGTGGAATGGTCAGATAAACTACTCCATTGTTTTGGCAATAATCAACAACTTCAACTGAGACATGTGATTCATGATTATCGCAAAGCAATAGTACAGGATTTTTGATTCAACTATTTATATGTTTTTTATGTGTTTCAGAGCTTCTTTATAAATATCGCTATCCATCCATCCTGTTTTAGTTGCCATGCCCAAACTACTTTTCGGAGCGCCAGTCATAAAAAGGTTCTTATAATTCACTCTCGGAAATATAAAAATTAGGGAAATGACATTCCGACAGCTGTTATTATGCCACAAAAAGTAACAAGTTCTCCTCTTTCTCTTAAAACTATTTGACCAACCTGCTTTTGTTTTTTCTCCGCTAATACTTTTGGAGTGTTCAAAACGGTTATGATTCCCGCCTCATCAAAATTTATCATACAATCAGCGGTAAAATTATATTTATCAAGAACCCTTTCATAGTTACTTAAAATTCCTCTACCGCTGTCTTGCTAAATCCGAAGGATCTTGCAACACTAGTATTTTTGGGTTTTTGTAAACTAATGTTACTATTTCGTTTGCGAAATCCGGAAAGCCAATCCATTCCTGCTTGTTGAGTTTCATCCCATTTTGTAAGATACTTGCAATTAAGTTTTTTTTGCAAATTCATACACAAGACGTCTTAACTGCAATAAAGTAAGCTCAAAATGTATTTTGCTGCATTTAACGACACATTCGTTTAATTTAATGGTCAAAACTCGCATTGAACAATGTTTTGAGAAATAATTTTTTTCAGAAATATTTTGTTTTAATTCCTCAAGCCTATGTTGCAATGTGACCGCTTTTAAATTATATCTATCAGCTGTTTTTTGTATAGACATATTTTCTTCACAAACAGCTTTAATTGCCGACGCCATAGTATTGCTCTATCGGTTTTTCTTTTATAGGTTCTAACCATGTCGTCTAAAAGCAAAACAGCACTAAAGTTAAGATAGAAAAATCAAAGTGACCCAGGGGTACATTGATACGCATCAAAGCGCCCCGAGAATAGTGTTTCAAACTGCCCCAAGACGCAATTTTAACCTCTTGATAGGTTTACAGAAAAATCATAAGGTTTTACTTACTACACCTTTGAATATAATTTTGTACAGATTTGATTGTTATATTGTTAATAATATAATCTTAAACTTTGTCTTCGATATTTAGTTAACACACTAAGAAACACGTGTACTCCCATGAACGGCTTATCTTAAACTTTCCTTAAAATTTGTGCCTTTACATTATTATAGTCAACCAATTCATTGCATAGCTTGCGTTGTCATACCATCAAAACGGAGAGAAATTGAAGTTTGACCCTGGTAACCGTCGTAATACTTTATCACAAATTTAGCAAATTAAAGGTCATAGTTCACAAAAAATATGGTAGCGAAACAAATCACCACGGCAACAGAAATAAAATATTTAGTGCGGTGTAAAAAATTATTCCCTAGGTCGGTGACTGTTACTATAGAAGACAACACCTAAATGAAACAAGATGAATAAAATCATCCACGTAACACCTCCGCCAAAATGTTGTTACAAACAAATAAAACCCAAAGGGTTAATTAAATATCAAATTATTTTAATTAGAACGAGGCGTTAATTTATTGCTACGCTTTCATGTACACTCGGCTAGCCTTGCTCGTCGGTAGGCGTCATAGATTGAAGGAAAACAAGTGATGGTACACGAAAGGAGGTCTTGATTAATTAATTATTTTTATTTCGAATTATGAATAATTCCGGTACGGCGCCACTGGTTCCGAGATAAAAGACAAACCTTCGAACCCAAATCGTTTTGGCACAAAATTGTTTTTATTTTTTTTTCGGCAAAACACGGCAATAGTAAATTCCATTTAAAAACTAGTGTTTAGTGTATTTCACATAAATTTAGTAAAAAAAATTTTATACACAGTGTTTGGTTGTATAATGCTATTTTTATGTTTTGAATTTCTAGTAAATGTTTAATTTTGTTTGTATAGCCTGGAACTAAATTAAAAGATAAAATACCTGACAAAGACAAACCTTATGTAGTGTCATGATCAACTGTAAAGATTGTTTGGGGTGCTATATTGGTCACACTAAACAGTACCTCAAAAAAAGAATCCAGAACTACAAATATAGTTGTCTAAACTGTAATAAACCATTCAATAACTCAATCACAGCACTAGCTTCACACTATAAAAACATCAAACATAATTTTGATTTCGTATCCTCTAAAACTTTGATATAGAACATAACTACCACAAAATAATTATTTTGGAAATGATTTTTATAAATAAATTTGACAACAACATAAACTATAAAACGGACACACAGCAATTTAGTTCCATTTACAAAGGGTTAATCAAAGAAATTGGTTAACTATTTACCAACCATGTTTCAATTCTTTACATATTGACAGCTCTTTTTCTAATCCCATATCCACATTATTACTTAATATACATTAGTTCTAATTTTTTTCTACATTAATAATAATTAATCTTTTTGGCATTTTTAATTGTTAAATAAAACAAAAATTTTACACATTGTTTAGTTATTGTTTACGCGAGTGTTTGAATTCGATTATCTTTTAGGTCATGATCTCAACGTATTTTGTACTTAGATTTTCATTTATGTTCGAATGATTGATGGAAGTTACAGTTCAACGTGTTGTAGTAATTTAATTTATAGTTGCATTACCAAATGTTTGTTATTAATTATAAAAGTCATCCTGTGTGTTAGTATTATATATTTAGTGTTTATACTTCTGAGACTCATTTAATTATTTACTGTAAGTATTTTTCAAGATACTTTTTATTAGTCAAATTAATCCATACCACCATTTTCAATTTTACCATAATCGATACGCAACAGTTCTAATAGATCACTCTAATCTTTTAAGTTTTATATTAGTATTTTAATGTGTTTGTTTTATTTATGCAATTAAAGGGCTTGATGAAGCTTCTACATCGAGCGAAACGTAGCCACATACTAATCTTGTAAGCATTACAAATGCCTTCAGTTGAACCCTCCAGACGTCAGATATCACCATCTAGAGTTTTTTCAATAACAGTTTTCTCTCAACTGATCTAAAAGTAAATTTAACGTTCTATTTGTATTCTCTCAGCTACTCCGAACTAATAACTTTTCTATCTTCCCCTGCCCCCTTGAGCACCACCTTTTTCAAGCCGAATAATCGGATGACTTGGTGGTAGTGATAAACAGTGTATGAAAAGTTCAATCGCTTGCGCTTAGTATTGTAGGTTATGTTTGTGTTTGTTTTGTTTAATTGAGACTTTTACGTTACAGACCAAGATACAGCTTAAATGGTAAGATAGTAAAAGTAGTGCGGACTGTGAAAATTCTTTCTTTTCAGTGTATTTTGATACTATGGTTTCAATGTAACTTTATATTTTCGCAATTTTACATGTTTTTTTTTTTATAATCTGAGTCATGATCAGATTCTGTATTCACTCTCAGAAGATGAATCGGCAACAACTAATGTATTCTAGAAAAAAAGTGTTTGAAGGGTCTTTGGATCTCTGAGCGAAGTTTTTTGATCAATGTATTAGATAAATAAAAAACAGCAAATAAATCAATCGAACCATAGAAAGAATCTGGAACCAACACGTGTCTTCCCAAAATTTTTCTGGAGCATTAACTAAGAATTAAATCGTCATCTTCATCACAATTTTCTCCTCCCCTTCATCGTCATCAACAAAATCTTCTTTTAGTGAAACAATAACATCACCCATAAATCCTTGCCTTAATTTTGAGATTAAGATTGATGTTTAACCTGTTTGTTGTAATAGTTCGTCGTTATATGGTTGAATTGGCAATGATATGGTGGCAAACAAAGAACTTGATGTCCTTGTTCTCTTAAAAGTTTTGGCAAAAAGTTTATTTCTTCCCAGAGTTTTGCTTTAAATTCCAATAATGGGCCACGTCTTTTTTTACTCAGTCTTCATTCCTAAACGAAGCTGTTGGTGGCTTTTTCCAAAGCAGGGTGGTAGGTCCATAATTACCACGTTTTGCTAATTCCACAAAAGTATCTAAAATAAAAAAACTCGTTTTTTTTGTTCAGTACCACAAATAATTTCGCTAAGATCTATTTAAAAATTGATTCTACATTTCGGTTTGTCCCCTTTTTAGTCTCGCAGTACATTATCAATCAACTTGATAATGATTAGCCTGGTCTGTCTTGTTTGAAATGTTGAAACATTTCAAGGGCATTTTATAAAAACTGATATTTGCACTTTTTATCGACAAATGTCTAACACTAGAACAAAAAAAAATTATTATTTAAGAAGGCCCTAGACACTACCAGTTCAAAAATTTAAAGCATAGCACTCTTTTGTTTTTTTTTTAATTGAAATCGATTATAGCTGGTAAGACGTTAATATTCTTAAGAACAAAATAATTCCTTCTTAAAGGAGACTAAAAAAACATAAAGTTGTCTTTTTTAAGGCGACGTTTCGTGCATACCTATGTGCACTTTTTCAGGCCGCTGTTTATTACAAAGTAAAAATACAATCAAATGCAAGTAAAAAATGGTATTTTAAAAATACGTATCTGAATAATAAAATGTAAAAAGACAGATAATTGACTTGACTACTTGCACAAAACTATAAATGGTTCCGTCACTAATCATACAAGATGGCGTCCGATGAAAATGAACGCGATTTGGCAAATGCGAAAAATATCTTGAAAAAAATAACTGAAATTAAAAGTGTGTGCGGCAGGTGTAAAGATAATGCTAAATCTAAATCAAATTGTAATTTGCCTGTTTTAAAAATATTATACAATCAATTTAAGAAGCAATATAGAATTGCTCTCCAAGATGCTAAATTAAAAGCCAATGAACATTTTATCAATCAATCTGCCAATAAAATGAAAGCCATGTGGTCTTTAATAAAAAACAAAAATACTAATTATGACACAAAAACTAACTGTGATATTAAACCTGATGAGTTCAACAGATATTTTGCTAATATACCGGCTAAGATTATATCAAATATTATACCTAATGTATATTGATCCTGTTACCTTGATGTCTAGTAACTTAACTGTTCACACTCATTACTTCTCATTCGAAGAAGTGAGTGAAGTTCATGTTCGTAATACAATATTGTCTTTAAAAAGTTCTAACGTCCAAGATTATTATGGAATGACGTGTGGTGTTGTAAAATATATTAAAGACTTAATCATAGCTCCAGTTACACAATTGATAAACTGCTGCATTAGAAATATTATCTTCCCTGACTGCTTAAAAATTTTCAAATGTTAGTCCATTACATAAAAAAGGTTCATTAAAAGATATAAATAATTATCATCCAATATCTTTACTACCAATAATATCTAAAATTTTTGAAAAACTATTATGTAATCAAATTATCTCATATTTACATCAATATGACCTACTACATGATAATCAGTTTGGTTTTCGCAAAGGACGTTTGACTGGGGTGGCAGTTACAGTTCTTGTTGAAGAAATATCTAGTCATTATGAAGAAGGTAAATATTGTGCAACATCCCTATTTGACCTCAACAAGGCTCTTTTATTATAATTTTTGTCCTGACAGCTGCCGATTACTCAACTCCTATTTACAAAATAGAGTTCAACGAGTTTTATTGGATGGAATGTCTTCTGAACCAGTTAACCTTACACAAGGGGTTCCGCAAGGTTTAATTCTGGGACCACTTCTCTTTCTCATTTAAATAAATGACCTACCTGCTTATATTGAACATGGAATGATTACAATGTATGCTGATGATACTACTGCTTTAAGCAAGTCAGACATTCTCATAGAAGCTCAGGTACACAAAGCTATTGTATCTTATAGTGTATCTAACTGGTTCAATGCAAACCGCCTTGCTTTAAACACATCCAAAACCGTGGAACTCACATTTACTATAAAACATGATAATAAAGAGGATGGTTTCTCCTAATTTTCTCGGAGTGACAATTGACTAGAAGCTTAACTGGAAGGAACATGTTATGGTACTTAGTGGTAAATTGAGCAAAAATATATATTTATTACGACAACTTAAAAAGAGCTTACCTAAAAATGCACTACTATCAGCATATTTCCAGTCTCTTGCACAGTACTGTATTTTAGTATGGGGACACAGTAGCGAGGCATCGAATATTTTTAAATTACAAAGACGAGCAATTTGAATAATATCAGATATTGGCTATAGGAATGATTGTAGTAACCAATTCACAAAACTTAGAATTTTAACTATACCTTCTTTATTCATATTTGAGTCTCTGCTATATTTTCATAAAAACTTAAACAAATACGAGGATGTATTGATATCTAGTTAGCCTAGACCAGTTCCTTGCATAAACAAAATATTGCGTTACCATAGCAACGAACAATAACTTATTAGAAGTGTCAGTGTAAAGTTTGACGTCAAAAAAGTAAACCAGAGTCACGCAATAAATTAAATGAAAAAAGATGTCCACCGAAATTGTGAAAATCGAAAAATTGGAGTATCGAGCCATTATCAAGTACCTGTATTTAAAAGGGTTAAGAGGTAAGCAGATTTACGAAGATATGCTTAATACCCTTGGTGATCAATGTCCTTCGTATGCGACCGTCAAAAATTGGAATGCAAGCTTCAAAAGAGGTAAATTTTCCATTGAAGATGATGACCGATCGGGAAGGCCAGTTTCTGTGTCAGTCCCCGAAAATATCGATGCAGTTCATGACATGATTTTATCAGACCGTCGAATTGGGCTAAAACGGATATCTGAAGCACTGAATATTTCATACGAACGCGTTCATCATATGGTTCACGTCAATTTGGACATGAGAAAAATTGCTGCAAAATGGATCCCCAAATGTTTGAATGTTGACCAAAAGCGTGCAAGGGTAGAAACATCGCGTTCGATCTGTGCTTGATTTGAAAATGATGTAGACTTCTTAAACCGAATTGTTACTATGGATGAGACTTGGGTACATTTCTACGATCCAGAAACAAAGCAACAATTGATGGAATGGCGACACTCTGGTTCTCCAAGACCTAAGAAGTTTTGTGTCCAAAATTCTGCTGGAAAAGTTCTTGCTTCAGTTTTATGGGATTGCCATGGAGTAATCATAATTGATTTTTTGGATAAAGGTAGCACAATAACTGGAAATTACTATTCGACATTACTGACCACTCTAAGGGAAAATATTAAAGAAAGATCCAGGTGTTTTGTTTTAGACAAGCCCTGCACACAAATCTCATGTTGCCATGCAAAAATTCGTGATTTAGGGTTTGAATTACTAGAACACCCCCCTTATTCATCCGATTTGGCTCCGTCCGACTATCACCTCTTTCCTCAACTGAAAAAAAGTTTAAAAGGTCGTACATTTTCTTCCAACAAGGAGGTAATAGAAGCTGTGGAAGTCTGGTTTGCAGAGCAAGAAAAAACATTTTTTTGAAAGGTCTAGAGACGTTGCAGGTTCGCTGTAATAAATGTATCCAATTAAGAGGAGAATATGTTGAGTAATAAAATATTTTGACATTGAAATTTTGTTTGGTTCTATAGTAGGCTAAATTTTCAATATATCCTCGTATATTACACATGACGATATCCATGGTTATGAAACCATATGTAGTCACTTAATAAGACTAGCACAAACACGACTTAATAAAACTAGAAATGCTTTTTAACTATTATGGACCTAAAGTATAAAATTTACTTTCCTCACGTTTAAAAACTGTCGACTATAATCGCTTTAAAAAGGTAGTAAAATACTTTCTTATAAATAAAGCTTTCTTTAACATCGAAGAATGCATTACGAATGGTTTCCAAGATTTACAAGATTTTGAATTTTAATTGTGTGTTGGTTAACTAGACTATTTAAAGCTTGTAGTTTTTAGTAGTTTTAACTGTTGTATTTTTTTTTCACTTTTAAATTATTGTATTTGGGTGGTGTAAAGTTAATCACTAAATTGTATGTTATTGTATTGACTTCTGTAAATCCTTTTTGATTTTGACAGCAATAAATTTACTTACTTACTTACTTACTTACTAATCACTATACATAAAGCAATTACAATAGTAAATTAATACTAGATGTAAATAAATTTATAAAATAAAACACACAATTCGATCGGATGAACAATGAACATACGTAAAGTATTGATATACAGAGTGTTTAAAAAATACGTTCCGATATTTGACCCACTTATAGATCTCATCAGTACAAACAAAAAAGTCAAAATATGAAACCGTTTCCGACATACAACTTGTTTTGAAATTAAAATAATTTACGCTCAGTAGAAGTGATACGTCGTATTTATTAAGTCAGCTAAGGAAGTGGGTAAACCAAAGGTCATATTTATTTCAACGAGGTTTTTAATAGAACAAATACCAGTATAAATACAACATTTTAATTCCAAATGATTCTTAAAGAAGATGTTCAAACATGTCCTACTTTCATTTGTATACACATCTTGCATCTCCGTAAAAGTGAACGCCACACTTTCTCAAAAAGTTCCGGATTTGTACGAACAGTCTAGCAGGCATGTTCAATTCGTTCTCGCAACTCATCTAAATTATTAATCGGACTTGAATAAACTAATGTCTTTAAATACTCCCAAATGCAAAAGTCGAGCGGAGTGAGGTCGGGAGATCTAGGTGGCGATGCAATTGCACCTCCTCGCCCTATCTACCTGCCATTGTAATTTTCGTTTAGGTAATTTCTGACTAAGACTGCATAATGCGCAGAAGCTCCATCGTGCATCAACCACAAATTAATTCAGTGGTTGAGGGGTACAGCAGTGGCAAGGTATTCCGCAAAAAGTCAAGATACAATTGACTAGTCAAACCATTAGGCAGGAAACAAGGTCCTATCAAATGGTCTCCCAACACACCAAGCCAACTGTTGATTAAAAATCGATTCAACAATCGCGTGCGGGTTTTCGTTGGCCCAAACATGGGTATTATGGAAATTAAAAATGACATTTCTCGTGAAACCAGCTTCGTCAGTAAATAAAATTTCCGTAACCAAATTTGGGTTCGCCGCAATTTTTGGCAGCATCCTTCGACCAAACACCAGTTGTGCGGCATAATCAGGCACAGTAAAAGCCTGTACCCTTTAAATATGGTATGGGTGCAATTACTGCTCGCGTAACATTCTCCAAATTAGAGAAGAATTAATATTTGTTTCAGTAGAGAGTCTTCTAGTACTAGTACCGGGATTTTCTTCAATTCTTTTTAAAATGTTAAGTTCTGCCTCACGAGTAGAAACTGATCTAGGCCAACCACCATCATCGTTCTTTGATTTAAACAATCTAACTTGATGTAAATTTGTAAAAAGTTTGGCACACTGAAGTACCCAGTTTGGGAATGTTTCGGCATAAAGGCGACGTGCCTCATAAACATTTCCATTGGTCTTGCCATACATGAAATGGATGTCTGCAATTTCTGCGTTGGTATATTCCGGCATATTTGAAAATTTCAATAATGAGCAACAGCAACATCGACTTCAATAGCAACAATAACACTAAAAATGACAGCCACACAATGATTATAACAAATGCGGGAACTAAACTGACAGAAACTAACAAATTTTGTTTTGTTATTTCCATAGCTGACGTGATAAATACAACAAACTGGGCGTACTAATTTTAAATTCAAAAACTGTCTGTATCTCGGAAACTGTTAATTTCTGGACTTATTTTGTTTATTTTGACTTTTTATTTGTACTGATGAGATCTATAAGTGGGCCAAATATCGGAACGTATTTTTTAAACACCCTGTATATGACTAGTTAATATTTATATAATGGAAATTTTTGTTTCCTATTTTATTTTACCGATTAAATTTCTATAAAATAAAATAAATGTTGTTATTGTGTTATTATTAACTATTAACCGTATTTTATAGTTTTCTTCTACGTTAAAAAGTTGTAGGATTAAGAAAATCAAAATTATGTCCTATCTCAATATGGTGATTGTCTAAGGCAGATGCTGGTTTTTATTCTTACAATTATTGTTGTGGTTCTTTATCTTGTTGTTAGTCTTCGTTTAGTCTGGCCCACAAAGAATTGATTACAATCAGGGCAGTCAATTTTGTAAATGGCTTTGTGTTTATTGAGTGCGTCTGTCTTGTAAATAATGTTTTAAATAGTGTTGCTATTATATGTCGTTTTGCTGATGTTAGTAGTTTTTAGTAATTGATAATTTTTAGTTAAGCCAGGTACCTTAATAATTTTTGTATAAATCTATTGAGAATTAGGGAGTCCATGTGTTAATATTAGAGTTATATAAGATTCGATTAATTATTGTTAATTCTTTTGTAATATTAGTAAATAAAGAGCTAACATCGTATGAAATATAATAGAACACAAGAATTTCCATTATCTAAGTAATTTATTATTGTGATTGTGTTATATTAGTTATAGTAATTAGTGACGAAACTATTTATAGTTTTGTGTAAATAGTCAAGTAAATTATCACTCTTTCTACATTTTATCATACGGATATGTATCTTTTACTTGCATTTTCTTTGTATTTTTTATTGTATTTTATCTTTGTAATAAACAGTTGCTTGAAGAAGTGGACATATATATGCTGGAAACATTTAAACCCATTTCATGTTTTTTTGATGCTCCTCCTTTCAGAAGAAATTATTTTGTTATTAAATTAAGGATATAAGGAACTATTTAACTTACCGGTTAATATTTCTCCTTATCTTCCTAATACTGCCTCATTATTTAAAAGAATAAAAAACTTATTCATTGACAAATTTACCAATGAACGTAATTTAATTTAAAAATTTGTTAAAATATTTTTGTCCAATCATATTATTTTTTTCGTTCTAACATTCGAAAATTAGTTTAAAAACATTCTACGATTTCGGCGCGGGTTTAAAATAAGATTAATTGCAATGATTCACAATTTGAAGGAATTTTGGCACAGTTACAAGATATGCGTAAGATAAGGTATATTTGTCTTTAATTTGACGCCGAAATAAAATTAGTTGTTTGTTTTGATTAATGTGATAAACTTTAAATTTCAAATGACGGAATATGAAAGATTTATGCCAAAGTGTTATACAAAATTTTAAATAATTAATTAAGTTCGCTCATTGCCAAGAAATATTTTAAGGACTTTTCTAATTAAAAATACGACCTTGTTTGAAGTAAACATATTTAATGGTCTGTTCGTATTTTTGGCAATATTTGTTTTAATTAAAAAACTACTCCAATTCTTTAAAGCTTCTTCAACAATTTGTTTATATGTAAATGAGAAACTAGTAATAAAGTTTGTTGCCAAAAGTGTATCGCTGTCACACCTTTTAACGTTTCATTGTTAAACTTTGACTTTGAGACGTTTTAAGTTAGTGGTATGCCAAAAATTTGTTTCAAAATATTAACTCTCGCAAATAGTCACGGGCAATTAAATTAGTTTGAATGACTTTTAAAATCTTATGACTTAAACTATCATACGTTTTTTAATAAATCAATTTTGTTTTTAAACTAAATGAATGGATGCGATAACTGCCTGGCTTGTTTTTTTTTAAATCTGGCGCTTATACTACTATACCACATTATAAATGAGAAAAAGATACATATTTTTATGAATCAATACATTCACACATTTTGACGTTATTAAACACGTAAAAATATAATCTGTTGATATTAATGTGATTTTTTTTGACCTTGCAGGCTAGAAATAAACCGGTCGACGGAAGTGGGCACGTCGGTCAAAAGCTTCAAGCTGGCCAAAGAACTCCAACGCACGGGCCAAAAAATGCGGGCAGTAAAACTCCAGCAAAATCGGCACCAAAACAGGCTGCACAAAAAGGGCAACCGATTAAGCAGGCGCCCGCTAAAGCCGCTGCGACTGCAGCCAACAAATCCATGAAGCAGAAGAAAAAAGGTGGAAAACATCATCAACATGATTTGATCGTAACCATAGATTTGGTAAGTAATCAAAATTATGATTTTATATTTTTAACATTATGTCTGTGACAGTAAAAATTTTCTGCTATTTCTAAGAACTGCCTTGCAATCAGTAAAGTAATTAATAATAATAATGTTTATTTTCCAACGGATTTACCCCAATTACAGGAAAAACAAGGTAGAATACATATATGATTATTAGAAACGAAAATAAATATATAAACATAAAATAATTCTAGTGCGACTAAACAAATTAAAAAGGAAAAAAAATAAATGAAAATTCCAGAAATAATAAAAGCCTCAAAAATGTACACTCATGAAATTTAAAACTTGGACACCACAATTTCTGTAAACAAAAGTTTGCACATTGTGAAGCGGGCTTAAGGGTATCATTTACAATTCTAACAGCAGGTAGTCTCAGCAGGGGTTATATCTTATAGAAGGACTGTAGAATGAATCATTACACTAAGCACGTTTTAGAAAATAGGTAATTTACGTTGCTTACTTAATTTTTTCTTTAAAGAATATATTTGAAGGTATCGCTAATTAAACACCATAGCTCGATTAATTATCGAATCAAAATTTTGTTTAGGAAATGTTTACAAAATAAAATTAGAAATAATTTTGATTTAAAAAACGTCTACAAGCAATAACTTTTAAATTAAATCAAAAACTAAACATGGTTATTTGGGTTGACTGATTATTACTTATTTTTAAATAAATCTAACCTACTAATTATTGTAAATTATTAAAAAAAATTATTAAACTCTCTATTTATAATATTTAGTCCTTACAAAATGTATATTTTATGACGTTTCATTTTTTCTGTAGTTAATATAAAAGTGAAAATAAAAACTAAGGCAATTCTTATTGTCAACGTATATATTTAGTTTTTGACAAGAATTTATTACATAATTATAATTAAGGATACCAAGTTATAGTTTAAAATTAAATGAAAACGTTTTTTTTAAATAAAGGTATTATTATATAAATAAATATAAGAAATCAATAATGGGTGTGACCTCCATTATTATTGATACATTCTTGGAGGCGTCTGCTCATTGACGCTATCAAGGTATCAATATAATTAATATTAATTGTTTCCCTTGGGGTATCATTTGGTGAATTTTGTGTTTTTGGTTTTTTTGTTTAAATTTTGGCCTTTTTTTTTTTCGTATTCGAGGCCAAACATTTTCGATAATGTTAAAATCTGGGCTTTTTGCTGGCCAGGGTAACAGCTCCAAGTTATTTGCTTGTATCCAGTTGCGCACAACCTGCGAAGTATAGGGTCATCATATCCCGATAGTTAATTATCGAATGTTCCAAGAAAATATGTGTAAATAGTAAATGGAATCTACTAACGTAACGTTAAGTCGTTAATTATAGTTACATAACTCTCCTTTCATAAGATATAGTTCATATTAATATGCTTATTGTAAAGCTTCGTACACACCTGAACAACAAACCGAGGAACAAACAGAACAACGAACCGAACGGCAATCGGAACATTAATTTGGACGGACGTACGAATTTTAGAACAGATTCGCAAGTCCTGATTGTTCCACGAACGGTTTGCGGCGTTCCCGCAACTTGTCGGTTTTTTCTCCGACATCAAAGAAAATGCGCGCGAATGCGTTTGCAGGTTTGGACGAATCTAAACAAAACGGCGAACAAACTTATGCGGGAGAATTAAATTATTTATTTTTGTCCTCCCTTTTGTGGGTTTGTTGTGTTTTAGGTAATATTATGGAGTTGACAGAAGAAAAATGTTTTAAATTAATCAGTGTTTAAGAATGCAAGAAAAAATGATGTCCCTATTAGCATCATTTGGGCGGAAATTGCCAAAATAAAAAAAAAGCGAAGTAAATTATAATTTTTTACTCTTCTTTGTGCGTAAAAATTTGGTTGACACTATCTTCTTGTTTTCCGCAATTTTCTCTTCTCAATAATAAATATATATGAACTGAAAACTACTGAAAATAATTATGGGAACAGCACAAACGTTCCGTTTGTTGTTCGGATTGTGGAAATCATAAAAGATCGTTTGTCGTTCTGTTTGACTTTCGGTTCGTTGTTATGTTTGTTGCTCGGTTTGTTGTTCAGGTGTGTACGAAGCTTTACAACTTAAGCAACAATTTTTGGCGAATAAAGATTAGTTTGTGATGTAATATTAGAAACACAAATTTATATCATATCAAATTTATGACAACTTAAAAACCAAGAATGTGTATGTTATTGCTAAGAAATTATTAAGGAAAAAGCGCAATTGCAGTGTAAATATTTATAATTAGATATTTTCGAAAGTTTATAAGTCCTCTATTGTAATCTTAATTACTAAGAAAATCCTGTCCATTAGCATTATAAGGAAATGGCTTTTACTTTATGAATAAGTTTCAATAACAATAGAATATCCTTGCTTTTTTAATTTACTTCCTTTGAGTCATATTGCTCTAAGGGTTGTTACATTGGTCATTAGAAGTATGTAATAAATAAACAATTACCTACTGTTTGAGAAGGGGTAGTGTAAACAAATAAATAAAGTAAGAAATGTAAATTCCATTTTAGTTTAAAATTTCAAGTGTTGTGAAAATGCCACCTCATCTCGGTGCTGATTTGAAAGCGCGGATTGTTTCGGAATTAGCGGCGGGCCGTAGCGTGCGTGAAATTTCACTTGTTAGGTATACCAAAAGCACCGTAGGGCATTACCGAGTAAAATGGAATCTTGAACACACTTTGGAAAGAGCCATCGGAAGTGGTAGACCTAAAGTATCTACACGTGCTCAAGATCTCGAGTTGTTTCATTACGTAACAGAACAACCATTTGACATACTCCAGGGCTATAGCAGATACATTTTCCGGATGCCGTATAACTGCACAAAAAGATTAAAGGAGATGGAATAAAAAGTATAAGCTGCTGCGAAAGAAGTTTCAGTGACGAAAATATGAGACGTCGTCTGGAATTTGCAAGGCGATATGTGACGAACCTTTGGAATTTTGGATCGAGTGATTTTTAGCGACAAAAAACGTTCAATAGCCGCAACGATGGACCACTAAAAGGTTTTAGAATGGAAGGAACTCGTTACGAAAATAATCACATATGTCCTAAAAAAACGAGGTGGTTATTTTTCTGTGAATGTGTGGGGTTGGGTTAGCGCGCCGGGTCCAGGAGTTTGTTGGGCTATCGATGGACGTCTTGATTCTGCTGCGTAATTAGGTATTTTGGAAACTATTATGAAACCTTCAGTCGAAGTGTTTTATCCAGACGAAGATTATATTTTCCAACAAGTAAATATTCTTATTTCACTATACTTTCTCCAAAAAATAGTTCGGGATCTGTTGAATTAACATTTTCATAATGTATTTTTGTTGTTAAAGGACAACGCCCCTATTCATACTTCGCAGGTTGTGCGCAATTGGATACGAGAAAATAACTTGGAGCTGTTACCCTGGCCAGCAAAAAGCCCAGATTTTAACATTATCGAAAATGTTTGGGCTCGAATACTTGCTGTTATCCAAAGACAACAAGGGCCAAATTTTATACCAGTAAACCGTAATGCACTAATTGCAGCCATTGATACCGCATGGGAAACGATTAATATTAATTATATTGATACCTTGATAGCGTCAATGAGCAGACGCCTCCAAGAATGTATCAATAATAATGGAGGTCACACCCATTATTGATTTCTTATATTTATTTATATAGTAATACCTTTATTTAAAAAAAAAAGTTTTCATTTAATTTTAAACTATAACTTGGTATCTTAATTATAATTATGTAATAAATTCTTGTCAAAAAACTAAATATATACGTTGACAATAAGAATTGCCTTAGTTTTTATTTTCACTTTTTATATTAACTACAGAAAAAAATGAAACGTCATAAAATATACATTTTGTAAGGACTAAATATTATGAATAGAGAGTTTAATGATTTTTTTTAATAACTTACAATAATTAGTAGGTTAGATTTATTTAAAAATAAGTAATAATCAGTCAACCCAAATAACCATGTTTAGTTTTTGATTTAATTTAAAAGTTATTGCTTGTAGACGTTTTTAAATCAAAATTATTTCTAATTTTATTTTGTAAACATTTCCTAAACAAAATTTTGATTCGATAATTAATCGAGCTATGGTGTTTAATTAGCGATACCTTCAAATATATTCTTTAAAGAAAAAAATTAAGTAAGCAACGTAAATTACCTATTTTCTAAAACGTGCTTAGTGTAATGATTCATTCTACAGTCCTTCTATAAGATAACCCCTGCTGAGACTACCTGCTGTTAGAATTGTAAATGATACCCTTAAGCCCGCTTCACAATGTGCAAACTTTTGTTTACAGAAATTGTGGTGTCCAAATTTTAAATTTCATGGGTGTACGTTGTACACGTTGTACAGCCTTTAGAGAAGTCTTCTGATATTTGTAACGTGGGTACTATATTAACGACCCATACTCTAATATAGAACTTATCAGGGAGGTATATAGGGTAATTAAACAGTCCATATTCCTGACCTTAAATCCGTAGTTTCTAAAAGTTCTCCTTGTAATGTCAATAATGTGCTGACTAAAGTCCATATTGCAGTTGAAAGTATATTCAAGATCCTTAATAGTATTTTTTCGTTGTAACAAAAAAACAAAAGAAAGTTTGTTTGAAGCACACCATTGCAATAAATCATCTAAACAATCTTGAAAAAGCTGACAGTCATGTGGCAAACAAATATCAAGATAAAATTTGAAATCATCGGCAAATAGTTATAGAGTTAATGTAACATGGAAGATGGTTTATAAATAACGAAAACAGTAGAGGACCTAAAATCAATCATTGTGGAATACCAGATAAAATTTGATATGGTACAGATAAAGAATTACCATACCTGACAATCTGTTCACGATTATTTAAATATGAGAAGAGCAGATTAATTAAAGATTGATGAAAATCAAGTAAATGTAATTTATTCGTTAAATAATTTATACGATCGTTGACTTCTGCGGTCTACAATTTCAGATATCGATTGTTTAAATACTGCCAAGTTAGAAATTCTTGGTCTAAATGCAATAAACCCATGTTGAACTCAAGTTATGCAATGTTTCACTAAAGGATAAATTTGATTTAAAAGCACAGCTTCGAATATTTTAGCAAAATTATTTAAGAAATTAATAGGTCTATAATTTTTATATTAAAGATGTCCACTTTTTTTAAAACAGGAATCACATACGAACATTTTCAGAAGGACGGAATTTTGGAATTTCTGATAATTTTGTTAAAAAGAGTATAGAGAAGAGTTACACAAACACATGTACAGTCTCTTAGAATATAACTGGGTAATCCATTTGGTCCGGCAGTAGATTTGTTTTTAACTGACCTTAACAAAGTAGATATTTTGTCCTCGGAGTCAATATACACGCTTTAAAAATTAACGATAACTTGTGGATAAGATAGGTCATCATTGCTGTTACCAGGAATACGAGAAGTTTTTTTTTTGTTCTGAATGTAAGCCCAGAATTTTTTGGGTCACTTTTGATTGTAGTTCTTGATAAAGTTCTTAAAAGCAATATTATTTTTGTATTGCACGCTAAGTCTTGTAAAGCGTGAGATAGTACTGAGTGTTTAATCTTTTATATTTTTTCCTTAGCGCAAAGATGTAATTATTTTCGAAGTATACCAAGAAGGATCATAGTATCGAGCAGGTTTTGAGTTCAGTTTTGGTACTTTATTGAGTATGTCATAAAATAGAGAACAAGCATTATCAACATCCTCAATGTCATTTAATTTGGACCAATCTGCAGATAACAACAGCTCATACAATAACGGATAGTTTGCTTTCTTATAGTTAAAATTATTTGATTGGTGATTGATTGGAAAATGTTTAAATTTAATATGCGCCATTGATAGTGCTGATTGAAATCTATCCTCAATTACTAGAGGGTCACCACGAGTCACACAACAAGAGCCATTTGCAAACACCAAAGCAAGACAACGACCAACAGCGTTTAAAACAATGAGTTAAAATTTTTTAATTTATCCAATGCATTTGCAGAAACTGTTGCTGAAATCACTGTGAATATACAGTGTGTCCAAAATTGATGCTCACCATTGGTATTTTGGAAACGGTAAGTTACAGGGTCGGTTAAATGGAACAATATGGAGGTATTTATCTTACCTCTTCAGACCTTCTCTTGTTTTTCCAAAGAAATGCGTTGCCTACTAGATATTGCAAAAAAGTGAAAATCGGCATTTTCTTTAAACTTGGCGTAGAATCCACACTATTTATCCTATCAAAATATGTAAATATAAAAGTTGTAGACATTTAGATATTGAATAATATGCGTCATTAAAATATTTTTTTGCTTGCATCAGTAGCGAAATATGACCCAAAGTTGCATTTTTTTAAATGGAAATGATAATTTATTTTTATACAGTTGAATTACTTGATTTTTTCCTTTTCAACGATATAAGGTTCGAGCTATTTATCTTGTGTACTTTAGAAGATATAAAGAAAATCATTTTGAGGCAGATTTATAATGTTACCAAGTTGTAAGCAATAATAACAAAAACATAACGGGTGGATAACATCGTAAAACGAATGAGTTTTCCTATAAAAGATTCTCAATAGTGCGGCCATTGACTTCTAAACATTTTGTATAGCGTTTTTCAATATTTATTCGGCAATTCATTAATTGACGGACGCTAACTGAATTAAAGGCCTGCATGACGCTCTGCTGCAAATCATTAACGTTCTCTGTATAATTGACAACGTATACTAAATTTTTATGTGTCCCCACAGGAAAAATCTAGTATGGACAAATCTGGTGATCGCGCAGGCCAACGTATGGGACCGTTTGTTCCAATCCAACGGTTTCCAAATCTTGCTGATAAATATTCAGTGACGATCCTGGAATTATGGGCCGGGGCGCCGTCTTGCTGAAACAAAATACTTCTTTCTTCTTGAATAGGTAGCTCGTCCAATGCATCTTCGACTTCGGCTTGCAGCAGTTGAAGATATCTAGTCGAATTAAGCGTTTGATTATAAATAAATGGACCTATCAAACGATTTCCCAAAATACCGCACCACACGTTAAATCCGAATCGTTCTTGGAAACGCGATTCTCGAACTATTTTCGTTTTCATTATTCCAATAATGATAATTATGCCGATTGTAAATGCCGTTGTTTGTGAATCTACTTTCATCGCTCCAAAGAATTTTTTAGAAAAGAATTATCGTTTGTAACTTCATCCAGGTACCATCTACAAAATGTAACTCTTCGAGCATAATCATTCTCTTTGATATGATGGCATATCATTGGCTTATAAGGATGAAATTTCTTCTTTTTAAAACATAATTACTGAACTTGCTTCATACCACTGTCATTCGAAATTTTTCTTTACTGAAACGAAGGCTCAACATTAACAGCGGCTAGAGCAGCTATTTCAGCATCCTCATTGTCTTTTTGATAGGTTGTAGGACGAATGGCGGTGAAGGATCCACCTTGTCGAAGATTTTGCTCGAGTCGGGAAAACAAAGTTCTGTGAGGTTGCCTTCTTTCGGGGTATAAGTTGTGATATTCATTTGCTGCCGCAGTTGAATTACGATGGCATCTTATGTAGACAACAAACATGTCCGTTTTTTCATGGTTTGAAAACTGCATCATCAATTTTGAATATGAATAGCTTACTACAACAACTAAGTTCTGACACGATACTACTGTAACATATTATTGCGATTTATTGTTGTTTGTTTCTAAATTAATCTGATATTTTTTTAAATACTCTACGTCTCAAAACTTTTTTTTATCTTCTAAAGTCACAATAAATAGCAACCTTATATCGTTGAAAAGGAAAAAAATCAAGTAATTCAACTGTATAAAAATAAATTATCATTTCCATTTAAAAAATGCAACTTTGGGTCATATTTCGCTACTGATGCAAGCAAAAATATTTTAATGACGCATATTATTAATATCTAAATGTCTACAACTTTTTATTTACTATTTTTGATAGGATAAATAGTGTGGATTCTACGCAAGTTTAAAGAAAATGCCGATTTTCACTTTTTTGCAATATCTAGTAGGCAACGCATTTCTTTGGAAAAACAGAGAAGGTCTGAAGAGGTAAGATAAATACCTCCATATTGTTCCTTAACCGACCCTGTAACTCTTACCGTTTCAAAATACCAATGGTGAGCTCGAATTTGGACACACTGTATACCAAACATGGCAAAATTATGAACGTTTTGATTGCTAACGTAAAAGAATTTCTCAAGACTTCGAGTAAAACAAATACAACAAAAATTTAAACTAAGTCAAACTTCTGAAAGTAAACAATATTTGCTTTGATAAGTAAGACTCTTAGAAACGTTCGCAACTACGGGCCAACTACCAAAAATATTTCTGTTTAACTGACTTTCCCTTAGAAGCTTTAATTCTTAAATAATAGAAATTCCTTCTTTTTATTTCCTTCGGATAAAAAAGTTATTTCATTAAAAAAAATGTAGTGTTGGTTAGTGACCGGTCAATCTCGCAAAATTTGTCATTATATATACTGAGATCAACAACCCTTCCAAGTTCGTCAAACGAAGAAGGAAAGAATTGTCTCGACAGCGTAGTCACAAGATTAATGTTATTAACAAAGTGTAATGCGCCTTATAACGTACGTACCTTTTTTCGGCAATTTAATGTAATTGAAAACTGATGTCGTGCAGCTAAAAGTTATTTCGGTAATTTATATTAGTTGTTGTGGAACCTAAAAACTGAAGTTTGCAGGTTTTGTATTTTTACTCTTGATCGATTGATCAATCGGAACATATTAAACTTCAAGAACATTAGTTCCATTGATTTTGCAGCGTGGAAAACGGGATAACCACCCGAACAATTATCGTACAGTCAAAATGGAATGATACAGCTTTTCTTTCTTAATATTTAATTATATTCTAAAATCAGGCTCCTCAACATAAGTATTCTGTTCTTCAGAAGGTATAGGATCCTGCCAAAGTGACAATATTGATTAAACATTTCAAGAAGCTAAAAAAAGTCTATCCGAGCGTTAGCGCCAGGTGCATAAAAAGTAAGTCCATACCTAAATTGATCGCCCATTTACCAAATTTTAGATTAAATTATGATTTGTTAATCGTTCGAATGTAGTGGTTTATTAACAGAATCTTGTAACTATTAAGAATCCACTTAATGCAGTTTTCATAAACAACTAAAACTAGGACTGTAGAAATAGGAAAATCCCAAGAGCAATTTAATAGTTATGACTGACTTAGTTTATACTATTATTTACGTGTTCTTTATACACGAGGATTGATTGTGATTGAAAAGTTATAAATGAAATGTGTGTCTAACGACATCTCGTGTAATCAGAGACACGTATGAATAGTAACAAACTAAGCAATGCCAACAGATAACTGTAACGGCGGTTGAATGTTATAAATGCAAATCCTTATCTAAGCAATAACTTAGAATGCAATAAACACTTGAGTCCATAAAGCCAAGTATTTCTGTACAGTAGCATACACGCACAAAAGAATACCTGATGCGTATTTTGCTTTTATTATAAGCTCTTCAGAGGTGTATACTTAAGTGCAGTATACAACTGTATAAGAAAGCGGTTGGTCTTTTAACTTCTCGTGAAGCAATGAACATAAGAGAGTATACACTTCTGAAGAGCTCATAATAAAAGCAAAATGCGCATCAGGTGTTCTTTCGTGCTTGTATTCTACTGTACAGAAATACTTGGGTTTATCGACTCGAGGGTTTATTGCACTTTATGTTATCGCTTAGATAACGATTTGCATTTAAAACATTCAATCGTCGTTACAGTTATCTGTTGGCAGTGCTGAGTTTAAAAGGTTATATCAAAACGTTGCATAATCAAAACCAATAATAGAGAGGGTGTTTAATTTGAAAAAAAAACAACTTTTTCAACTTTGAAATAAAATTAAATTTAAGTTTTGAACACCCTTTATGTGATAAATCAATTGTCAACGAGGATCTCAAAAGTATTATTTTTATACTTCCGTCTACCACTAGTCGAAAATGAGTGAAAGGTCTAGTGTTAAAAATAAGGCTGCATATTTCAAAATTTTTAAAAGAATTAAGGTATTTAATAAACCGTTGCAAATAGGTATAAGGAAAAACAAAATAATATACCAAGTAATCCATAAAAAAAAGGAAGTTATGGGTGACTTCTGCTATAACCGGAAGTGTATGACCTTGAAATATTTTCAAATAAAAGAGCTTTCAAACAAACGGCTACCAGGAAACACCGTGTAGTATAGAAGAGAAACGTCACGGGTTGTTAACCACGGCGCTGATAAAACCTCTTAGAATAGGTACCAAAAGTTACCTACTACAGTTACCATTACAATCCCGTGAAAACGTTTTTGTTTTAGCAATGACTATGGCCATGGACGCCTTAATTCTTATAGATGTTTTGTATAATTTGATTTAAATAACAATGTGCATAGCACATACTTACAATTTCTTTAATCTCAATGGGAAAAGTGTAGCGCCTACGATGAAATGCAATAACACCGTCACTCTAAGGTTATTCACCGAACAACTCCCAGAAGAAGGTTAATTCTAGTGCAACATGTCAGAAAAAACAACAAACACCACATTCCATCATTTCTATTTGGCTGTAGGGTATTATTTTTTTGTTTCTGTTATCACTTAAACATTGGTTTATAAAAGTGGTCATTCATTTTTGCGATTTTTTTAATTCAGCGTATGTTTTTTATAATTAAAGTATTGTTGTCGTTGGCATCCTTCTCCATTTCGAGGTGTAAATCCTTTCAAAGTCATTTTGAGAGGTGTTACCCCGGTGCGTGCATTAACATGATATATAAGGGAAAACTATTCTGGGCCCGTGAAATGTGAATTGTATGTGTTTTTATATCTTATTAAATGATGAAACTTGCTGATCGCAAAAGTCACTTATTTAATATTGGATGAATATTTTTAAATGATTTTTTGATAGTTTTTATTTGTAAAGCTCGTTTTATAAAAAGTTCAGGTCAAAATTTTCCTGAATGTGATTGGAATTGTATTGTCAGCTTTTTGTAAATTGCTTTTCTCGATGAAATATCATCAAGTTTCAAAAAGCTGACGTTTTGGTTAAAGCGGTGACTTAAGAAAAATAAACCCGGAAAATGTCATAATTCGATTCTTTTTTTAATACTCTGCCCTTCAAGTCCAAATTAGATTTAAAAAAAAGAGAAATTGTTGGGATTATTGGTACACAACGTAAACCAACCTTAAATTTAGAATTGTTATTTCTTTCATTTTTCTTTTAACTTTTTACCGCTTCAACCAAAACGTCAGCTTTTTGAAATTTGATGATATTTCATCGAAAAAGCAATTTACAAAAAAGCTGACAATACAATTGTCAATGCATTTTGAATGAAAATTGTATGGGCCTAAACGTATGGGTCTAGATAAAACCGTCAGCTTTTTTGGCTTTGGTAACTAAACCATACCTTAGAAACCTGTCTGCAAAAAAGCTGACGTACAATTTGAAAAAATATATTGCATCCAATATTGTATGGGCCCAAATCTAGCGGTGAACTTTTTTGGGTCTCATGTTGCGGATCTTCACGTTTCATAGCATTCTACACCTTGACATACAAGTTTCCCGGCACATTATGTCACGGGCTCGCGGACTATATGGAGAATACGATGAGTAAAGCACATTTAATTTTTGTCAGCTTATATTGCACTACGCCCAGTGATTCAACGAAATACAGAATAAGTTAATTATGCGGATTAATCTTGAGTGATTATTAAAAAATCAGTTTGTGAACAAGACTAGAACGATAGAAAAATAACCCAAAGAACTTGGTGGCATCGAGGAACGCGGTTTCAGCGGCTTGGTTTCTTGCTATGAATGGGAAAAGTATTCGGTTACGTGCAGAAGGTCTGTGCAGTGGATTGTTCTGAAAGCAAATTATTTATTGGTTAGGGTTTGTGAATGGGAGGCGTTCAGATTAAATCTGTGGTTACTCTTAGCTGTTTTGCAATTGCAGAAAGAGTAGAAAAAACCTAATTGAATCTAATTGGTTAGTTAGAAACTAGGTGATTTTTTACACTTAGTAATTTGAAGCCTGAAATTGGTCCAAAGAGGAGGACTACAATGTGGTAAGCTAACACTTTCATAATTAGAATATTACATTGGGTATATCGGCTATATTTTTGAAAAAATAGTATATGTTTGTATTTTTTTTATAAATATTTTACAATGAACATATCATATCTAAAATGTACAGCCATTAATCTATTCAAAATCTTAAATTTGATATAACAAAACAGAGTCTTGAAATGTTTAGAATTTTAAAAATAATGCACTGGCAAACATTAAAAAAACTTGACGTTACTGTTAAGTTAACTGATTGGCATTTCCTTGAAAATTTTAAGAATTCTTTAGATATGATTGATGATGCAGTATTAAACTGACAGGTATCTTTTTTAAAATAGAAACCTATACGAATTTACGTGGCACATAATTTTCGAATAGCCGTTCAGTTAGGTATATTTATTTTAATTTGTATTACTAATATATTTTTTATTTTAATCCAAACACATAAATAAATAAATATTCAATTTTAACGATGGAATTTTAAATTAATTTTAGTACAAATTGCGTAGTAGCTTACGTTATCATTTGATTCATTGTACCTACAATAAGATTTTAAAAATACAAGAATCGAAAAAAATAAATAAATTTAATGGTTAAAAATAATTGCTAACATTTTACGTTTAGTAAACAAGAATTTAAATAAAATACAGTTTAGAACAAAAATTATTTTAAGAATTTGGCCATGGTTCAAATAAATCTGCTATAACAATATTTTTATAAAAATAGAAGAGACAAATATTTGAAATCGACGACTTTGTCTTCAAACTTTCTATTTTTCAAAGTGTCGATCGTAACGTCGATTTTGAATTTTTTGATTTTATTGTGCTACAAATTTTCAAAAAAAAGTCAATTTTCTCATAATACTAAACAAAATAATAATAATATTAATATTAAAACTCTTTATTGTCGAGTGTTATTTGCTATTTCACCTTCTAGCTGTGCCAACTTTGTAAATAAAGAATCAGTTAGATAAACTAAATCACGATCTTTAGTTGTTACTTTTAGTGCCAAGAAAACAGTTGCAAGTACGATGAATAATATTAAATACATAGCTTTCATTGTGTTTCTTTTAAAATATCAGCATGTTAAGTGCCATAACGGGGCCTAGTGGTTGTTTGGTTTTGAACACCTGAGTGAAAATGACTGAAAGTGAAACGGTTGGACGTTACGGAAAGGAATATGATAGACTGCGCAGGCTTACAAGCCAAGACGAAGTTATTCAACAGTCTGTAGGTATTTTAGAAATAAACAGTTTGTTTGTTAGCTTTTCGAAATTATACGGTATTCAAAATTATTTTTGAGAGGTACGTACTGAGGAATGTCCAATCAAAATACTGCTAGCATATAGGTAAAGTTTATTTTTCTCAGTAACCATACTGTTAACAGAATATTACCTGTATTTGTTAAGCTTCACAATCGGTAAATTCAAAATTCGAAAGAAGCGTAGGTCATTTTTTCGCCTACCATATTCGAAAATAAATCATAGCAACTCTAAAAATATGACCGAAAGCAATATTTATCGTCCCTGTGGCTGCTAAACTCATAACAACACGATTTTGTTATTTTTTACTATCTAGACACTTTGCGTATTTTGACGTTTTACACACATTTTCAATCAAGAGAACAAAACTATAAAATAGTAATACTTTCTGATTTTGATTAATTGTGATTGAGTGATTGTGATTAGTGAAAATGAATGGTATTTCAAGCAGTGATGAACAATTTACGAATACTCCACCAGATTTGCAAGAGGAAGCTGACAATGTTTCTTTAAATTTGTTACCCGAAAAGTCAAGACAACGTTACGAAAAGTACTATGAATCGTTTAACAATTGGAAAAAGAGCAAAAAAGCAAAAAACGTAACAGAAAATGTTTTACTTGATTCTCTATCGGAAAGATCAAAGATAGTAAATTCAGCTACACTATGGTCTGAAATGTTGAAAAGCACTTTTAAAGTCAAAGATAATATTAATCTGGATAATTTTCATAAAGTACGAGCATTTTTGAAACAGAATTCTGTAAATTACATACCTAAAAAGTCCAAAATTTTGACACAAGAACAATGCATTAAGTTTTTTAAGGAAGCAGATGATTCTGAATATCTTATGATGAAGGTAAACAAATTACATAAATTAATTTCGATTTTGTAATTAATAGTTGAATTGTAGGTTTCTCTCATGATGGGACTATATGGAGGAGATATACTGATTGTTACAGTTCCAGAACCAAAAAAATGATATTACAAGAACGTTTACAATCACAAACAAAGCAGTTGATGAATTAAATCTACTTACAATATACAACAAATATATTTCTCTTAGACCTATCCACACTCCTTATAACCGCCTGTTTATTTATTATAAGAACATAAATGTACAATCCAACTGCCTGAATCTAATTCATACACAGGACATTGCTTCCGCCGTGGCTCTGCAACCCTTCTAAAGTCTGCATACTATTGGCGCGGAGTAATAAATCATAAATCTAAGGTCTGATAACAATAGTTTAATCTCTGTAAAAACGTTGCCATCAGCCCAGGTACTGACGAAACGAGAATCATAGCCGTAGATGTGGGTATTATACCAAGATACAAAAATAATGGTATATCATACGTAAGAAGTAAAATTTGTAATGTGATCTACTATACAAATAAAATAAATAACATATAACCACATAATAATTCATATCAAGGTAGATTTTACTATTATAATATATTTACCTACTAAAAATATGATTTTCCAAACCTATCAGGTACCTACGCCACTGCAATACGGGAGATTCTGATAATTCTGACAGGTTTATTACTCCGCGCCAATAGTATACTGAGTATAGCTAACTCTGGAAGTGATTTGATAACAGTTAAAAAGCATGGAGGTTAGCGTTCATCTGCAGTTGCAGAAGGATATTATATTGACGACAGCTTGTCGAATAAGATTAACATTTTAAAAATCCTAACAAGTCAAGACCAGCAACGTAATTCTAACACAAACAACACAACTGATATGTTAACTAATTCCGATCAAATAAATGAATTGCCAATTAATTTAGATAATTCCAGTGCACCATCAACTTCATCCATAGAGATAAGTAACCATACAGCTAGCACTTCAAACACCTATCAAATGCCAAATTCTGGTATTACCATCCATTAATTTTTTTTATTTTTTTTTTTTTTTATTTTTTTTTTTTTTTTTTTTTTTTTTTTTTTTTTTTTTTTTTTTTTTTTTTTTTTTTTTTTTTTTTTTTTTTTTATTTTTTTTTTTTAATATACTATAGCGAAATATTTGGTATTTGGTTGATGATGATGATTAAACTGAAAAGTTGTTAAAAAAACGTTGTTTAGAAAAAAAACAGTTCCCGGCGACACATTTGTCATGTTATCCAATGTTGGCTGTGCTTGTCTAGAAAGCATAGGCCATCATTTTGATATTAATTATTTGTTAATAGAGTATATGAAAGAAAAATAATCCAAGGGGACTAGGAACTATGGAGAAGGTCACAAAAAACCTTCTAGATCATTCTAGAACAGTGTTGACCCAAAAATTACAATGCTCAGAATAAGTGGTGTCTTGTACCAAGTTGGATTAACATAAATATAAGTACACCTATAAAAATCTTTACATCGTCAAAATCGACCGGAAAATTGTCGATGGTTTAGTAAAGTTTGTTAACGCCAAAGAGCAGGTCGATCCGTTCGCATCTGTCATATGATAATCACAATTGTTGATAACCATCATTTAAAGGTGGTTTCATAAAAGATTTTGGATTAAATTTAATCAAAAACAAGAATTCAAAGATTTGCACTTAATCATCATTAATCATAATTAATCGCAAGGCCCAAGATGTCAGAAGTTTTGCTGGATGTAACATAAATTTTTATTTGTACATTTATACACTTTTAATATTTTTGGTTATAATTATTCTACTGTTATTTAAAACATAGTTATTATCTGGGCGTTGGACGCAAGTTCTATTTTAAACAAGGCAATCATAATCTGTAACTTATTAAAGCTAAATCCGACCTTGAAATCGAAATCTCCACAAATAGATTTGTTCATACTTAAAATAAAGTTGCATAAGAAATCGTTGGCTAGAATTGTTTTGTTAACACACTGGTGAGACCGCAAGCAACTCGAGAATTACCAGGTAGTAACGTGTCTACTCTAGTTAAGTGTCGACTTTCAAATGACTCGGTTTGTGTCTGAGTTCAATGCATCTGTTCGACTAATATTTTATTTTGCTTAATTTCTGTTCGATTTCGGACTACAGATGAGTCGGAAGTCTCGAATTTTGATTTAGTTTTACATATTTTGGTTTGCTATTTAAAATTAAAATTTATAGTAAGTACTTTTGTCTTGTAAAATATTCTTACGGTTCATGTATAGTCCATGTGGCCTGTGAGACGTAGATACAAATATCACTACGGTACCATCTCTGATCCAGAGAACACTTTGGTTGCCATACTATGATACTACATTGTATAATAAGTAATATTGAATAAAAGTGTTAGTAATATGCGATGAATGTTTATGTAATTGATTACACGACATTAACAAATTTTGAATATCAATGAGGGAATGAACTTGCTGTTGTGGTAAGGGAGAGCTGGTGATCTCTATTGTTATCAATTTATTATACCACCTACAGAATCTTATATAATATTTTTCCAGTCCCTGTCGGTTAATCAGCTCCTCTTACGCCAACAAATTTTAACGATAATAAGCAGTCATAGTTTTGTTATGCAGAAAGTTCATGATTTTGGAACTTCTGAATATATACTGAAGTTATTTATATTGTTTGTTCAGTTACTTTAAGATACTTAAGTTTCACTGCTAAATTAAGTTAGTTTAGGATAGTTTCAATTTAGTTATAGCCACTCACAACATTGTGCTCACACTCGCAAAAAAGCAGTTTTTGTTCTAATGACACAAATAACTATTTTCCACGACAATATACGAAAGTGATAGTTTCCGTACAATCTAGTAATCAAGAATGTTGGCAAAATCAGTCACCTTAAAAATTAGGGTTCATCTGTTATGATATTTTGTATAAAACACACTAGTTTGTTACAGAATGGCACGGTATAACATAGTTGCTAAGCAATATTCTATGACAATTAATTTTATCAAAAATGTAGTTTTTACTCTAAATTAAGTCTTTTGCTTTATTAAAGTTATGGGAAAAATAGTGTACACGGCTCGCACGGAAAGTATCTATCTATGATCGTGAATTTTGGCACTCATTCATGATAAAACACTTCTAGAACTGCTACTGCCATCTCCAAGAATTCCTTTATTAGCAGTGAAAGGTACTGCCTTGTTCTGTTCCACAATCGCGCTTTCATGGTTGACGTTTTTTAAAACTGCTACATTCATTTCCACAAATTTTTTCGCAATAGTAATTTTATTCTGTCAGAGAATAGTCTAGACATTCTTCAACAACGGCATTACTCTTCCAGCCACTGTCAGACAAAAACCATCCAAGTAGGTCCGGTATACATTTCATGCCTTTTTAACTTAAGAAATCTTACTATCAATTGTGGCATCTTTCCAAAACAGTTATTACTCATGGGTTGCATCGTACATTTTCTATTTCGATAGCAAAGACATAGGCTTCCTGTGCTCACTTTCTTTGGGGGTAAATTGATGTGTTTTCGATATAAATTTCCAATTCCAATGGACAATATAGCAAGAGAACGTTTTTTATAGGTTTTGGTGTACGGATCATGGATCAGGAGAAGATCGCTTTTGTTTTCTACATCAGTGATACACATTTTTAATAATTCATTACACCTACAGCCGCCAGCAATTGCGACAATAGCCACAAGCTACACAAAATATTCAAAAATTTAATACTTTATTGACATACGGCAAAATGGAAACTAAAAAAATTCCGCCAAAAAAAATTCGACTAGAAAAAAAACCACAGAAATAAAGTGTCCTTGGAAAAAATGGTACCTATCCTTATTTATATTTGTAATTCACTGTTACTTATTTATATTTAAATAAAGTCAATGCAAAGTGTTATTTGGTTGGATTTAAGCAAAGGGAAGCCGGTACTTTTCCCATACTAATGTGGTCGGGGGTGAACGGTGATGGTTGGTAGGTTACAGTTATTACTATTTTCTTCTTTAAAAAAATACATGTTTTCATATGGTTTAAGGTAAACGGTGTTCGTTCCTAGATGTGATCGAGGGTCAACGGTGTTGGTTGGTAGGTTACAGTTATAAGAAGTTTTTCTTTGTATTACAATTTTCTTGTTACAAAAATTTCATGTTTTTATGTGATTTGGGGTAAACGATGTTGGTTGGTAAGTGTGATCGGGGGTCAACCGGTACTGGTCGGTAGGTTACAGGTATAACAGTATTCTTTTTTAAAAAAACTATATGTTTTCATGTGATTTGGAGTAAACGGTGTTGGTTGGCAGATGTGATCGGGGGCGAACGGTGTTGGTTGGTAGGTTAAAGTTATTACAATTTTCGCCTTTAAAAAAATTACGTGTTTTCATGTGATTTGAGATAAACGGTGTTGGTTGGTAGATGTGATCGTGCGTAAACGGTGATGGTTGGTAGGTTACAATTATTACTATTTTTATCTTTAAAAAATACATGTTTTTATGTGATTTGGGGTAAACGGTGTAGGTTGGTAGGTGTGATCGGGAGTAAACGGTGTTGGTTGGTATGTTACAGTTATTACAATTGTTTTCTTTAAAAAACTTGTGTTATACTTTGAATTATTATTTTTGTTTTTAATATTAACAAATCTGTTTGCATTAATAATATTTATTTTGATACATTATCTAACATTTTTTGTAAAAAAATTGTTTCGGGAATTCCTTCGAGGGATATTTTTTCCGGGGATATTTTTTCCAGCGGTATTTTTCTAGATTCCGTAAAATGTATACGTACTTTACTAACAAAACCTGTATCAGGTGCGTTAAGAAGAAACTTATCGATTTCGTCCCTTGAAAAATCAATTATTTTGTTGCTTCGTAAGTATATAACATGTTAATTTTTATTAATTTTGAGAAAATTGGGGAAAACTATAAGACTGTTTATTTCATAACTATAGCAACCACAGGTTACTACAAAAACTGATACATAGAACCATGTTAATGTTACAGGCGGATATTTACTTGAATTTCTTGGTTTTTTTACAGTGTAAGATAAAACGTCATATACCACACATGATCGAAATATCATTATAAAGTCCGTGAGAAGTGTCCCAATCGTGCGCAAGTGCACGTTTGAACATTTTTTATTTACAAATTTTTAATTAGTTTACTCATCGAATGTTCTTTTTAGTTCCCCACGTTGACGATCTCAGCCGATGAAATGCATTCCTTCGATAGTTTCCTCGCTGGTAACAGCATTTTCTTCATACTCTCTATACATTTCCTTATTTATTATTAATTGTTTATAACAATTGCTACAACGCAAAGCAAAATAACGACGCAGCTGCAACGACGAGGCGGTTTGAATTTTTGAAAATTTTATTCTACTTAATTATCAAAGATTTATCTTTAGTTTCCTTTACACGTTTATTTTATAATACACAAGGTTTATATTTTATTAATTTTTTTTAACATTTTCATATTTCAATATTCAACTACGAAATCTTTAGTTTTTACATGTTAACTTTTCGATGTTCAAAACCCGTCTCTTAATTTTTACTTGTTAATTTTTTGACGTTTGGTGACTGTTTGTCTTTTTATACGTTAATGCTTTGCCGTCTCTATAATAACCCCCTCTGTCTTCACTATTCACACTTTGACCTTTTACAAAATGCGTTAGTACACAAAGAAATCATTGAGTTTATTTTCCACGTACCGCTTTATCTTTTCAAGGTAAACGTTTGGCGACGCTATCGCGGTAAAATCTAAATATCTAAGCACATGTCTACAAATTCGTAGAAACACTTTTACAACAGTTCTTCTATACAGACTGTCAATTCAATAATTTTATTTTAATACTTACAACTGAAAAACAAATTCTATTAATTTTTAATTAAATGAAAAGGCTATTAACAAAATTGAAAACAATTCTATTTCTTAAATGAAATGTAAATTGGTTTTAGAAAATTGTATCTAAATTTAGTTACATTATTAATGTTTGATTTAAATAAACATTCACTAAAAATTTTATATTAATAAATTTCGGTTCTAAATTTTTTATTTAAAATAAAACTTATTCAGTGAATAATTTCAGATTGTAACAATTGATGCATCGCGACACTTCAATAAAATTTAAATTCTCAGTACTGTTCGATTTTATTTGTATCTACTTCACTGAATACTGTAAAATCACATTAGCCCAAAATTAATATCATTAAATTTTTTAAATTCATTTTTAGATTATTAATGATTTTTGTGTTTGTCGTTTCAGCTTTTGGGAAATAATAAATAAATTAATGAAATCCGAATTTCTAATTCAAATTATTTCATTGACTTGTACACACATTGAATTACATTGAAAGTATTTAAATAAACATTTGATTTAACTTTTGTGTTAACATTTATAGCTTTCGGTTTAAATATGAAATGTCGTCGTTAAACAATCAGTTTTGTTATAATTGGTCCTATATCAAGCGACAGTAGAGAAAATTTCAATATCATATCGCTTTGGGTATAAACTAACACAAGCCAACCATGGTATTCATATTTAATAATATTCATTAAGTTCAAACGCCAGGCACGACTATGACGAAAAAAATAGTAGGATTAAAAAATAGCAAACAAAGTAATGGAAAAACAGTACAGTACAAAGTATACAAAATATGGCTCAACTTTAGATGTCCTTAAAATTAATAATTCATCCGTTAAATTATGAATGTTTACAAACCCTCCATTAAATTTTATTAATGGACAATCCTCCACAATATAGGCAACAGTTTCTGCTTCGTTTCCACAGTAGCAATTTTGATTAGAAATCGCACCCCATTTAAACAATATAAACATCTAAAAATGCACGCCGTTCATTTTCATTAATTAAAACGGGCATCTATTAGCACTGCTTCGAAGAATTAACAGCTAACATTAAAGTGCATGTTGAGGGCAGGGAGATTCTACCCGAATCTCTTTTCCTATCTAAAATAATGTGTTCACCGAAGAGTGACTGACTCCAAAAAAACCGACCAACTTAATCACGACAAAACGATTTATTTTGACAAGTTGACACGTCGAGTTACAAAACAAGAGTCACATTATAATTCCAACATTCTTCCAACTATTTAATTATTTAAATCAAAACTAAACAACACATCCGGAAACCAAATAACTTTTTCATACCGAGTTCTAACAGGTTCCTCCTCTTTACTGACATTAACCATGTTCTCCATGGGTGGATCCAACTTTTTCTTTAACTTGTTTTCTTGTCTTGATAAAACCTCCAAAGGAAAGATACGTTGAATAGGCCTCAAAATTTTTCCCGTTGCCGTTTTCACATTGGCCACTAAACTATTCCATCCTTGCCAGGAAAATTTCCAAAATTTTGCCAATTGGCCAATCCATCCGCTGTAGGTTGTCACTTCCAATTAGGACAACATCTCCCAATCCCAAATTTTTTTTATCATTCCTTCTTGAGCGACGATTCACAAGTTGGCTCAAATATTCACTACAAAATTTCCTTTACTTTCTGACGATACAAGAACCTCCGTCCAATTATTTTAAAATTAACATTATCCAAATCTGCTACTCCAACTTCACAGACGTCTTGAATAAACATAGAAGGAGTCAACGGTTGTAAGTCCGTCTCATCTTCTGACACATAAGTTAGCAGTCTTGAGTTGATGACCGCTTCACAATCACAAAGCACTGTAGATAATTCTTCATAATTTAATGAAGTATTTCCCAATACTTTTCTCAAAACAACTTTGACCATCCGAACAATCCGCTCCCACCAGCCGCTCTACCAGGCTGCTGTTGGTGGATTGAATTTTACTGGATCCTTCAAACAGTTGACACAGATTTAATTTCAATCTAATCAATTGTTTTAAACAAGTTGTATGAGTCGACAAAGTTCTGTTTTTTTCTTTCTTCTTTTACAAAAACACCGAAGAATCCGTAGACAATGAATTAACCAATTCCAAGTGCACAGCTCGATAACGGCAATGTCATAGCAATCCAAACTTTGTCACGATTTTTCAAAACAGTGGTCTAGCCAAGTCCACACTGACTATTTCAAAGACGGAGGCATTCCTCACACGATTCTCAGGTAAAAAACAAAGAATCACTTCCATTCTCTTTGAGTCAAATCTCCGACACTCCACACATTTAGAAATTACTGACCGGATGGTTTTCCTCCCTCTCAAGATCCAAAACCTTTAACGTAATTTTGACAAAAGTAGGGCACCTTCATGACACATTTTCAAATGTTCTTCTCGGATCAGTGCAACAACCACTGGATGTGACCCAGGTAACAAAATTGGACTTCTGAAATCTTCAAAATCTTCTCTCTTTTCAATTTTAGTTTTACACGCAGAAAACCAGAATCATCCTTAAAAACACTAAGACCGCAGACTTCAGTTTGAGAAGCGTCAAAACACTGAAGTTGAACTTATTTCATCAAACCTTTTGAGCTTCCTCCAGTTCAGGACCGTCAAACTTCCAATTTCACGATCATTTCTTTTGCCACGTGAGTTCTTTAGAAATATCAAAATCCAACCAATCATATTCATCATCTTTGAGTACTTTGAAAAATACTTCCACAATGAAAACAATTTCTTAGTTTTACATAGGAGGGATGAAGTGACGGATTTCTTTATTTTCTTCAATACTAAAAAACTTCATCCACAGTTACTTTGGTTTTTGGCCAAGATTCTTCTAGGTCTTGTAGCCAACTTGGACCTTCCCACCATTTACATTCAAAAGTGAACGTGGGAGTTCCAGGTACTATGTGTCCACGATTCGGGAACGATTTTTACCCTATTTCCAACAAAAGTACTCAAAAGTTTTTTCTTTTATCCAACTCAACACTGTGGATCAATGATTCCAGAAATATTTTTGGGTTAAAGAGAATAATGTTGTTACTAGGTGACAAGACTAAGATAATTGTTAGGAATCAAATTGCAAATCTTCAAAATTAAGAATATACAGAAAGCATTACCCTATAGTACTTCATGGACACAAAAAATCATCTTTTCTTGATTACAGGACCGATTCAATTTACATACACTAAAGTTATATAACGAACATTTTACACATTGATGTCACGAGATTTGAAACGGTAAGGTCCTCCGTAAAGTCGTTTGGCACTGGAAGCGACTGCGCCTCGAACTCGAAGCGGGAGGCGCGTCACTCTCGAAGCGGCAATTTAAATCGCGCGTATCCGCACACGGATCAATTATTCTTAGTCTGTTGGCGTCTACTAAAACAAGTGAAAATTCAAAAAAGACATCATAATGAGTAGTTCAGGTGATGAGGAGAATGCTGCGTTGGTATCGGTGTTGACTGATGAAAAGAAAGGCAATCCGTAATTTTCATCGTCGATTGTTCATTTTTGAAAAAAAATTGCAAAAGAGTGATACAAATTTGATAGAGCATTGGTCCCCAAAAACGTTTGAAAATGATCTACAACTACTAAAATTTAAATTGTCAAAGAAACAAAACAAGATACATTCCTGTCACACTCGAACTTTCCCGTTCTCGACAGTTCTGGTAAGACGACTGATGCTCGATACACAAACGCGTCGGGTTCGAGTCGAGCTCCGGTCAAGTCGTGTGGAGATCCCCATTTTATTACATGGTAAATCGATGGTAAGCAAAATCCCATTGGCTTCGAGTCGCAGCCGTTTCGAGTGCCAAACGACCCGTGTGCAAACGGCTAAATGTTTTCCTACTAGGAAGCTCTCTTCTTTATATCATAATTCAATTAGATTCATCCAACAAAACCTATAGTAACTCATATTTTACTCTTTAAGAATTATGTTCCCTTAAATATTATTTTTCTGTTGTTACTACACACGAAGACAATCGTATGTTAAGGAATCACATATGCAAGAACCAATTGTCGACATAAAACCTAATGCACTTGTCTGAATGGAATGCGCAATTGCAACTTAGTTAACAGATGTGTAAGCAGTTACACAAGCAGTTAAAGATAATCTCAATTTATTAGTCGTATACAATGTACCACTGTTGGGTTCTCTCACCAAAAGAACGAATCAGATGTCGAGTGATTCTCGGTGTGCGTTTGCATGTTTCTATCTGCCTTTCTTCTATCCTTACTCCTTTTCCTTTGCCTTTTTTCTTTCTTCTGTTAATAAATTTCCACGCTTCCTCTTTATTTTGTATTTTCTTTATCTTCTGTTCCATTGCCTCTTATACTCTTTTTTTCCTCTTTCACATTCTTCTTTGACTTTGTCCCTTAAATTCTTATAATCTCCAATTTCTATTTGTCTTTTTTCCATTTCCTCCTTCCTCTTTGCATTTCTTTTTCGTCATTTCACTTCCTCTATTCCATCACTCTTTGTTTTTTCCTACCTCTTTTTGCTTATGCTATACCTTCTCCTTTCCACTGCTTCCTTCTTTTTTACTATTTTTTATTTTCTTCTTGCATTTCTTTTCCGTTTCCTGATCTTCCTCCATCTTTAATTTGTATAATTTTATACTTTTCTTTGTCCATTGTTTTTCATTGCCCATTCTTCTTTTTTCTCCTCTATTTCTCCATTTTCTCCATTAAATATAAAAACTTTCAGTGGTTAATGATAGGATACTTTTTTATCCCCTACTCTAAACTCCTCTGTTCCCCTCTCATTTGTTATCACGTAGTCTACCACAGATTCTTTCTTCCCATTTATAAACGTAAATTTTGCCCTTCCCTCCTCTTCTATATTCTCATTTAAGGATGACAGCAATGTTAATTCCTTTAGTAGAGGTGAAGATAAGTAAACACTTTTCAAGTATTCAAATTGCTTACGTTTTGCTCACAATGCGTGAGCTTCTTCAGAGCGGGTTAAATTTAGAAAGTGGAGTACTAGAGATAAAAAACACACAACAGCATATAATTTTTGAACTCTTCTGAGATCGTTTCTTTCCATCTTTTTTAGTCTTTTTCCTCCATCCACGTTTCAATCAACCCCACCATTTTAAAATCATGTATATATTTAAGTCCCTTCCCTGTTGTTTTTATACCCATGTTCCAAATCAAAATTTTATTTTTCTCTTTTATTGACCCATATTTTTCCCTGTCCCTTTTTTTATTCCCTTTAGTTTCTTTTAGATTATTTTTTAATTTTCCTTTGTTCCACACCATCTTCTTTCCTTCCATTTTCTACCCACATTTTCATATACCCTAGCCGCACTATTTTCCCTTCCTTTTCCAACTCTTTAGTTTCCATCCTTATGTTTCCCTGTATATTTCTTACTTTCTTTGTCATGTCATCATCTATATATTTTTTGTCCGTAACAGCTTTCTTTTTTTCATCAAAATTACCAGTTTCTTCTCAATACTTACTACAATTATTATTACTTCTTTCTTTATTTGTGTAGCATCCTACAATATTTCTTCCACCCCCATTTTATTTTTCAACATTTCATCCATTTGTCTCAATATTTCCCTTTTCCTCTGTTTACTTCTAATTCCTTTATTGCCAAGTTCTTTCTTCTTTTCTCCCTTTCCATGTCGTCTATTCTTCTCTCTAACTTATCTATCTTTTCCTCCATTCTCTTAAGTTTTAATTTCCACTACTCATTCAATTTTACAATTTCTGACTTTACTTGTTTAATGTCTTCATTCGTTTTTCTTGACTTGCTTTTATCGATCTTATTTTCATTAACATTTCGTGACAAAGTTCTCTTATTCCAACCTCTTCCTGTGTACCTTAACAGATGTCGAATGATTCTCAGTGTGCGTTTGCATGTATGTTCACTATTTTTTAATTATAACAAAAAGACATGGTATTAGTATTAACCCAATAGAATCACGTAATGATAATCAAATTCCTCAAAAAAGTTTGCAAAAAATGTGAAATCTAAGAATTTAACAAGGCTATAAAACGCACCCTGAGCGATGACATCAGTACCTTTCTCGACGCATGCGCAGTTTTTTTTTAAAATGCATTTGACTTTGATTCTTTCCTGGTGGCTAACTCCTAAACTAAACAAATTTAAACAATAAATATAAATTAAAATCACAATACAGTACCTCACGCTATATTCACGATAAAAGTTGTGACGTCAAGCCAATCAGAGAGTGTATTTGAATAAATTTACACCAAACAAATCGAGATTGTGCTATGATAGCATGAGGGGACACAAGATGTCGCAACAATCTTGTTGATATCTAATGTCTACTACATATAAGGTATATCGGGCGTGATTTTTAATTATTAACCACAATAATGATTAGTACGTGTTAATTAGTGAGTGGTATAAACTACAGATATATTAGTCTACAATTTTTGTGGTGTAATAAAACGAGTACAAAATACGGTACAGCAAGCCGGTTTTTTAACCGTAGGTTTAGAATATGTTGCACCATTGTGAAAATGTTGCGTTTAATAATTGTCAATTCTATTTCAAATAAGATTATAAATAAACAATAAGTATTGCGACACCTAGGTGTCGACTCGTATTAACGATCACGTAGGTAAAAATAAAGTTTTCATTTGTTTTAAAATTGTTTTTCTAATCACATGTGGTTAATTATCCACAATTTCCATTAGGGTAAATTTCTATTGACTTAGAATGAGTAAAAACTGGTATTGGTTAATTGTGACAAGTGTCAGATCATTGTAATTGTCCGGATAGTACAAAACATTGATTATTTAGAAATTAAGTTGGTTTAGTGAATTAACTACATATCATCATTCAGAAAACAATTAGTTATGTTATATTGAGTACAGTAGTAATTTTTCCTGCTTTGCAGTCAAAATCTTTCATTTTTTTCATAGGAACTGAATTATCTTTTCCACGTCACTTCAAAGTTCAGACTGACTGGTATGGTGCAATTCTTTAATAATTTACAGGTCTATAGCATTGTATTGTTATTATGTGATGAACATTAATGTTATACAATAGCTGACAGGCCACTAGAAAGTTCCTCCATATATTTTAATTTAAAAAAATAACAAAGCCAATATAAACAAATATTCGCAGTAGCGTCTTACCAGAAATACTTTATCTCCCCCGGAATGTAGAACGTCCCATAGATACAAGCAGTAGATTCTTTATACGTGTTAGTGTTTCCATCAGTCACAGATAGATGGCGTTATGTGTTAGTTTTCCAGTTTCGTCATTGATTGAATATCGCGAAATCATGTTACCACACGACCGAACAACGCAATAATTTAAAAATAGATTTATTTAAAGTTTTTAATATTTCATTTGTATAAATATTACTATATTCAATTTGTTTCAATTATTCTTAAATTTTAAATTAAGTTTTATCGCCACCTATCGGCAATTTTGGAAAACTCTAATGGAAATATAGAATTATCTGGGCCTTATACATTCCGGGAGAGGTGATGTATTTCTGATCTTACCAACTTACTATTTAGAAAGATTTTCTAAGCCGGTACTTAGTATGTTAATGTAAATTGTAGGGAACAGCTTATGATCAAAATAAAAATCTAAAGATTTTTTTTTATTTGTTAAAAAGATTTGCTTTTGGTGCAACTAAAAGTCTTATGGTACAGGTAAAAAAAGCTTGCTCTTTTTAAGTTTTTGAAAGATACGACAGTAATAAAATGTTAGGTTTCACAATTCAGTAGCGAATAAAGAGAAAAAAATATATATATTGTCTTTAACTGTTTGCCGTTCACAACTTGTGATGAAAGCTCAGATAAAGAAAATTATTACGCCGAGCGCGTGGCGTTCAGGTAATAAAATAAATGCTGTTGTGTGGGAGTGATAAACACCATAATAAAACAATGAAAGTAAGCGTCACTAACTTTATTTACGCAAAAAAGAGACGAGAGAAACGAATTATAAAGCTAATAGTGTAATTTATCAAGTTTCATGTACAGTGCGGTTTTTTTTCTAACTGAACATGGCATTTATTTATGTTAATAATTGTTAGTTAAACTTATTAACAAAATCTGTTTTATCATAACGGTTGGTTCTAAATTCTTCTAAAATATCCAAATATTGGTTGGAAACAGTTTCCTCAATAAGGTAAATCAATTCTACAAATAACCCGACTTCTACTCTGTTGTACTGTATCCTATTTTTGAACAATCCAATTCTCGTGTTCTTTTAACTGTTTTATTATATTTTTCCTTTGTTGCCACATCAAAATAGTATATTATACACCAAGGTTGTGAAGTCTGTCATTATTGCTTTAGCACCAGTTTATTTCCCGAGGGGCGGTAGCAACTGATTCACTAAACACTTGTGTGACATATTTCACCTTCATTTTCTGAAAATTATTCGGAGTGATATGTAAATTAGTTGATTTAGGAGCCAATAGCAGCGGTTTAAATTTGTCTGACATGTAGAAATTTTTAATGTCTTTCCAAGATGCTTTTTTGTTATTAAAGATTATATCGTATTTAATCCAGTTATTTTGCACCGACTTCATTAAATAGGAGACATCGTAGAAATAATAGATTTTTTATCGTTTACGAGAAGGTTTGGTTTTTCAGGTGATACATATATTCTTTTAATTAGGCTTAGAAAATTTTACTACTGCCCTAACATTCGCACCGCATTGTAGTTGTAGCTTTTCTATGCAGTCTAATACTATCGACTTCAATTTGTCACCTTTACATATCGTATTTGTAAAGATGTAGCACAAGGGTTGTTTAACTTTTTATATATAACTCTAACCATGATCACGTAGCAGTTTGAGCTGGCAAAAAATTTAAAACCTACTTTAAAATTAACATTTTGGGGCTCGTAAAATATAATTTTAGTGAAAATTGTTTGTATTCCTCTATTTATCTCCTGCTTCTTAGTGGTTTATTTTTAAGTCCACTTCGGCTGTCACAATTTGTGCTCTGCTTTCGGGAAGTAATCGTTGGAAGATGTTAACTTCAATTGAAGTGCTTTCTTTTCACGTTGCAATTTAAGAATGTTCCTCCGTAATTTTCTTTACCTAAGAGTATTTGAGCTGCAAGCTTGAGTAGTTTTGGTATAGCTAGAGATGTTAACGGGCATTTATTGCTTCGCCAATATACCTTGCATCATTTGAATATTGGGTTTCAGAAATTGACACTTGTAATTCATTTAGGAATGGCAAGTGTTCACCACATACTCGTTAAGTTTTTAGAGTCGAGATTTTTATGCAACAGATCGGACCTTCCAGATTCTGTTAACCATTCAAAATACCTACAACAAAATGTTTGTAATTTACTTAAAATTCTTGATGTAACTTAACTCGCCTGGTTAAATCTCCTTTGGGAACCCTGAAAAACTAATTCTACCATCATATTTAATAAATAAATAAATTCAGGTTATGTATTTGCGGTTATGGGATGGGGGCGCGAATTTTAAACTAATTGGCATTTTTTATTTAAATAATTTTATCGTGTTAGGTAATTTTAAGCAGCAAATAGAGAAATTCAACTTCTCAGTTGGCTAGGAGACGCAATAATTGTCCACTTCACAGGTAGTAGTAGAAAAAAGGTTTTTTAACCTGAATCAAAATTGGCAATTCTAAAGAACTAAATCAGTTTGCCAGACAAAGATAATATTAGTGTCTATGTCTATAAGTTAACATGAATAAGATACATGATACGTTCGCCTAATGATTTAGTGATTTAAAACTCTCATGTTGGCACTGCTGTCACTATTCGCAAAAATGATAAGTCGGTAGACACAGTAACTGGTCAGTTGTGTTTTTGTAATTATTTTTTGATTGGTTTGTGTTGTCTTTACAGCATTTTTAGTAGTGTCATTTGGTGTGGGTTTAGTTTTTAGTTCATTAGTTTATTAAGACATTACAAACATTATTTAAGTGAAATGCATGTCTTGCGACATCTCGTGTAATAGGGACACGTATAAATAGTGTAGCTGCCTTAAGTACATCATATCAATTTTACGCCTGTATAACTAAAAAAATGTTCAGTGTTTTAGCATATATGCCTAAAGTAGTAATTCCAGTACTTGATATATTTTGTCATGTACTTGGAAAGACCTTTAAAAGAAGACGAGGCCCTCTGTATGGCTGGTCACATAAATTTTTATGGAATGGACATTTTGGAAATTTAAAAGTCCCTGTGTTCAAAAGATCCCTCCTAACGCCACATGAATTTTAATTTCAAAAAAGCAGTGGACATTTAAAAAAGTAAAGAAAAAATTTTTACTTACGTATGTTGTGCATTGTGGAATGGAATAAAATCGGTTTGAACAACTTTTAATGGAACTTACACTTTAACAGGTATAACAATGATGTGGAAGTCCAAAATAATACATACTTAATTATAAACTAGTATGCAAGATCCTATTCTTTACTTTTAATAATAATAGTTTATGCACTACCTTCTTAAAACATATCAAAATATGTTTGTTGAAGTATAACCCGTGGATTTAACTAGCTTGAAAATGTTCTTAAAGTTATTTATTTAACACGTAGTAAACACAGAGTGATTTTCCTATTATAGAAATTACAACATATCCACCAGATGTCAACCACTTCGCTGATTTTCTCAAATTAGCAGCTCTTGCTGTTGCCCACTGATATTCTCACATTTGAGTGACTGTCAAATCCGTCAAATCAGTCGTCAACCATTTTGAGGTTACGACATGTGTGTTCATTTTGAAAGCGCCGCTAGAATAAAAGGGGGAACGAAAGTATGGTGAGACAAGGAAGACTCAGAGCAGCCTAAGGATTTCAACAAAGGTAGGAAAATCTTATTTTCGCCATAACAGTTCGAATCATTAATTTTATTATAAGTGTTTGTTGTTGTAGCAGTTGTGACCTTCTGAATTTAGTAAGAATTATAATAAGTAAGTGAGGAAAAGAGATGACAAAAGTTTTCCATTGTTGTGTTAAATACCTTTTTTGAAAAAAAGTATACGACTTGACAAAGAAGCAAAGTGTATAAGTTCTTTGCGAGGTGCTGTATTCATGAGATATTTATTTGTGGATTATCCATTAAGGATAAATGTTACAATATCCAAAAAAAAACAATAAGCTGCACTCTTTATGCATAAATTTTTAAGAAATGGTGGAACAAAATATATGGAGCAGAATGTGCCAAGGGGTGTCAACCAGATTGTTGGCAGAATTTTTATAATCCACTCAACACAACCAGGAAACGAGCTCCAGTCAGTTGTAAGTTCTCAAACACCATTACGGGTTAGAATTAAAAACTGAAGGGATGCAAAAATTGTAGTTTACCCTTAAAAGCCATTTAGTGGTTATTCCATTGTCGAATATGCTACATGATTTTAACAACTTTGTAGAAATTCCATTTTTTGAAGGTATTTATGCACCTACATTTATTTACTACATAAGCTGGTAGTTTTTATATTGAAGATTTGAAGATTCCAAAAAATTCTTTGCTGCATCATAAGCAGAAAATCCAAGCTAAATCAAATGCACACAACCATGTGGATGCAAGATTTGGAAGTGATTTGCAATTAAAGATGCCATTGTTGCATAAAGACCAGGTGTCACTTTTACTTTTAGTGCTACCAGTACACCATATTACTATAAATAACCTAGATTTTGAGGAGGCTGATATTTTAGAAAGCAAATTTTGGTTTTATATGCAGAAAAAAAATCTTCAACACAAATTTGAGAAGAAATTTATAAACTGCACTGATATTTCTCATGTACCATCCGTTCGTCATGGGAAAATAAATGAAGAAGTACCAAATAAAAAATAATTCTGAAATCGTTATCTACAATTGTCGCTTAATTGGAGAATTTACAATCAATACAACCCACGATTATTACTATCAAACACAGGGGCAGATGTTACTCAGTGGACTGAAGTGGGCACGTTTGATTGTATATTTTAAAAATTCTGATCAATCCCATGTGCAGGAAATTAATTATGATGTGGAATTTTGCGAAGTAATTAACTTCAAATTATGAAAACACGTTTTTACCTTCAGTAGAAGTGTAGCCATCATTTATTGTTTTTAAAGAACATGTGAATTAATTTGAATAAAATTATTCATTATACAATTACATATTTATTTATACATCCTTATTGTTTAATCAATAATTTAACCTTTCATTCGTAAACAATTCCTAAAGTTACCCAATACACAGCAAACGGTATATATTTGTTCAATCGTATTCATTTATGAAATAGGAATGTTACCTGATAAAATTTTGTATGGGTTCAGTCTACCGATTCCTCTTTCAACATGAATTCGTTCTTTGGTCACTGTCGTACAACCAGCGTCGTCTTCTTGGGAAAACTGTTGACCAATCACTCTGAATACTGAAATATTTATATAAATCTGACAATCCCTAAATAATTCGAATACATTGAATACTTTGTCAGCTAAAATACCGTCATCTGGTTTCAGCTCTTCTTTATCAACTTTTGTTTTTATTATATCAACAAAGCCACTTTTCGAACATATTTTCTTATCGGAAATGGACCCCATAAACAATGGTGGCCAATATAAAAGTGCTTTATTTGGATTAGCCATGTTCCTTTATAATATGAGTAACACTGACTTCGTATCACCATAGACGCTGGAGAATGAATAAAAATTTAGTGCAGTCAATGCTACCAATTGTATTAATATTTTCTGCAGGATTCACAGCATTTCTCATAATGACATCACGATGTGGCCGCTTTGTAACAAACCCAGACGAAAATACATCAGATTTATCCAAGTTTTAAAAATATTTGAAATTGTAGCTGATGATCCCAAACATATTCTTCAGCATTAAGTACCTAGGATTTTACCTTGGTTTTATGAGCACTAAGAAGAACTGATTTTCAGCACGCAGTTTTGAACAGTGCACTTTTTCTTTAACAGAACGTTTATTGCAAATTTTTATGTCATCCAAGTTCCCCGATGGTAAAATGAAGGACAAGACCGCTTTAAAAATTTTATAATTAGGAAAAGCTGTGTAGTATTCAATTTTTGTATCAGCATCTTTAAAGTTTTCCACACTAAAAAGGCTGTTATATCACTCAGGACAATTTCAGATTTCGAGTAGGCGGTTCAAGTCTGGCCTGTTGCCCTCAGAAAAATTCGCCAGAGAGTACATTCATTTCACAATTCTCCAAGAGTTTTCAGTATTTATCGTTTACTTAATGTTAATTTTTCTCATTGATTTTTAAGTAAAAATTAAAAAAAAAAGGTAGGGTTGTCAGAAAAGTATCATCTATGTCGCGCAGGAGTCGAAATTTGGGCTTATAAGGAAATCCATTTTTCTATTATTTTACGTTTTAATTAAATTAAATACAACGAAGACGAAAATAAAAAAAAATAGCTCCTGCACGACATAAATAATAATGTTAGCTATATGTTTGTGCAAAATCAGGAAAAAAAATTTCTAAAAATAAGCAAGATAAATTTACATAAACTTTATAGCTCCCTGAGAGAACAGCCTTAACTTGAATTCTTGTATACAATGAAGCATCCACTGTATTTAGGTATTTATCTTCTTCTCCTAATATTTGCAGTAAGTCATGAATGCTGCCAAGTTTGTTATTTAATGACGATATCTCCGCTCTCAGATGAACATTGTCCTCCATGAGGTTATTGCTGCTTTGTGGACACAATTGTTTTCTATTTCAACACTTATGTGTGAATTCATTTCTGGTTCAATACTTAATGCTGATTCTTCTTCAAGACAACACTTGGTGTAGCAGCTTTTTTTTAGAACCTACTTACTACCAGGCATGAAATAATCACTAGGTTTAAAATGCAGTTCCACACCTAGAATTATTAGTTTTTTCTGATTTTTATAGTAATTGCTATCACAGTTCGGTACTCAGAAAAATAGTATTTCAAAAAATGTAAGCGGCCCAAAAAATTCAAATATTTCAAATATTTCGTATTTAAGGTTAGATTTTTTTTACGGTTTTGTGGTTTTGACATGAGTAACCTCGTTGTCGCCCCTCCAACAGCAACAGGTTAACAATCTAACAATAATTGGACCAATTTTTACATCAATAATATTTTCTCTACCCATTATTAAACACACAAATAATAAAAGTATAAATTTTTCAAAATCTCGTGCATTTCCTATGTGACTGTAGTAAAATAAAAATCGATTGATCTACGAGAAAATCATCATATTTGCAGTTTTTTATAAATAGTTGTTAAATAATAATAATAATAATAATAATATACATTATTTTCTTTATTGAATATTATTAAAAATGCTATGTGGATTAACTTAGAAGCAAACAAAACTACGTAATACTTTTCATTTTTTAAAAAAATTCTTAAGGAGTTTTTTTAATTTTTTTTCAAAAAATCGAATTTTTTATTGCATAAATCGAATGGTATAAGTAAGTAAGTTCGTTGCGCGCTGCACAACGAGTTACCGCACCGGCTGAAGGTGATTCTAGAAGTCCGCATTCTTCCTATAGGTGGCAGTAGTGTTTGTTGATGTGTTTTTAAGTTGCCGGTATGCTCTAACCTCGTACAGCGAGTAGTCGTAGTGTGATTGAAAAACGGTAGTGTTTTCGGAGTGAAATGGGAGGACCGAAAAAAGATGGTCGGGGGAGCAATGCTTGTGCTTTGAGGAGGAACAAACACTATTTTTAAGGAAATCAATTTTTGGCCGAAACGGATACGGAATTCGTAAGTACGTCAGCGAAGAAACTGAAAACCGCTAAGGATATGGATATTAACGTCGACGTAACCAGTAATTACGTTATTTGCCACTTTTTGATGATTTTCAATTTTCTAAGTGAATGTCTGGTTAGCAAATCATGTGGCAAGGACGTGAAATTTACTCGCTCCGCCGCACCAGGAGTGATGATTGAGTGATCCTCCGCAACGCGCCGGATACCGTCAAATTCCCACGTGAGTCACTGTTTTGAAGTGAATAAACGTCTGATGTTTGCGATGTGACTTGTAAGTCTTGGACTTCAAAGTGTAAAAACCTTGTGTTCAGTTATGGAGATTTTGCACACCTTCAATACCACCATGTATTAGGCATTTATACAAAACGTGTTGGTTGCGTTAAAGTTTGTGTTTGAGATCAAGCAGAAGAAGGCCGCCAAAGAAGAAATTAGCGAAAATACTGCAGCTGGCAATAATTCTTTGAATTTATCCGGATCCGAGGACGGCTCCTTCATCGCTTTTTGGTCTTACAACCTTGATTGGAAAATTCACCGGGAAAATTGTTGACGTTGTGGTCAAATCTTCGTTCCACCAAGCCTGTGCTACTTGGAAATCGAAGAAAGGCACCGCAGGTTATTTGGCATGGCAGACGCAACACGAAAATCAATGCACGGCTAACCACACAGGCAGCGCTGTAAAAATGGAGGTGGATGCAGTAAATAAAATGTTTCAGCGATCATTTAAAAAACTAGGTGTACGTTATGAAAATTACATCGGCGACGGAGATACGAAAACGTTTAAAGCTATACTCGATTTGCAGCCTTACGATGATTTGGAGGTGAAGAAAAAGGAATGTGAGGGCCACGTTTAAAAGAGGATAGGCACTCGACTTCGAAACATTAAAAATAATACAAAGGGTCTTGGCGGGAAAGGTGCTGGGACATTGACTGACAAAACTACAAAAAAGTTTTTCTGGAAAAAACCTTTTTCGTATCTGCGGGCATGATAACTTTTGAACCGTTCAAGCAATCAACTTTGGGTTTATTTCGCCTAAAATTAAACAGAATGGAGAGGCATTTCCACCTATAAAATTCCAACATTTTGATCATTCACGATTTTTTACAGAAGGCCAAAGTGGCGAAATCATGCTTAAAAACAATACCTTATTTTCAAGTGGCTGCTATTGTGTTCCTATAATGAATTTTTTCACGTTTCTTAGATGGAGATGCCTCTCTAGAATATTAATTATAAGTTTTTTTTGTCTCAACCTTCTAGATGACGAATTACGATCTGTATCATGATACCGAAGAGGAGCTCTGTTTTCAAAACATCATTTCCGGAAGCCGCCATTTTGGTGACATTTTTACAACCTACGAAACCCAGAAAATTGTATTTTGTAGAAAAGACTTCAATAAACTTTCTCCAAAACAATGCAACATGTCTAAGTCATATCAGTTCCTCAAAAAAAAAATGTCAAACTTTAGGTACACTCATGAAATTTAAAACTTGGACACCACAATTTCTGTAAACAAAAGTTTGCACATTGTGAAGCGGGCTTAAGGGTATCATTTACAATTCTAACAGCAGGTAGTTTCAGCAGGGGTTATCTTATAGAAGGACTGTAGAATGAATCATTACACTAAGCACGTTTTAGAAAATAGGTAATTTACGTTGCTTACTTAATTTTTTTCTTTAAAGAATATATTTGAAGGTATCGCTAATTAAACACCATAGCTCGATTAATTATCGAATCAAAATTTTGTTTAGGAAATGTTTACAAAATAAAATTAGAAATAATTTTGATTTAAAAACGTCTACAAGCAATAACTTTTAAATTAAATCAAAAAACTAAACATGGTTATTTGGGTTGACTGATTATTACTTATTTTTAAATAAATCTAACCTACTAATTATTGTAAGTTATTAAAAAAAATCATTAAACTCTCTATTCATAATATTTAGTCCTTACAAAATGTATATTTTATGACGTTTCATTTTTTTCTGTAGTTAATATAAAAAGTGAAAATAAAAACTAAGGCAATTCTTATTGTCAACGTATATATTTAGTTTTTGACAAGAATTTATTACATAATTATAATTAAGATACCAAGTTATAGTTTAAAATTAAATGAAAACGTTTTTTTTAAATAAAGGTATTACTATATAAATAAATATAAGAAATCAATAATGGGTGTGACCTCCATTATTATTGATACATTCTTGGAGGCGTCTGCTCATTGACGCTATCAAGGTATCAATATAATTAATATTAATCGTTTCCCATGCGGTATCAATGGCTGCAATTAGTGCATTACGGTTTACTGGTATAAAATTTGGCCCTTGTTGTCTTCGGATAACAGCAAGTATTCGAGCCCAAACATTTTCGATAATGTTAAAATCTGGGCTTTTGCTGGCCAGGGTAACAGCTCCAAGTTATTTTCTCGTATCCAAAGTATGAATAGGGGCGTTGTCCTTTAACAACAAAAATACATTATGAAAATGTTAATTCAACAGATCCCGAACTATTTTTTGGAGACAGTATAGTGAAATAAGAATACTTACTTGTTGGAAAATATAATCTTCGTCTGGATAAAACACTTCGACTAAAGGTTTCATAACAGTTTCCAAAATATCTAAATACGCAGCAGAATCAAGACGTCCATCGATAGCCCAACAAACTCCTGGACCCCGCGCGCTAACCCAACCCCACACATTCACAGAAAAATAACCACTTCGTTTTTAGGACATATGTGATTATTTTCGTAACGAGTTCCTTCCATTCTAAAAACTTTTAGTGGTCCATCGTTGCGGCTATTGAACGTTTTTTCGTCGCTAAAAATCACTCGATTCCAAAATTCCAAAGGTTCGTTCACATATCGCCTTGCAAATTCCAGACGACGTCTCATATTTTCGTCACTGAGAACTTCTTTCGCAGCAGCATTATACTTCTTTATTCCCATCTCCTTTAATCTTTTTGTGCAGTTATACGGCATCCGGGAAAATGTGTATCTGCTATAGCCCTGGAGTATGTAGCAAATGGTTGTTCTGTTACGTAATGAAACAACTCGAGATCTTGAGCACGTGTAGATACTTTAGGTCTACCACTTCCGATGGTTCTTTCCAAAGTGTGTTCAAGATTCCATTTTACTCGGTAATGCCCTACGGTGCTTTTTGGTATATCTAACATACGTGAAATTTCACGCACGCTACGGCCCGCCGCTAATTCCGAAACAATCCGCGCTTTCAAATCAGCACCGAGATGAGGTGGCATTTTCACAACACTTGAAATTTTAAACTAAAATGGAATTTACATTTCTTACTTTATTTATTGGTTCACACTACCCCTTCTCAAACAGTAGGTAATTGTTTATTTATTACATACTTCTAATGACCAATGTAACAACCCTTAGAGCAATATGACTCAAAGGAAGTAAATTAAACAAGCAAGGATATTCTATTGTTATTGAAACTTATTCATAAAATAAAAGCCATTTCCTTATAATGCTAATGGACAGGATTTTCTTTTAAGTATTAAGATTACAATAGAGGACTTATAAACTTTCAAAATATCTAATTATAAATATTTACACTGCAATTGCGCTTTTTCCTTAATAATTTCTTAGCAATAACATACACGTTCTTGGTTTTTAAGTTGTCATAAATTTGATATGATATAAATTTGTGTTTCTAATATTACATCACAAACTAATCTTTATTCGCCAAAAATTGTTGTTTAAGTTGTAAAGCTTCGTACACACCTGAACAACAAACCGAGCAACAAACATAACAACGAACCGAAAGTCAAACAGAACGACAAACGATCTTTTATGATTTCCACAATCCGAACAACAAACGGAACGTTTGTGCTGTTCCATAATTATTTTCAGTAGTTTTCAGTTCATATATATTTATTATTGAGAAGAGAAAATTGCGGAAAACAAGAAGATAGTGCCAACCAAATTTTACGCACAAAGAAGAGTAAAAATTATAATTTACTTCGCTTTTTTTATTTTGGAAATTTCCGCCCAAATGATGCTAATAGGGACATCATTTTTTCTTGCATTCTTAAACACTGAATAATTTAAATCAACTCCATAATATTACCTAAAACACAACAAACCCACAAAAAGGAGGACAAAAAGTAAATAATTTAATTCTCCCCCATAAGTTTGTTCGCCGTTTTGTTTAGATTCGTCCAAACCTGCAAACGCATTCGCGCGCATTTTCTTTGATGTCGGAGAAAAAACCGACAAGTTGCGGGAACGCCGCAAACCGTTCGTGGAACAATCAGGACTTGCGAATCTGTTCTAAAATTCGTACGTAGCACCGTCCAAATTAATGTTCCGATTGCCGTTCGGTTCGTTGTTCTGTTTGTTCCTCGGTTTGTTGTTCAGGTGTGTACGAAGCTTTACAATAAGCATATTAATATGAACTATATCTTATGAAAGGAGAGTTATGTAACTATAATTAACGACTTAACGTTACGTTAGTAGATTCCATTTACTATTTACACATATTTTCTTGGAACATTCGATAATTAACTATCGGGATATGATGACCCTATACTTCGCAGGTTGTGCGCAACTGGATACAAGCAAATAACTTGGAGTTGTTACCCTGGCCAGCAAAAAGCCCAGATTTTAACATTATCGAAAATGTTTGGGCTCGAATACTTGCTGTTATCCGAAGACAACAAGGGCCAAATTTTATACCAGTAAACCGTAATGCACTAATTGCAGCCATTGATACCGCATGGGAAACGATTAATATTAATTATATTGATACCTTGATAGCGTCAATGAGCAGACGCCTCTAAGAATGTAATAATAATAATGAAGGTCATACCCATTATGGACTTCTTATATTTATTTATACAGGGTGGTCCAATCTATACGACACGGTCTCTCAAATGAGAACGCATCAATATGTTGCGGCGATTTTTTGTACATGTATGCAGAGTCTTTTTGGGCATGATTTAAAAATATTTTTTAATGTACAGGGTTTGTCAAAAAAAGTTAAATGCCAAAGTTGCCATTTTTTAAATGGAACACCCTGTATTTGAGAACTAATTTGGGTTGTAGAGCTGAAATAAAGGTAAGTTGATGTTACATGCCCTATACCTATCTCAAATAATTTTTGAGATATTTAAAAATTATAAAATTACAACATAAATTTGAAAAAATTATTAAACTAAAGTGCTTTATGTGACGTATGAATCTTTATGCCTTATCATAGTAATAGTGCCTTCGGTAATAAATGAAATCAATAACGTGCTAAAAAAGTTATACAGGGTAGTAAAAAAATTGAATTAAATTATAGTCAAATTGAAAGGTGATAAACTCTTTTATTTTAAATGGAACACCCTATATCTGACATCACGAAACAATAGGCTTTTCGAATACCTATCGAACAGTATTAGGGTGTCCCATACCTAACTCAAATAGTTTCTGAGTTATTCGAGTTTATGTTGAAAGTTAATGTTAATTCCATTTAACAAGATTTAATTTTAGTGAAGGTGGCTGTGGCTGATGAATGAAAGGCATAGCGATTGTTTATTAATTACAAAAGATAAGATGTAACGTAAAAAATGTAACAAAGCAAAATATTAACGTAAAAACAAAGCGAACTAAACAATATTGAAAAAATTACTTAACAATTAAATGTTCAAAACAGCGACCATTTGTCTCAATACCTAACTGAACACGTTTTTTGAATGATTCTTTAACATTCTCCAGCATTTGCGGTGTAATGCTCGCAAAAGCACCGCGGATTCTTTCTTCCATATCATTTGGTGTTGTAGGTGGATTATTGTAGACAATGTTCTTGACATATCCCCACAAAAAAAATCGGCACATGTCAAGTCAGGAGATCTGGCCGGCCAATTTTGGGGTCCTCCTCTTCCAATCCATCTATCCGGAAACATTTGGTTTAAATTGAACCGCACGTTATGATGAAAATGTGCTGGAGCACCATCTAGTTGAAACCACATACGTTGTAAAATATTTAGTGGAACATCTAGCAAAAGGTCGAGTAAATTTTCTGTGAGAAATCTGTTAAATTTTTGTCCATCTAAATGGCCTTCAAAAAGAATGGTCCCACCATACGCCCTCCGAGGATTCCTCCCCATACATTAAGAGACCACCTATGCTGGTGGTTAAGTGTTCTTAAAAATGGGGATTTTGATCACAATAGTAGTGAAAATTATGCCTGTTGACTGTTGACGAAGCCGTTGTTGTGGAAAGTACATTCATCTGAGAACAAAACGTAATCAAAGAAATTTTCATCTTCCCCTGCTTTATCTAGCGCCCACAAACAAAAATCAACTCTTCGACCAAAATCTATTTCCAAAAGCTCTTGATGCAGCTGCACGTGGTATGGATGCAAGTTATGGTTCTTTAAAATGCGCTGTACGCTGGTTTTACTGATTCCGGTTTCTGAATGAATTTTTCGCTGGCTCGTGTGTGGATTTTCAATTACGGATCCAATTACTGAGAACTGATTTTCTTCGTTGCCAGTTACGTACTTTGTGCCTTTTACTTTTTATAACTTACGGATCCATCCTGTAGAAAAACTTCTAACAGTCTTTGGAAAACATTTTGGTTAGGATGATTACGTGTCGGATATTTTTGAGCGTGAACTCTCGAGGCTAATAAACAATTCCGGTCACACTCCCCCGAGGACAAAAATCATGTCAATTCTTTCTTGTTTACTATAAGTTTTCATTTTAAATTCAATACTTCTTAATAAACGAGGATTTTAAAATACTTTGACAGATTAATGGTAGTTAATAAACAAACAAAAACAATCGCTATGCCTTTCATTCATCAGCCACAGCTACCTTCACTAAAATTAAATCTTGTTAAATGGAATTAACATTAACTTTCAACATAAACTCGAATAACTCAGAAACTATTTGAGTTAGGTATGGGACACCGTAATACTGTTCGATAGGTATTCGAAAAGCCTATTGTTTTGTGATGTCAGATATAGGGTGTTCCATTTAAAATAAAAGAGTTTATCACCTTTCAATTTGACTATAATTTAATTCAATTTTTTTTACTACCCTGTATAACTTTTTAGCACGTTATTGTTTTCATTTATTACCGAAGGCACTACTACTATGATAAGGCATAAAGATTCATACGTCACATAAAGCACTTTAGTTTAATAATTTTTTCAAATTTATGTTGTAATTTTATAATTTTTTAAATATCTCAAAAATTATTTGAGATAGGTATAGGGCATGTAACATCAACTTACCTTTATTTCAGCTCTACAACCCAAATTAGTTCTCAAATACAAGGTGTTCCATTTAAAAAATGGCAACTTTGGCATTTAACTTTTTTTTGACAAACCCTGTATATTAAAAAATATTTTTAAATCATGCCCAAAAAGACTCTGCATACATGTACAAAAAATCGCCGCAACATATAAATGCGTTCTCATTTGAGAGACCGTGTCGTATAGATTGGACCACCCTGTATAGTAATACCTTTATTTAAAAACAAAAACGTTTTCATTTAATTTTAAACTATAACTTGGTATCTTAATTATAATTATGTAATAAATTCTTGTCAAAAAACTAAATATATACGTTGACAATAAGAATTGCCTTAGTTTTTATTTTCACTTTTTATATTAACTACAGAAAAAAATGAAACGTCATAAAATATACATTTTGTAAGGACTAAATATTATGAATAGAGAGTTTAATGACTTTTTTTAATAACTTACAATAATTAGTAGGTTAGATTTATTTAAAAATAAGTAATAATCAGTCAACCCAAATAACCATGTTTAGTTTTTGATTTAATTTAAAAGTTATTGCTTGTAGACGTTTTTTAAATCAAAATTATTTCTAATTTTATTTTGTAAACATTTCCTAAACAAAATTTTGATTCGATAAATAATCGAGCTATGGTGTTTAATTAGCGATACCTTCAAATATATTCTTTAAAGAAAAAAATTAAGTAAGCAACGTAAATTACCTATTTTCTAAAACGTGCTTAGTGTAATGATTCATTCTACAGTCCTTCTATAAGATAACCTCTGCTGAGACTACCTGCTGTTAGAATTGTAAATTATACCCTTAAGCCCGCTTCACAATGTGCAAACTTTTGTTTACAGAAATTGTAGTGTCCAAGTTTTAAATTTCATGAGTGTACTTTTGGCACGATTTTACTAGAGACCCCCTTAAAAAACTGAGGTCTTAATAGCTAGACCAACGGCCACGTAAAGGTGTTTGTATTTCGTTAGTAATTATATATAATAATTTGATTTATTAATTATTTTGGAATACTTTAAATAAACGTAATTTTAATATACTAGTAAGTGTACAACATAATTTCCAACGAAAAACTGTCACATTTGTTCAATGGTTTCAATTTCAAATTGACATGCATTAACAAATCAGATTATTTTTGTTTCAATGTTTAGTATCATTAGGTAATTCAGCTGTCAGATTACAATTTCCAATTTTTTTACAATTTAAAATAGTATGCTTAAATGAAATTGTAATACATAGAGTTGGAACATTATATGTGTTTTACATCATTGGGGTAATGTTTACTTTTTCCATTGCTTTTCTATTCTCGTTATTCGGGTTGTTATTTTTAGAGAGTTTGGTAATTAGCCAACATCATTAAATGATGATTAAATTGCGTTGTTTGTATTAATTTAATGGTTTTTCTTTTTCATTATAACTTGTTTTTAAGTTAATTGTGCCACCATCAACTAATGAAGTAGATGTAATCGTTTCCGAACATTAATTTATTAAACTTTTTAATTTCTATGAGAGGATTTTAGTAGTACTTTATATTCTTTGATGAGGCAACATTTTTAAAATCTACAATCCGCTTATTGTGTATCTGCTTTGAATTTTGCAAAATATGCTTTTAATATCATTCCGCTTTTAAGGATCGCTTCGTTTAAGTTTCCGGTCACGTTGAGGATACAATTTAGAAGAATATAATATTTGGAAGTGGACGCGGAGATCATGTATATTACCTTCCGAATCCTGTATAGTTAACCTGTTAGTTTCTTATAACAAATATAAACGTTTTCATCTTCTACGATTTTTGTTTTAACTTAATGCTTTTTTCAACAGTATTATATAATTAGAGACCCTTTTTAGTTTTAGGTTTAAAGGCGTTACACAATTCTTATTATACCTGCAACATAATCGCTGGTTAAAACACGCAAAAGCGTGCAAAAAGGGGTCTTTAAAGACCGAGTGCTTTAATGTTGCCTTGGTAACAATAAATTCAGTTAGAAATTTGGATAATAATAACAGGAACGAATTTATTTGTCTAAATGCACATGAATCGTACAGCTGTTATTGTTTACAAAATAGGAATGTTTAAATTACATCACTATTATTTTAACTAGCGGAAGACTACAGATCCATTACCCTTTCAACTGCATTTTTTTTGGAACTCACAGAAGTAATAGTAGTATTTTTATTGACTGCCCCAATATTCGCGGTAGATTCTTCTATTGGTGACAACAAAAATCGATTAACCGGTTAATCGCGGTTTTCAGAAAAATCGAAAAACCGATTAATTGGTTAATCGATTTATACAGGGTGTTTCATTAATCAGTACAGAAAATGAAACTGGAGATTCCTTGCAAAATTTAAAGGGGGGTTTAACATAAAAAAAATTTCCTTAAAGCCTCCCCTGAAGAGTTACAGCCCCTTAAAGATGTGTAAAAATTCACATTAATCGATTTTTTCTGAAATGACTTGAAATAAAAAAAGAAATCTAAACATTCAAATACTACTACCAAGAAGCCTCCATAATTTCATAATTTTATTCAGCCTTGTTCTCTGCAAGGGGGTGAGTCTTACTACCCCTTAGAGTTTTTTACCAGAACTTTTTAACTAATTTTTTTTTCAATTTTAAAATTCAGATTTTGGAGGGCCAATTCAATTAAAAACTTTTTTGTCTCTTAAAATTTCACGTAAACTCAATAATACTTTTTCACCAAAAAAAATAAATTAAGCGAACTTGCAGAATTTTTAATTAATAAGTTGCGTATGCAAGTTTGACATAAATAACAATATTATTATTAACTATCATTTTTAATTTAAATTAACAATATTATTTCAGAGAGTGTTCAAAATGGGCACTATTTTCTTGAATACAAGCTCTTATTCTTTTGAACAAATTTCCGTTAACGCTACCTAGCATTGCTACAGACAGTCTAACTCTTCAGGGGAGGCTTTAAGGAAATTTTTTTTATGTTAATCCCTCCTTTAAATTTTGCAAGGAATCTCCAGTTTCATTTTCTGTACTGATTAATGAAACACCCTGTATAATCGACTTTCGAAATAGATTTTTATAATCGGTTTTGACGTCGACTTTTAAGATCAGTTTTCAAAATCGATTTTTAAAATCGTTTTTTATATCGATTTTAAAATCGCTTTTTAAACCCATTTTTAAAATCGCTTCTTAAAGTCGATTTAAAATACAGTTTTTAAAATCGATTTTATGAACTGGATTTTAAAGTCGACTTTATAAATGGGGTTTTTAAGAGCATTTTTTAAATCGGTTCTTAAAATGGTGTTTTTTATCAATTGTAATGGCGAATTTAAATGCTGTTACTAATATTAATTGATTTTTTTAAAAAATCGGGAAAAAACGCGTAATATAAAACTGCCAGAAAAAAAATACACACATTAAAAGTCGGAGGAAAGAAAGCCAGCTGGCCGAAAAAAATGTCCTGAGGCCATTGCCTTAAGCGTCCAAACGATCAAACTTTTGATTCTGACTCCTGGAGCATCATTTGAGGAAATAATCAAATCATCATGAGCTTTATGGGGCATATTTCTTAGGTTAGTTCTCTATTGAAAGGTTTGGACCAAAACGCAGAATTATCTAACATATAATAAATTTACCGAACATTAATGCAATCACATTTTTTTATTATCTACCCCTAAAGAAAAACAATAAAAAAATGTTAAAATATCCTATAATCCTAACATTAACAAATTTTACCTGCTGTACCGACAAACTAAGATTTAACTATTTTAATCGTCTTATTGTTAACTATGCTTCAAGAAACACTTGTCAGCATAAAACTGTCATTGGTTTGTACGGTTTTAGCAAACATAAAAAATTGTGAAAGAAAGCCTTTTTACAAAGTAAGATAAATAACAGAAACATTTATAAACCACGTTTTGCAATTAATTAAACAGATTCAAAAATATTTATAATATAATTTTATAAAATTCATTATACCTACTACCTTGAATATTTTAAATTATTTTGTTAAAAATAGTACCGTTTTAACGTCTTAAGTATTTACAATTTGCAAAGATCTTAACAAAATTGGATTAAATAAAACCAAATAAAAAATAGGGGTTTTATTTAAAACAAGGAAGTTTATGATTACTTCCGGTACTACTACAACTGCGAGATATTTATTAATGTTTTCTTTAAAAAAAACCCATATTTTATTAAGTTTGTGGATAAAAGTTTGTGACAAAATTATTACTACAGATTTTGATAAACAATTATACAGGGTGTTCGTAAATATCATGTACCATCGAAAGGAGGTAATTTTTTAGCTTATTTTATGACTAAAATATCATATAAAGATAAGTCCGCAAATGCTTCCTTAGCGGACTACGGGGTGTTAAAATTTCAATTTTTAAAAATTTTTTTTAGAGGATTCATAGTACCGTGAGAGTTATGCCGGGTGATACTGTTTCAGCAGTTATGTCACTTTTCTGTGGTGGTGTACCGCTTGTAGATTCTAAAATAAAAAATTGATTCTATGTCCTGTTTAGAAACTTCTTGGTCTCTTGCAGTTTTTTTCTTATCTGCAATCGTTTTTGATAAACAAAATTAAAAAACCCCTAACAAAATTAAATTTTTCAAAAGTGCTCTAGTAAGCTGTGGATTTATTTAAATAATCTTTTATTTTTAATAATATCAAATAATAACAATTGTCACTTCATCAAAAGTTTAATTGTAGTAAACTGTATAAGGTGTAAATAATACTAAGTATAAGGTGTAAACACTACTAAAATACTACACGAGATTAATGATGCCAATTTTTTTGTTTCTGAAATGACTGAGATGCATTTCATTTGTGTTTATATAATTTTTTTGTCATAAAATAAGCCAAATAGCACCTCCTTTCATTTGTACATAATATTAAGGAACATCCTGTATATAAATTCTTTTAAAATAAATGTTTAAAATTGATTTTAAGAAATGGTTTTAAAATCGATTACAAAACTCAATTTTAAGAACCGATTTTAAAATTGATTTTTAAACCGATTTAAAAATCGATTATAGAAACGGTTTTAAAAACCTATTTTAAAACCAATTTTTAAAATCGATCTTAATATACGATTTTTGAGAATAACGATTATTCGATTTTTGAGTTAATCAATTTTTTCTAAAAACAATTAGTCGGATTTTGTATTTGACGGTTTTGCCACCACTCTACTTCTTAGCACTGAAGACTTCCACCCAACTTGTCGATTTAGTTCATTCTCACTCATTCCACTATTTGCCATTATTGTTGCAGACGTTATTTAAAACGAGCTAGAAAACTTTGTAAAAATCGAATTATTGCTAAGGTGAAAGATTTAAATAAATATTTAAATACATTTAGTTACATAAATAATTATAAGAATAACAATTAATAAGTAAATAATTTTATTGGGCGCCACTAAAATTTTAGTTTATAACGATATGCACGCTTTAAAATTTAGGAAATAGTGCATGTATAACAATTGCATAATACGATTTACTTTTATCAAAATTGGACTTAAACGGCAGCAGTAAATAATTTGACGGCTGCTTCAAAGTCTTCTTTGGTTTTTAGACTGATATCTAACGTTAAGTTACCCTTTATACACTAATTTGTGTGTTTGTTGCACGAGTTTTGTTGTTTACTTGAAATTATTGTTTTGGTGAATAATATAATTAAGACTGGGAAATGGTCTGATGATAAATCAAAGCATGATTTGGCTGTAGCAAAATTTTGACCAATACTCTGTGTGATAGCAAAACTCACCAAGTCTGGTATTTTGTTTTTATCCTATGGCCAATATGTAGGTTCCATTTTTCTCTACAGTTTTAAGTAATTGTCTTCTTTTCGGCGTAATTAACCTAGATGTCTTTTTATTAAAGTTTCCACCTACAATAAACCAGTGCCCGATAGTACCGAAGAAGTTTTGATAAGGTTCTTGTTTTACTGTGTATTTTGGCTGAAGTAGACAGCTGATACTGTTAGGAAACCTATGGAATCTTTAATTACTATATTAGTGGTTTATAGGAAATTTTAATAATAATTATTTATGTGATCGTGCTTAGTGTGTGCAAAACCCTGCAATTGTCGCGCAATTAGTTCGTGCAAAATTGCGATTCGAATTTTTAAAACAATTATTCACTTGAGGCTGAATGCTCGTATGGTCGTCCGATTGACAAAAATAAAAAAAATGTGAAGTTAAAATAGAAAGGAACAAAACGTATATTCTCATTTATCGATAAAATGAGATTTAACACGCAAAAAATGCATGCAAAAATGACTGAAAATCACCGAGTGTAAGAAAATGGCGGAGTAGTAGAGGTACCCGTCCGCTTGCGCCTTTTGAGGAGACTGCGATTTATATAAGCGCGCTGAGGACGGGTACACACACTAATCCTCCGTTTCCTCGCACTTGGTCATTTTAAGTCACCTTTGCATGCATTTTTTGGGTGTTAAAAAAAATTCTATCGTAAAATGAGAATATACATTTTGTTCCTTTCTATTTCAACTTTAGATTTTTTTTTTATATCTGGCAATTGGACGACCACACAAGCATTCAACCTTGATTAAATATATTGCTTTAAAAAAACTAAATCGCAATTTTGTATAAACTAATCGCCGACAATTGCAGGGTTTTGCACACACCAAGTACGTATCATTACCTCCTATTTCCTCAAAAATTTATGCTACATCTCAAAAAATAACGGATCTACGAATTTAAAAAGAAAAACACAAATATTTTACTTTTCCGATTTTTCTCAGAGTTTATTACTTGATCTATAATATTACTGGATTTTGTTTTTGGTGAACATCTATCAGCAGAATGGTACTCTATTTTTGTCTGCCCCTATCTCTGTACGATTTACCGTTTATACTACTTAAGTTGTATGTAAACACAGTTTGTACTTTGGTTAATATTTTTACAATAATTATTCTGTACCAATCAGTTGTTTTTTGTTTCACTTTTACCTTTTCGTATTCTTGTTTAGCGATGAATTCCAGTAATTGTAGTAGGGGTGTTAATACCCTTTACTCCGTTTGACGGAGGTTTATAAGTTTCCCTTTTAGTGCTGTCATCTTCATTTTGGCTTTCTAGATTTTTTTCTCCCAGGGCTGATGAAAAGCGGTTAAGCCAGTAGCTGTTTCCCTTAGTTTGTTTGGATTTATTCTCAATTTTATTTCCAGCGTTTCTAAATCTCTTGTGTCGAGCTGTAGTCTACCTATTTGAATTTGTTTGTGTAGGGGTCAATTTAATTCAATTCATTTGTTTTATACTACATTAACAAATGATTCGATTTTTCTTTACAAATTTACAATTTTTAATATAACAAAACAAACAAAAAAACAATTAAAAAAATGGCTCTCCTTATTTTTTTCTTCATTCTATTCTCATTATCTCCCTTTCTCTTTCTTTTATCCATTTTCTTTATTCTATCCATTCAATACCCTACCCTTTCTCTCCCAGCAACACTCTTCTCCCTATTTCCTGCGTTTTTATTTCACCACACTCTTTCAAATGTTCTATATTTTCCCACCCATCCCTACACATTCTACACCTCCTATCTTCGTCCTTCCACCAGTACTTGTTTTTGTTTTCCTCATTCCCAACTCTGAATCTTGCGATTAACCTCTTATCTATCAATCCCATTCTTTTGATTATGTACTGTGGTTTTTCTTCTGTTGTTAACTGTTCATACTTTGTGTTGTATTTCCCTTCTCTAATTTTTGCTCTTCTTTCCTGTGCCTACGTATCTATATATCTCCGTATTATTTCTTTTCCATACTTCTTTCTCCATTTATTATCTTCTTTATTTTTTCTCTTGCATATCCTCCTCTTTCATAATATATTTTACTCCCATTTTCACCGAATTTTATTGTTTACGCTTTTATTTTCTTTCAACACTCATACAATATCTTATTTTCTTTCTTGCTTTCCATCTTTTCTTCATACCTTATTGCCCTTTTTCCTGTCTGTATCCTTATTTTTTTCAGTTTCAGTTTCTCTTCTACTATATAACCTGGTGTTTCTTTCTCTAATCCTAGTGTCCACTTCCAATACTTTTCCTGTATTTTCTCCAGTTTCTTAAATTAAAACTGTCAAGTAGAAAATAAAAATGTTATTCAAATGAAGTGTCTCAAGCATATCCTTTTAATTTAATTAGGAAAAAATATACACACTTAATTAATATTATTACATGTGAATACTAGGGTGGGTAATGGTTGGCATGTTTAGGTTTTAGTGGTTTTTCTAAACCTTGAAGTAAATGCTTTGCCAAGGCGAATCAATCCACAATTGCACACGGTTTCGTCATCACACTGTACAGGTTTATACTGATCTTCTGGGGCATCATACATAACACTTACATCACAATACAATATTTAAAATGTACCATACGATTAAATAAATTAAATAAAATAAATTTAAATATTTTGGGATTTTAAGTGTCATTCTAAGAACAGCAGTAAAAAGTTTATATACCAACAATAAAAACTATATGTGGAAGGACAACATGAAATCGGACTACTTTGAAATTAAAGACAAAGTTGACAAGGATGAGTAATGAGTCCAACACTGTTTACAATTATAATGGGTGACGTGATAAAAACGACAAAAAATAAAACTAAAAATTTACTTGTTGGGTACATAAACTTAGCACCGATGTATGTATTAGAATGTGCGTACGCAGACGACTTTTAATATTTGCTCCCGCCGAAAAAGATTTGGGAAGAAGAATTAGATAAAAGAAAAATTAAATTAAATGCAAGCAAAACAAAGGTAATGGTGGTAAGTAAAAACACCAAGAACGTAAATATACTGATAAACCAAGAAAAGTTAGAACAAGTAGAAGACTGTAAATATTTGGGAGTAATAATACAAAGAGAAGGAAATATGGAAATAAAAGTAAATGAAAGAATTAACAATGCAACCAAATTATACCATAATATAAATAATTCATTCATAGGAAACAAAAAAATAAGCAAATGAACAAAAATGACAGTGTATAAAACAATTTATAGGCCAATACTTACATGTGGAAGCGAGAGCTGGATAACAGCAAAAACAATGAGCAGTAAATTACAAGCGATGGTGATGAAATATTTAAGAAAGGTTAAGGGAATAACAAGAAAATGACACAGTACGAGCAGAACTAAAAACCGAACCAGTTAAAAAAACAATAGAAAAACAGGAACTAAGATGGTTTGGACATATATGTAGGATGAATAACGATATACAGCTGAAAAGATATGGAAAGCAAGAGTTCATAAAGTTGAAAAACTAGGAAAACAAAAGAAAACATGGAACAATGAAGTAGCAGAAGTAATAGAAAGAAAAAAATAAAACGTAGGAAGAAGCAAAAAAGTTAGCATTGGATAAGAAGGAATAGAATAAATTTGTGTATGAACTGGAAATTGTACAAACTAAGAAAAATGCCAACAGTTAATTGTAACGACATGTATGCGCTTAAAGTGCATAGCGCTATCTAAGCGACAGCTTTAATGCTTGAAACACACGTGTGTCGATAAAACCAAGCACTTTAAGCGCACACATGTCGTTACAATTAACTGTTAGCATTTTTCTTAGTTTATACTATTCACACGTGTCAATGTTTTACCCGAGATGTCGTAGGACACACATTTTACTTATGTAAATTGTACCTTACACCTTAGGGTAAAAGGATTTTTTGATTATAAGTGTTAATCTGATGACGTGAAAGCAATGAGTAAACTTTTTAGGTTACTAAGATTAATTTTAAAAAAATCGACGTTTTTTTGTACCAATTATCATGAGAAAATGAATAAATCCATTATATATGGTCGACACTGTATGTATGTTGATGATTAAATCACAATTCAAGTCTATAGTCTAGGATCTTTTTATAGAACGTGCTGTATATGTTATTTATTTATTCGTATGGTACATTTTCATTATTGTTTTGTGATGTAAGTGTTATGTATAGTGCCTCATAAAAATAAGTAACTGTGAAACAATAACTCCGCATACTCGCTATTCGGAAAAAAATTAAAAATAAATTTTAAATAATTATTATATACATGGGTAAGTTTATTTGATAATTGTTATAGACTAGAATTAAATGAAGATTGCGTCCTCGTTATGTAAAAACATGTATGTATGTAACTACATACCTAACAAGACAGCTCAAAATGCTAAATAGTCTTAAAGTCGCATTTATCCTGCTCTCAATTGAAATATATCCAACAAATGTTGACATGATTCCAGCTGTTGTTCTTAATTCTCTATTCAATAAACGAAAACTTTGGTAGAAGTAGACATGCTTTCCGATGATTTATGATCACGTCTAGATTTTGCAGTTATGAAACTACTCAATAAAATGTGAAGTTTGACATTTACTTTAATTTTGGATATATGTATAAAAGGTTGATTTATTTTTGTACTATTACTTTGTTCTTAAGTGCAACAAATTTTTATATATATATTATATATATATATATATATATATATATATATATATATATATATACTATTATTTTTAAACACAAACTTTTTTTAAATTGTTATTCTATCAAGGCTAAAAATAAACCAAGAAGTATTATCTAGGTTGAATTTTATTTTGCGACAGTATTGCAATTTATAAAAAATGGACAACAATTTAAAGGCTGAAAATATACTTTTTTCGGTATTTTGGGAAATAACCAAGTTTTCGATTTTTTTGGGAAAACTGAACCTACAATACATGGACAAAAGTCCACATTAATCACCCCAAAAAATACGACTTTGAGTTGTCTTAGGTATAGTACGTAAAATGAATGATTGCGAATTTTGGCTTAGTGGTTTATTTGGCGGGCACACTCGTAGTTTGTATCGGTTTCGTTCTAACACACAATATTTGGAATAGAGAGAATAGATTGGTAAACTAAGACAGACATACGTTTAATAAACTTGTATTTGTGTTAAGTGTATTAGAAAGAGATAGTAATATTTGTTTTAGACCGAAATATGTTACGTTCCTTCAATTTAAAAAAAAATTAAAACGTAATTAAAAGTATAATAATAAAATTTATTCTTATAAACGGAATTATTTTGTAATTAACTACTTTCTAAATAAGTACATTAAAGAATGTGGGTCTTTGTTTTACATAATCTAGCAAAATCTTCAAATATGTATGCAAATAATTAAATTTTATTTGAACTATTTATAATTTTAAATTTTAATATTTTTGTAAAATTAAACTACAAATAATAATTGTAAATGAGATTGTCATTTAATATGCAGTTTTCATTAAGAAAATCTAATATTCATTTAAAAAAAGCTTTTTTACAATTAGTGTAAGAGAAATTAATGAGAAGGATTTATTTACAACTTAATTTGTAACAGGGTGTTCTTAAATAATATTGAGAATTAAAAATAAAAGTGTAAATAAACTTAAAATTAACTGTGATGACTATCATCACTGTCATCTGAAGTATCGCTATTAATACAAATTACCAGTGGTTCTACTGTTACATCTAACACCATTTCGCGTGACCACCATTCAGGTATAATTTTTTTTGTATGTGTAATAGTTTTTTCCACACTTCTCCATTACATTGGTTCAAAGCTTCCTCCCACATTTACAATACAGCAGCATCAGAATAATCTTGTATACCTATGTGCTTATCATAATATGCTTTGCAGATACCCTAAATATTTTCAATTGCATTAAATTGACAATAATATGGAGTAGTTAAAGGACGATACCGTTTCTGTTGTCTACGTTGTTTAGCAAGGTTCAACAAATCTACCTTTAAATCCGTGTCAGCAAAAGAAATTTGTTTTGTTGTTAACCAGTTTCGCATCTCTTCTTTTTTCCAGGTACTGGAAGGCGTTTTCTCTACAGGGTGATGTGCGTAGAGCGTGCATTAAAAGTTTTTTAACCTACAGATAAATCAGAAGCTTGAAATTTGGTACGTTTCCATAATCGATCATTTTCGTTCCATCTAAAATATTTTCAGACCTTTAGCTATACAGGGTGTACCAAAAATTGCTATTAACTTTCTTATTTTAAATACAAACCTATAATTCTTTTTTACATCAGTCGATTGGCCATATAATTCTGAGTTTATGTAACCTAAAATATGTTATCTTATCCTTGAACGTTATTGACATACGAGTTATGTTCAAAAAATATCGCAAATTTCGAATTTGCGCGGGCTACGTATATTTGATTGTTGATTTTTTTGTAGCGTTATGTTGGTACTCATGTCCCTTACTTATACTGACCAGATCGGCCATTTTGAATGTTTAGTTAATTTTTGACAACTGTTTTGCTTGGATGTGTTTTGGCCACTGATATGGTATAGGGGGGATGCGATATACTTGTTTTAAAAGCGGGATCACCTCCGCCATATTGTTCAGTATGTACTGTCAGTATAGAGGTACCCAGTATCAAACCTATATAGACATATTTATTTCATCATGTTCGGTATGACTGAAAGTGTTTTTATAGTTATTTTTATCTTAGAAACCAAGTATTTGATGCTTCCGAATACTTTCATTAATATTATTTTCCAATTTCATACCTGAAAAAGAATTTATAAAAATCGGCAATAATACCGAGTGCGGACCTGTATAGTTGTCCGCCATATTGTTACTGACCTAAGCCACTTCTAGTGGGTCCACTTTTTTGTACGAAATTCAAATGTAATCTTGTCTCCATCTATAACATCTCACTGGTTTTGGCTCGTCTTTGATTTTTGCATAAGTCGGGTCGCCCCCGCCAATATTGCTCAATTTCGACCAAAAACAGGTTAACATTGCTGAGGAGATGTTGGACTCGGTCCGTGACGACTCAAATGTGCTCCAGAGAGTCATAACTGGTGACGAATTTTGGGTTTATGGTTATGACGTGAATCCAAAGCTCAATCATCCCAATGAAAGCTGCCGCATGAGCCAAAACCGAAAAAAGTGCGGCAAGTTCAGTGAACGTGAAGGTTTTGCTCACAGTTTTCTTCAATTGCAGGGGCGTGGTGCATCATAAGTTCTTGTCACAAGGTGGTACGGTCAATAAGGAATATTACCTGCAAATTATGCGCAATTTACGCGAAGCAATCCGCCAGAAACGCTTGGATTTGTGAAAGAACAGAAACTGGCTTTTGCACCATGATAACGTCCCTGTTTACACATCGTTGTTTGTGCGCAAATATTTGTCTAAAAACAACACAGTAATGGTCCCACAGCCACCTTATTCCCCAGACCTGGCCCTTTGTAACTTTTTTCTGTTCCCAAAACTGAAGAGGCCCATGGAAGGACAACGTTATGCCACGATTGAGGAGATAAAGACGGCATCAAATTAGGAGCTAAACAAGATCACAAAAATAATTTTTTAAGTGCTTTGAGGATTGGAAAAAAACGTGCATTATATCCGAGGGGGATTACTTTGAAGCAGACAAAATAGATATTGATAAATAAATAAATACTTCTTGAAAAAATACAAAATTTGCGATACTTTTTGAACAGATCTCGTATGTCATTTTTTCAAAAAAATGGTCTTTGTAGTAGTTCACAAAAAATTTTTTTCTCGCATATCAGTTGAGATTATAAAATTAAATTAATGGAGCAATTAGCTGAAAATCCAGGCTTACTCCTGATGTTCTACTGGTTGTTCCATTTTGTACCATATGGACACAGGCAATTTTTAAATACTAGAATCAAAAATTATAAAAAAGCCAATTTTTTCAAATGACACCTTCTCTTTGTTTACATCATTTGAGAGAAAATTGAATTTTAAGGTAGATTGCTTAAGCATTTCTTATACTCAATTAGTTTTTTCTTTGGTTTTTCAAGTAAGTAGCTATGCCATTAAAACAAAGAACAATCATAACTGTTTAATGAAAAATATGGATTCCTATTTAATTTTAAAGAACAAACTATTATTAACAAACATATTTTTTGTATTAAATATTATAAATCTAAGAATAATTTTCTGGAAAAAATTGACTTGGCAAGCCATGTTGAACAAAATAGTACATGTTGCTGATCAGCTAAAAATTAAGACTTAATAGGTATGTTGGTTACACAGGTGCTAGGAAATTTATCCATTCCTTTTCAGCAAACTATGAGTTAGTTCCGTTAAATCTGAAATGTTTCTGACAGGATCCTTTAACTTTATATTGACAGAATTCTCTAACGTAATTGTTCAATATTGATTGAAGATTGTCGAAAGCTCTTGTTATTCTTAGTCTCAAATCATCTATGTTGCGAATTGGTGAAGAACAAACCAAATATTTTATTTGCCTCGAAATATAAAAACCTAAAGGAGTTAGATCTGGGGATTTAGTAAGTCACCTGAATTTCCCCACCAATGATCATCAAACATGGTTGTCAATTATGTATGGACACCTCTTGTATTGTACGCTGGTGCCCTATCCATCTGGTACGTGCAGCTCTGATCAGTGGCAAATTCTCAAGAAACGTTTCTACAACATGTTCAAGAACCTCAAATTTATGAATTGTTTCATTAGCACAACGCGTTTTTAGTTTGACAGAATGTTACCATAACTTAATTACAAATATCTTTTGTTTCTAAGGCATTGCTACTAACTTGAAAAAACTAAGGAATTTATCGTCATAGTTACTATAAAATATTTTTTAATTTTTTATTGAATAACTCGATAGGGATAGGAATTGGGTATAGAAAATGCTTAAGCAATCTACCCTAAAATTCAATTTTCTCTCAAATAATGTAAAAAAAACCAAAAGTGTCATTTAAAAAAATTAGGTTTTTGATAATTTTTGATTGTGATATTAAAAAATTGCTTGTGCCCATATGGTACAAAATAGAACAACCAGTAGGACAAGAGGAGTAAACCTGGATTTTTATCCAACTGCTTCAAAAATTTAATTTTATAATTTCAACTGATTTACGAGATACAAATTTTTTTGTTAATTACTACAAAGACCATTTTTTGGACAAAAATGACATATGTCAGAAACGGTCAAGAGTAAGATAACATAATTTAGGTTATATAAACTCAGAATTATACGGCCAATCGACTCATGTAAAAAGAGTTACAAGTTTGTATTTAAAATAACATTTTTTGGTACATCTTGTATAGCTGAAGGTCTTAAAATATTTTAGGTAGAACAAAAATGATCGATTATGGCCGCGTACCAAATTTCAAGTTTCTGATTTATTTACAAGTTAAAAAACTTTTAATGCACGCTCTACGCTGATAACCCTGTATAAGCCGAGAATGATATGATGCATTGTCCAAAATAATTAATGACGGTTCCTGTAGATTAGGCAACAGCTGATGTTTCAAATTGTAGTGGTTATTACTAGATTTTGATTTTGCCGCAAAAACTAAACTACAGTTTTTAATAAAACCTTGTTCATTACCAGCGTGTAAAATGATAAATTTTTTTACTACTTAAACACTCCCCACTTCTTACACTTTTTGGTATGTCGTCTTGCCAAGATATCTTCTGTGTTTTCAAAGTTGAAGTTGTACATACATATAGGATCAGAACCAACAACATTAAACGTAGGCCAAAACGGGACAAAGCGTCTGAATCTACATGGTCCTTACCCTTGCGGTGAATGATAGTGAATTAGTACTGCTGTAACCTGATCGACCAGCGAGCGGAACGACTAGATAGCGACTGTAACCTATTTAACCGTAACAATAAATAGTGATACGTAATCGCAGTGAAATGATTACCTTCAATGTAAGGGCGTAATTTTTCTATGGCCCATAGGACCGCCAAACACTCTTTCTCAGTAGTAGAATAATGTCGCTCATTTTTCTTTAAAGAACAGCTAATATAAGTGATTACCCATTTCCCATCCGTCAAATTCTGAGTAAGAACTGCACCTAAGCCGAAATCCGATGCGTCATTTTGTATTACAAACGGAAGAGAAAAGTCAAGACAAGACATGATTGGCGCCGAAATTAAAAGTTTTTTAAGCTAGAAAATGCCATTTCACAGTCTTTATTTCAACGAAAAGAAATATTTTTCCGCGTGAGGGCTGATAAAGGAGCGATGATTAACGAGAAATTTGGTATGAACCGTCTGTACCAACTGGCCATTCCTAGCAAACATCAAACGTCTGTGACAGAAGTAGGTGTTGGAATCTGTAAGATGGCTGATACTTTATCGGGATCCATCATAAGACTGTGTTGGTTGTCCACATAACCTAAAAATTTTAGCTCTGGAAAGTAAAAGTGACATTTTTGTCAACGTAAAGTAGGTGAGACCAGCGTTCCGCGAGCGTTTTAAAACCGATTCAAAAACCCGTAAATATTCGTTGAATGACAGAGTAGCTATTACTATATCATCTATATACGCGAAACAATCGATAAGACGTTGTAACATCGCATGCGAATTTTGTATCCCGAACGGCATTCGGGTGAATTGGAAGAGTCCTCTGTTCGGAATTGTAAAAGCAGTGATGGGTTTAGTTTTTTAGTTTGTTTTTTTTGTTTATGTTTGTCAAAGAAGTTTGTCTATATACTCATTTTAAATAAATGTTGTGTTTTTAATTTGTTCAAATATTTTAATTAATTAACTTTAAAACAATAACTGATGGAGCGAGTCCTCTTAATTAAAAAACCCAAAAAAACGACCAAACGATATTTATGCTTTGTCAATTCCGATTATGTTGAGTAGCTTCAAAAACGGCAACTTAATTTCAGTAAAATTAATTTAAAAAGTATTACTCCTTTTGATCTGCCAACCAAGAAGAATTTGGCAGTAATATTGAATACAAAATGATATTTACAGTAATAATAACATTACAAAGTGAACATCTATTTACTCTTTATTGCAAGTGCAGACCCGTACTTAAAAATATTAATAGACTAATTCCGTGCCAAACAAATTTTTACGGATCATAAAGCGTAAATTGGTTTAACAATAAAAACATTATATAAATATTTTCAGAAAATTTTTACAGCCAGTCAATCATTTCCTTATCCAAACATTTACTTTATTAAAATTCCAATATTAACTAAATGTAGTATATTCAGTGTTTATTTTAATTTTTCTTTTTCTGTTACAGACCGAGTACGGCCTTTCAGAAGATCAGGTTGCAGGTAACAAACACGTTTATTATCGCATGTTTAATTTTAATGGACTTTTTGGACGTTTTCAGAATTTAAAGAAGCTTTTATGTTGTTTGACAAAGACGAAGACGGTACTATTACGATATCCGAACTCGGAGTCGTAATGCGATCGCTTGGTCAACGTCCAACAGGTAAATAAACCCTTAAATTTTACTAAAATAAAGTAAATGTCAGAATTAATGTGAGAAAATGTTTTAACTAATTTTATGCGTTAGTGTGTTGTAAATACTGCGAGTACCACATCAACATAAAATTGTGTGTCGTGTGTAACAGAGACCGAGTTGCGAGACATGGTAAATGAAGTGGACCAAGATGGTAATGGTACAATTGAGTTCAACGAGTTTTTGCAAATGATGTCGAAGAAGCTGAAAGAAGCCGATTGTGAAGAGGAGTTGAGAGAAGCATTTAGGTAGAATAAACCTACGATCATGAAAGTGTTGCCTTTATAATCGTATTTTACGTTACAGAGTGTTTGATAAAAATAACGACGGGTTAATATCATCTAATGAACTGCGCCATGTTATGACAAGCTTGGGAGAAAGATTGTCCGAGGAGGAAGTCGATGATATGATCAAGGAAGCTGATTTAGATGGAGATGGTCAAGTTAACTATGAAGGTAATTTTTTTAAAAAAATTTTAACCTATACTTAAAGACTCAATAAATAATTAATTGTACTCCATTAATTTTGTTTAAAACTTCATTAGGTAAATATCAATGTCATAGATTATAAACTAAAGTCCACCATTTTAAATTTGATATTGCATACTTACACATTTTAAAGCTTCTGACAGCTGCCTCATACATATAATTGTAATTAATAAACAGCATAAACTTAGAAACCTGTATAGTAAATGCACGTGTTTGTTTTACAGTCCAGTGCATTTAGGAAATTTTTATAGGGGTGACCCACCATTTTTGTATATATTTTTTTCTCTTACCATTCATTTTAAAGGGTTTAATGATGACTTTATACTTCCCAAATGTCATTCAATAACCCTATTACTATTTGTTACTAATTTATTGATACAGTAAGAAATTACTTTATTTAGACGCAGAACTGTGTTTATATTGAAATAATTAATATTTTGGCGGGTTTTAGCTTTACAAACATATTTTTCTGCTTTTTCCAAACTTAATTCCGCACCACCCTTGAGGTTGAGTTCACGGACCGTTTATTTTTCATGTGGTTTCCACAGTTTTCACTTTTTTTAGTGAATTTCTTCCCTGTCATGATATTAATAGCCATCGTCATCTTCATTCTCACTTATCACAGGTAGTTTGTTTGCTTTTCTTTTCAATAAAACGATTAAACTGGGTAAAGGGACCATCGTTGGAAATTTGTCATCAACTTCGTCGTCTTCGTCATTCGAGTCCTTTACGTCTTTTTCCGCGGTCGTACAGGTTTCTCCATGGCAAGTCTTGCCCAATACAAAACATTTTAAACCTGCTTTTCAACAATGTATACTGTGATCAAAAAGTAAGGTAAAATGGTTATTTAAAACCCCGCATTAGGAAGCTAGGTAATTTGTTTTCCTAGGTTGGTAAGACTGTCTATAACAATTACCAAGCAATTGTTTGTCAAAAGGTTTAATTATCTCCAAGTTACACGTGTATTTGTAAACAACCGAAAATGAATTTTTCGATTTCTGCAATGGGTGATTTTGTTGAGCAAAGAATTTCATCAAATTTCTTTACCGGAACGAATATTTTTTTTTGAAAATTAAAAGGTTACGGAACTGTGATCGAACTGTGGCACAAATTCTTTTTTAAATCAACCACCGTTAAACGAACCCGGTCTGGACGACCATCCACGTTAAACAATTCTCGCCGGGCGAAACTGTCAACAAAGAATATTATTTAAGCGTTATGCGTCAGTTTTGTGAAGCTATTCGTCTGAAACGGCCGGAATTATGGGCGAACAACTCTTGGTTCCTTCATCACGATAATGCACCATGTCATACTGGATTGGTTCTTCGCGACTTTTTTGTCAAAAAATTCGACTAATATCGTTCCGCAACCACCGTATTTGCCTGATTTGCCCCCGTCCGACTTCTGGCTATTCAGCAAACTTAAAAGACCAATGGGAGACGTCGTTTTGACACGATTGAGGAGATAAAAACCGAACCAAAGAAGGTCTTGAAGGCTATACCGGAAAAAGACACTTTCGACTGTTTCTATTTGAGGGAAGAATTGGAGAAGAAATAAAGAATTTACAGTTTATAAACAATTTCACCTTACTTGTTTGATCACAGTATTACATCCGCAGGATATACTATTCAGAAGTTTTTCTGGTATCGGTTTCTGACCGGTTGTCATTGGTTCCAAGTGTTTTTCTCTGCACCGATCCACTTTGAAACTTGATGATTGAATTGAAGAAAAGGTTGTCTCGCTGTTCGTTTCCGCAACTTGACTTGAAACCCAAAACCGACTTATCGCGTTTACTTCTCAGTAGCGAGGCAACATTCTCTTCAAACATAACATCAAGGGCAAAAATGGATCGGTGCAGAGATAAATGCACTTGGTGCCAATGACAACCAATCAGGAACCGATACCACGCATACTTCTAGAAGTTGTATCTTGTGGATGTACAACCAACTGTAGCAGAGCTTGTGGATGTAGAAAAGCAAGTTTGAAATGTTTTGTTTTGTGCAAGATTTGCTGTGGGAAAACCTGCACAACCGGGAAACAAGATGTAAGAACTTGAAAACGAGACGACAAAGTTAATGACGAACTTCAACAATGGTACCTTTACCAAGATTAACCGCTTCATTAAAAGAAAAGCAAATCAATCACCTGTGATAATTTCAATATCATGACATGACAGGATGAGAAATTCACTAAAAGAAAAATTGAAAATTGTGGAGTGAACCTATCGGAAAAACCACATGAAAAAAAGCCGTAATCGAACTCAAGGGTGGTGCGGAATTGAGTTTACAAAAAGCCAGAAAGAAATTTCATTATAAAGATAAAACCTGTCAAAATGTTAATTGTTCCAATATAAACACAGTTCTGCGTGCAAAAAATGAAATTTCTTAATGTAGCAATAAATTATTAACAAATATCAATAGTGTAATTAAATAATATTTGGAAAGAATAGAGTCATTATTAAACTTATCAAAATGTTTATTTTTGAAATAAAAATCCACCTCAACAAAATTTTTATTCAACAAATAGGTACATTTAAACAATGTATCATGCATAACAATCGTTTATTTTAATAAATGTACAGGAAACAAGTTGGATTAAGACGAAATGCATCGCGGATTCAGCGTATTTTCAAATCCCGCCCGGAACATAGTAACTTTGCGCGTCGATTGACGGGCGAAAATGGTTGTATCGGGATCATGTTTTTTTGTAAATACTAGAAATTACTTTATCTATAATAAGGTTTTGTCACAAAAAAGCGTCAAGTGGATTGGAAAAAATATAGGAGCCCAAAGAAACTTTTTTTTTAAGTCGTTCTGTCGATTTTGAAGAGCAATAACTTTTTTCCCGTTAAACACACAGTTTTTTGTCATATAACATTTTTAAAAATATAACTCAAAACAAATCCTAGAACACCAAGTTTATGACTGTGCGATAATCAGACCGCGAGATATAAAAATTCCCAAAAAAACACCAAATCCTAAGATGGCGGCGAAATAGTTGGTTTTAGAGGTGCGCAAACTTAAAGTTAAACTAACCAAAGAAAGTCTTTTTAAATGGGGGGGTAAGAGAAGAAATGTTTACAAAAATTGTGGGTCAATTCCTAAATGCACTGGACTATTTGTAAAACATACACGAACATTTGATTAGTTATCTTTTATGAAAATAGAGTTTTCTTAGAAAAGTCAGAGTTAATCGTATTAGGGTATTGTATTTTTAGGAAGTAAATTAATTTAACAACGAAAATTAATAACGTACGAAATTCAAATCTTTGTATATAAAGGAGGGGCGGGTTTTTTTGGATGTTTAAAAATAGACTAAACCTCTCAGTGGGTTTGTTCGTAATTGCTACGCAAAAGTTTAGAAAAGGTCAAAAAATTCTCAACAAGTGGTATATTAAACAGATTTTGGGTAGAATCTTGAATGCTCGAAATCTTTTATTTTGGTCAAAACGAAGTTTTCCGGATCAACTAGTAAAAAATAAAACTAAAATAATTGCATTACATTAAAAATGATTGTGATTCAGTTATTGATATTTACATACTTAGAAAATATTATTCTTTAAAAATACAAAAAAAAGCAGCTGAAAATTAGTAAGGTTTGGCAATAATGAAGGGTTTTTTTTTATGGAATTTATCCTTTGTTTATAATTACCTACTGTTACAAAAACTTTATCAGTAGCACACTTCAATAAAAAAAGAGTGGGTAATAAAACATCTCAGACTTCCAATGCAAGTTATTACATGATTTTAATTGACCACAATAGCAAGAGTTTTTTTGATCTCCACCAGTTTTATCCAAACTTTGGAATAAAAAAAATCTTTTGGTATGAATAGGAGATATGCTAACATATTTGTTTCACAATACTACTTTGTTACTGTACTGTAAAATTTATGGGCAGTATACAGGGTGCGCCATTAGTGACGCGTCGGTCCATAGATCCCTTATTATCAAAAATACAAAAATTTTATGTATTCAAAAGTTGCTTTAAATGGCCTTGGTCATAACTTAAAAATATTTTGCCCTAAGTGGGCGTTACTATAAGCTAGCTCAGGACCGTACACGATTTTTTTAAATTGAACAATTTGTATTGCTATGATTGATTTTCTTATGTTTCGCTGGAAATTTATTTAACAGTATGTTTATTAGTGTTTAAGAAATTTTGAGGTTCTTGCAATACAGAAATCAAATCTTCTAATAAATACATATAAAAAAAATTGTAATTAATTAGTTTTAATAAGAAAACTTACCACGTTAAAGAGATTGTGTAACAGCATTAGTGTTTCAGTAAACATTTTAAGTGAAGGATGTTAAAAGGAACTGTTTTCGTGATGAAATCATATTTGAAAATATAAATTAATTAGTTACAGAAGTAATTCAAAATTTCCCGTCAAATAGCATACGACATGGTGATGAAAATTAAAAATTTAGAAGAGATCAAATAGGTTTAGTATGGAATTTTAGTTAGAAACGAAAAAGAAAACAAAATGGAGAGTAAATAAAAATATTTTACGGGAAGGATCGTGCTAATTTGTCTTGAATAAGTAAAATGATTAAATAATAATCAAAGCATAATCAATAATGGTTAAAACAAGTATAATTACGAAAATACAAGAAGAAGAAGAAGAAGAGAAGAATTAATACAATTTATTTTAATCAAAACGATTTAAAATAAAATAAAAGCAAATTTCAAGAATTAGAAAATAACTCATTACAAGAATTCCAATGGAAGAAATAGCATCTGGGATAATAAAAATGTGATTGGAAGTCATCATACATAAGGAACGGTCTGAATAATTTGGTACAACCTAAAAATAGAACAAAAAAGAATCCAACTAAAGCAGTATTAAAAAGAATACTTACAAAGAAAATTAATTAGAGTAGATTGTAATATGGATATATTTTTGTTGATTGTTTAATTTAATTTTGTGTATTTCCAAAATAACCAAGGTTTGATGAACGTTCACTGACACTATATTTGACAGTATATTAATGCGCAGTCGCATACATGTTGAAGTTTATGTGATAGGTTTTACTAGAAGAGATAATAAAAATTTGTCTGATAAATTAATTTGTGTTTAATATAAAATGAATGTATAAGAAATAAATAAGAGCTAGCGGGATATATTGGAAATTTGATTAGGAGAAATATTCAAATTAGTTTCAATATTAATTATACTAAGTTTGAGTGGTTGAACAATATTTTTAATAATAAAAAAAAATTAAATTATTATTTGAATTTCTTCCACTCTAACTATTTAATTCATAGAAGTATGTTATTTTATATTTAAACTCTGAATTAAGTTTGGGATATATTCTATTAACGTAGTATATCTACAGTGACCGGCAAAGAGTTTGCATCAAATGGAAAAAAATTGTAATTGAGATATCCAAAAATTTTTTTTGGCAAATGAATTTAGCATATTAATGACAAAAAAAACACTTTGACAAATGTTATGTGACCACTGTCATGAAGGCAAATTTAAAAATATTCCTTAAATATGTAAAAAGTGAGGTTAGATGACAAGGTATTGAAAAATGCCTAAAGAAAAGTTGTTTAAAATTATATTATACATCTATGTGCAAATTTTAAAAAAAAATAACAATTTTTAAAAATATCAGTTTTCGGCATTTTTTCGGAAATATTGAAAAACAAAATTTTTGCGTTTGATTTGCTTAAAACACAATAAAACCAACAAATAAACTTCAAAATCTATTAATTTTTATTAATTAGTCTACCAATGGACGGTAAAGAACAAAAACATTGTTTTTTTAGGAAGGACTTTGTTGCAATGGCCTACAGAAAACAAAAGGTTGAAATTACAAATTTATAATTATTTTAAAATAGTCCTAAGATGATCAATTCTTCTATTCAAACTAAATTTAAACAATTTTTACAATATTGTCTGGATAATAAGTTCATTCAAAAAAAATTTCCGGAAAAAATGCCGGAAAACTGATATTTTTAAAAATCCTTATTTTCTTTAGAAAATTTGCACGTAAATGTATAATCTAATTCTGAACAACTTTTTCTTAGGCATTTTTCAATATCTTGTCATCTAATCTCACTTTTACATATCTAAGGGATATTTTTAAATTTGCCGCTATGACAGTGGTCACATGACATTTGTCAAAGTGCTTTTATTTGTCGTTCGATATTCTGAATTCATTTGCCAAAAGAAATATTTGGATATCTCAGTTACAAAAATTATTTCGCATTTGATGCAAACTCTTTGCCGGTCACTGTATAATTATTTTTTGAGATATCAGCCGATTTGTAAAATTTCACCTGCAGTGTTCTACAAAATCTTTAATTTCTTAGTAATGAAAGAAAATCAGTAAATAAAATTTTTAAGATAGTTTGAACATAGACCAGACTATCAAACTTAGTATATATATATATATATATATATAAAATATATATATATATATATATATATACATAAAATCAAGTAGACTGAGTAAACAAAACCTATAAAACCAATTTTTTCAAGTTGGTTATGAGATTATTTTGACATTTATTGAAAATTTTATTGATTTATTTGAAGAATTATGTCTTTAACACAAGCTGAAATGAACGACATGATTTTCGTGTTATGAGAATTCGAAAAAATTGTCTTTTAGCAGCAATATTTTATAGAACACAGTATCTATCCTGATGCAAAATTGTTTGTGAAGCTTAAAGAAATATTTGAACGAACTGGATGCGTGTCTTACAAAAAATGAAGAAACGCTGAAATTAGCGCAACTTTTGATCTAAGCAAAACTACTATGCTAAGAATTTTAAAAAAAAAATAAATTTTATGGATACAAAATACAAAAATACATCAAGAGCTAACACAAAAAGATTTTCAAAATAGAGTTCAGTTTTGTCAGTTGTACAGGGTTATTCGTTATAAATTACTCACCCCTTATTATCGTTATTATTGCTCGTAGAAAAAAAAGTTATACATGAAAGTTGTATGGTTCTAACTGAATTTTCTTAAAATGCCATCAATAGTTCAGTTACTCGCCGTTTACAAAACGCAACAAAACTATGATGAATTTTTTTAATGTATCACCCTGTACATTATCTTTTTTTGATTTCAAAAAATATAATATGTTGTCTTTATATGGAGCCGTTATTGAGTTATTAATCGTAGAATATCACAGTTACTTAATACGGAATTGTTAATATTGTCAAAGTAAGCCATGTAAATGACAAATTTTGTGTTTGCTAATTGACATTTCATTAATTAAATCACCAAAATTGTTTATAGTGAAGCAGTTGGCTGGAAATCCAAGCTTACTCTTGATGTTCTATATTTTCATTTATTTCATATGTAACTGTGATATTCTACGGTTAATAACTTAATAATGGCTCAATCTAAAGACAACATATTGGGTTTTTTAAAATCAGAAAAAAGATCTCTTTAAAAATATAATAATATACATTATAAAAATACATCATAAGTAAAATGTGTGTCTTACGACATCTCGTGTAAACATTGACACCTGTGAATAGCATAAACAGTAACTGTTGGCATTTTTCTTAGTTTATCATATTTTTTGTAGCGAGTAACTGAACTATTGATGGCATTTTAAGAAAATTCAGTTAGAACCATACAACTTTCATGTATACCTTTTTTTCTACGAGCAATAATAATGATAATAAGGAATGAGTAATTTGTAGTGAATAACCCTGTACAAATCGTAGATTCTGCGATCATTAATACCAACTGAGCGTTGGGTGAAAAAACTAACTCAAATCACACGCTCTAAATAATCACAACCAATTTTACAATTAAAAACAAACACCGAGAATCACTCGACAGCAGTTTTATTTTTTTGAGATTCTTAGGCGATTTGAGATCGTTTTTTGAGACAACGCTTAGTAGCTGTAAACAATTGTTGGCAAATAGTAGAGCTAGGATAGCTCGAGGTCGTAACAAACTTATTTCTCTTAGATGATGTATCCTCTTAAGGTATTTAGTCTGCAACCTCGTCTTGTACAATGGTGAACTTACACTCGAGTTTTCTCACTCCTGAAGTGAACGAAATAGCTGTCAAGTGATTTTCGGTATTTGTTGGCAATGTACGATCTCTTAAAAATTTACAACAAGTGATTTGAGATCGCTTAGACACATAAAATTGTAAACCCAAATATATCTCTAGAACGTCAAGCAAGGGAATTCGTTTTTTCATAAAAAATATCGATGCTTCGCCCTAGCACGCAAGGGCTTTATCAAGGCTAAATTTATTTAACAAAACGCTGTTGGTCAGAACAGTGACTACAAAACCTTTCATCAGAAAATGATGGATTAACTAAAATAATTAACAAATAAAATAAGACACACATGTGAAATAAGAATGAACGAACGATAACATAAGCTTTAATAATTCCCTTGATTGCTATGGTAAAACATTTTTACGGAAAACAAAGGCCGCTAGTATTTTTTTATTTACCTCTATCTAGAAGAATGGTACTCCTTATACCAAAAACAATATTTCCAGATAACTACATAAAAGAACAAAATCACTATGAACCGAAAATAACTAAAAGATAAATGAAAATCACAACCAAAGATATAAAGCTGAAAAAGCGCTCAGCGAATTAATATACTTCCACTTTGACATCGTACAAGGTTGCAACATTACCCAATCTGAACTATAGACCCTAAGTACTAAAAAGAAACATTTGTTGCATCTAATAATTCAAATACAACAACGAGTTTTTATTTTTCTTAACTAAACGTTTTTAAACTAGTAAAAATGATGGAACTCGTCGAGAAAACTTGTACGACTGTTATACTTCCTGTAAAAGGTGTCAGTACTTGAATGAACTGGATTCAGGGCAGAACATCAACGTTGTCTTGGTAAACATGTAATAATAACCTTGTCAAGTGCCGACACAGGGTTCTCGTGTTGAAAGTCTATGTGGGATAAATTAGTTAAGATGTATTACGCCAAGTACTTAAAATGTGTTATTGTTCGGTTGAAAAAAAACAAAGAACTTTACTTTCTGAACTATGAATGGCGTACTCGTAGTGCATCGATGGCTTAAAACAAAAATATATTACACGTTATTTTTGAAAATAATAATTTTAATTACTTATTAAATAAAATTAATTTAATAGAAGCTGAAAAACGCAAGTGCAATGTACAATCGACTGAATAAAAATTGGGATACTTTAAAATAAAACCGTTTAAGATTTAAAGAAGATACAAAAGTACGATATTCAGATAATAAAATACGGAGAGCGTGTGGTATTCAAATAATATAATAGACACTGATCTAGAGGAGGAGTTAATAAATATAGAAAAACAGAAAAGTAAGCGCCATTGTACTTTACTTACGCCATGAGAGAATAGTTGGGTATTAAAAACAAAAAACACACTATAATCGACTAATCGTAATTACATTAACGTTAACAATCTGTATGGACAACTAATGACTAGTACATAGGTTCAATGAGATTTGTTCAAAAACTGCTGCATTGTACGAAAGCATGAATATGCGTTTAAATTGATTCAAAATGCACCATAAAGTTTTGTTTCTACTTTTATCCAAAATGTGTAATCCGAGATTACAAGTTCCATAAGCTTGGAAGTAATTTCCGCCGAACGCTTTTTCTCAATTAATTGTACGTAGACTACCAAATCAAACAGCAAAACCATACTAAGAAAAAAATTATCTGCGCTTTCCAAAGCAATAAATACATATTTATTTCTAAATTGCCATGCAAATGGCTAAAGTACCCACGGTTTATTAAAGTTCAAGAATAAACTTCTAACTGATTGAACTTTGTTGATATAAATCTATCAACACATACTCGAGAGTTCCGACCTAGTTAATACCAGATTGATGTTTAAAAAATTTTAAATACTTAGTTTTTTTAACCTTAACTGTGAACGGCAAGAAAATAACCGTTAAGAACACTTTTCGAGTTAAATTTTGCTTTTGATTTGTTACCACAATCAATAGAGCAAATAACAAGTAAGTTTTGACAAAAATAATAGTAGGATACCGCCTGCGCCATGTAATTGTAAATAGTATAAAGTACCTTATATTCATGTTTTACACCGAAAATGAATTGTAATGATATTGTCTCAACTTCTTTTCTTGACTGAAAAGTAACGAACCAATGTTATTGGTGTAAAAGAAAAGTTGTAGAGGATAAAAATACAAATAAAATGAGCACTAATTAAACTCGATCAGGTAATAACTTTACCAAGAAAAATTGGAAAAAGTGAAATTTTTGTTTTTTTTTTCAAATTCGTAGATCCGTAATTTTTTTAGATGTAGCATAAATCTTTCATGAAATAGAAGGTAATCATACGTACTTAGTGTATGCAAAACCCTGCAATTGTCGGAAAATTAGTTTATACAAAATTGCGATTTAAATTTTTTAAAGCAATAAATTTAATCAAGGCTGAATGCTCGGGTGGTCATCCGATTGCCAGAAATCAAAAAATAATGTAAAGTTGAAATAGAAATGAACAAAACGTATATTTTCATTTTTCGATAAAATGATATTTAACACGCAAAAATTAATGCAAACATGACTGAAAATGACCGACTGTGAGAAAACGGCGGAGTAGTAGAGGTACTCGTCCGCTAGCGCCGTTTGAGGAGACTGCTACTTATATAAGCGCGCTGCGGACTGGTACTCTCACTACTTCTCCGTTTTCTCACACTCAGTCATTTTCAGTCAATTTTGTATGAATTTTTTGCGTGTTAAATATCATTTTATCAAAAAATGAGAATATATATTTTGTTCCTTTCCATTTCTACTTCACAATTTTTTTTTATTTGTGATAATCAGACAACCACATCAGCCTCGATTGAATATATTGCTTTAAAGAATTTAAATCGCAATTGTGCATAAACTAATTACTCGACAATTGCAGGGTTTTGCACACACTAAGTACGTATCCCTCCTATTTCCTGAAAAATTTATGCTACATCTCAAAAAATGACGGATCTACAAAATTTTAAAAAGAACTTAAATATTTCACTTTTTCCGATTTTATCGGAAAGTTATTACCTGATCGAGTCAATTGGTGCTCATTTTTTTGTATTTTTATCCTCTACAACTACTTTTCTGGAAAAAAAGTTGAAAAAAACACGTTTCTTTGCATTTAAATGTTAATTAACTATATAATGACAATTCATTTTCGGTATAAAACATGAATATAAGGTACTTTATACTATTTACAATTACATGGCGCAGGCGGTATCCTACTATTATTTTGTCAAAAATATATCTCTGTTTACTGTACTATTTGGTAAATGTAGTATTTGTAGAAAATGTAGTTAATTCCAAATATCAGTGACGCAGTAAATGAACTAGTTACTTCAATTTTAAAATTGGGAAGTGAATGTATAATTAGATTTGAGTTTACCCCAAAAATTTTAGTTACAAAACCCATATATTTCTTAACATGTTTGTTTTAAATACAATTGCAAACAACAACGTTACAGTTTTCTCAAGTCATAAAATTTGCACAAACAAGCACAGTCTGAAGTAAGAAATATTATATCAAATTTTCTGGGAAAATCCGACCTACTTCAAATCCTTCGCGCATTTTTTATTTTACATCGTTGGATTTGTTTTCATACGTGATGAATAATAAAAAAATGTTCAACTGCTTTCTGAGAAAATGTCAAGGCACACTACGTTTGAAGAGCACTAAATAATCGTGGTGTGAAATACTACTGACACGTTACTGTCACAAAGGGTGTGCGTAGTAAGGAAACACTGACTAGATAAGAAACTGCGATAAAAGTTACATAGAGTTACTGAAATCCTATATAACACTTCAAACTTTAAGCATTTGAGAAATAACTTTCTTTATACTTATTCGTGTGTATCTTAATTAGAGTTGATGGCTAATATTGACTGAACTTTTGAAGTAGCTTTTATATTCAGAAAATTTTGTGCGCGGGCCAATTCATATTAACGGACAGAGTAAATAAACGTGCAACTAAAAAGTTAATTTTCCATAGATTGAGTACCTTGTACAAACGCAAGCATTGTTAGTTACCATAACTATATTAATAATAATCTCAGCAAAAGTTGAGGATGAAAACTGGAGACAGAATACCATTTCGAACTTATATGCCTACAATTGTAGTTTACGAGAAACCCCAATGTTTTAAGTACACCACTGTTTCAATCTATTCAATAAAGGATTACTTCGGAAGAGAAGTACATGCTTGATTTATGATGTCATTCAACCCTAGGTTGGGGTACTTTATAGCGTAATTTCTGTTCCTAAATACGTATTCCATTTAATTCAAGTTTATTGAGATTATTTCTGAATGAATAATTTTGAGACAATTAAAGAAAACTCTAAAAGCAAACACCAGATTAAGTTTTACCCTTTCAGAGATACCACACCTGCAAGCGGACGTTTATCAAGAGTTATCCTGACCTAGTATTGTAAACTAAATCATTTTTAGGAATAAAAAGGTACGAAAGTGCTAAGGATTGTTTATAAATTAAGTATTAGGTACACTTACTTTTTTATTAAATTGAACAGCAATTAAGGCCAATTAATATCACAATTAACATTATAAAGGCTTTACGCAATGATTTACAGTTCGGCATGATTGGTGAAGCTAAAGAGGAACAAATATTTTTTGTCAATAAAAAGTTGAAGATTTCAGAACAGTTAAAAAGGTTTTTTTAACAATTTTTTCCCGATATGTAATTTCCGAGACATGTAAAATTATAGGTAAACAAGAGTTGTAGCAAATTACATTTTATGCTCGTAAATTACTTTTGTTTGAACTTTTGAATTTTATTATTATATTGTAAAAGCGTATAAAGGCATCGCGTTGCTAAAGCCTTGATCTAAAATAAAAGAAGTTAAATTTCTATTTAGGTTGCGTTTATAATAAATAGCCTGCCTTCGTTGTCGTCTGATTTTGTTGTGACCAGCGTTTTGTTGTAAAAACTCTCGTGTTGTTAAACAATTATTAATCTTGAATATTGATAATTAAGTAATAAATCTTTATTTTAGAGAAAATTTAATATTGCGTTACAAAGTAGAACTGTAACGTCGGGATATTTGAGTAGATAAATGATATTTGTTTCTTTATGTTTTAATAGTACTGTTTAAAGTAAAATTTTTACTTATGTTTATTATACGTATGTGTGTAAATCAAATGTATATTTTTTTAATTTATTTATTACTATAGGTGTTTACAGTTTAATCAATGATTTGCCCTGAGAGCAAAAGAGAGTTTTTAGTGATTTTTGTTGTGACTAGGCTAAAGCATGTAAACATAAGATTTAAATTCAAATTTTGCTCAAAAAAAAATTGCGTTTTGGAAAAAAGATTTCAAAGAAAAATTATGAGCAATATAATTTTCAACACTTTCTCTATAATTTTTTTTTATAATTGTATTATTTTGTATAATAATAAAACAATTACTGACATATGATTGTTGTACCCAGTAATTAATAAAGGAATATAGAGCCAGAGGAATTGATTTCCATAAATGGAAAATCAATCAAAAGTTTTTGTAGAAAAGCCAAAATGGCGGCCGATTTAGCAAAAGCAGAAGTATGAATGAACGACTGGAGATGAATACTGGAGAAGCTTTAAGGTGTGACTCAGCAGGCAAAAGTCGTATTAATTAACAGCATATGCAAACTAGGGTAACTGACCCACGTAAACACATTTCAATAAGAATACACTTTTAATTTTCCGACACAATAACGTGGTATATGCACATGCTTACGATTTGAGAACTTGACGACGAATGAATGCATGCGTAAAGGGAGTTTTCTTTTATGTAGAGAATGCACGCGCCGCACACATAAACCTAAGATCGAAGAAAAAATTGCTAATAAACTGCAATAATTTGTGTTAATTTTATTCCTAAGAAGCAAAAAAACTCGCGTTTTAAACAAAGTGTAATAAAATAAAATCAAACGAATCAGTCAATAATTATGTCACCTAGATATTCCCAGGCAAATTGCAAAGCAATCAGCATTAATGTCGTAATAAAACCAGCAAAAGCGAAAAATTTTAAGCAAAAGCGAGTACGTTAAATCAAAATAAAACGTATTTCGATGACGAAGGTCACAAGGCCAGAATGCTAAAGTCATTTTCAGAAAGCTGAAACGTCGACATCTACAATATAAACGAGAACGAAACCTTTTCTTCTTTTAACTCTTCAAATTCTTTCATCATATGTTTCATACTTTCCTCCCATTCCCACATATTCTACACCTTTTTTTCTCATCTTCCACAAACACTTGTTCTCATTTTCTTCGTTTACAATTCTAATTCTCGCCATTCTTTGTTTTTATTAAAAAGTTGTGTTTTTCTTACAGAAATGCCCTGTATGTTATTACATTTTCAGTTTCTACGATCAAAATAAAAATGGATTTTGTAGAGGTTAATCTTACTTAAACCTTAAGGTTTTGGAGATATTTGTATTTTTGAAAAAAAGTTGTCGCAATTTTATCAATTCATATCCAGAAACTATTCTCTCTTTCCAAATTAAATTTGCACTGGAGTCTATCAATTGATCAGATTTTATGTAGAACTTGTGTAAAATCCACTATCATAATACAGGATATGTACAAAATAAGATTAAATAATGACATGTTTTGAACCACCAAGAACTTGTTTGTTTTAAGTAGAACACCCTGTATTTTATATCAACAGCGAATGTAAAATGTAATTGTCTATCGAACAATACTATAGTGTCATATAGCTAAATATTCAAGTTTTCATAATGCAGACTGATTGATGTTATTGTGTACACATTCTGTATATGGCATTCCATAAGAAAAGTCACTATTTTGATACGTTTTGTGTACTTTGAGACACCTCTATATTTTGAAAGTAATCTTAAAATATTCCTCCGATAGGTCTCTATCCATCTCATATATTTTTTCCGATTTTATTGAATAGTTTCGCTGTAATATTTCGTGTCGTATCCCGTGAGTAACCCTTTATAATAGTGCAGATCTGACTAGATTTTGGGCATAATCTATCAAGCCAAAAGGGTTGTTAACATAAAGAAATTTTTGAAATCTTAGAGTATTTACAAAAATATTTATTTTACTCATTTTTTATGTTTTTTACCACATATCTGTACTTTCCATACGTTCTTTGATATTTATTAGTATTGGGGTGACGTGGAGTACTGCGGCCACCGCTTGTTGTATATTTATTAATTAATTTATTAAATGCAATTGGTAAAAATAGTATATTAAATACGTTGTATGTGGTATATTCAATCATTTCACAAACCTTCTCGTTCAACAATAGGTAGCTTATTTATAGAACTAATTTAATAATACGAGGATGTATTGATATCTAGTTAGCCTAGACCAGTTCCTTGCATAAACAACAGACGTCAAAAAAGTAAACCAGAGTCACGCAATAAATTAAATGAAAAAAGATGTCCACCGAAATTGTGAAAATCGAAAAATTGGAGTATCGAGCCATCATCAAGTACCTGTATTTAAAAGGGTTAAGAGGTAAGCAGATTTACGAAGATATGCTTAATACCCTTGGTGATCAATGTCCTTCGTATGCGACCGTCAAAAATTGGAATGCAAGCTTCAAAAGAGGTAAATTTTCCATTGAAGATGATGACCGATCAGGAAGGCCAGTTTCTGTGTCAGTCCCCGAAAATATCGATGCAGTTCATGACATGATTTTATCAGACCGTCGAATTGGGCTAAAACGGATATCTGAAGCACTGAATATTTCATACGAACGCGTTCATCATATGGTTCACGTCAATTTGGACATGAGAAAAATTGCTGCAAAATGGATCCCCAAATGTTTGAATGTTGACCAAAAGCGTGCAAGGGTAGAAGCATCGCGTTCGATCTGTGCTCGATTTGAAAACGATGTAGACTTCTTAAACCGAATTGTTACTATGGATGAGACTTGGGTACATTTCTACGATCCAGAAACAAAGCAACAATCGATGGAATGGCGACACTCTGGTTCTCCAAGACCTAAGAAGTTTCGTGTCCAAAAATCTGCTGGAAAAGTTCTTGCTTCAGTTTTTGGGATTGCCATGGAGTAATCATGATTGATTTTTGGATAAGGGTAGAACAATAACTGGAGATTACTATTCGACATTACTGACCACTCTACGGGAAAATATTAAAGAGAAAAGACGCGGAAAGCTATCCAAAGGTGTTTTGTTTTGCAGGACAACGCCCCTGCACACAAATCTCATGTTGCCATGCAAAAATTCGTGATTTAGGGTTTGAATTACTAGAACACCCCCTTATTCACCTGATTTGGCTCCGTCCGACTATCACCTATTTCCTCAACTGAAAAAAAGTTTAAAAGGTCGTACATTTTCTTCCAACAAGGAGGTAATAGAAGCTGTGGAGGTCTGGTTTGCAGAGCAAGAAGATAAATTTTTTTTGAAAGGTCTAGAGACGTTGCAGGTTCGCTGTAATAAATGTACCCAATTAAGAGGAGAATAGGTTGAGTAATAAAATATTTTGACAGTGAAATTTTGTTTGGTTCTATAGTAGGCTTTTTCAATATATCCTCGTATACTATTTTCTAGGGAAGGTTGCCTATATTAGACCGGTTTGCACTCATTTTTTTTTCAAATTCCAAAATTAAGTTAAGATTGGATTGCACTAAATAAAACTTTAACATTTTCTGCACATATGTTTTTTTTGTAATTATAGAAAGCAATCTTTTGCTTTAAAAGCATTTATAAAAATCGTTACAAATGGTCCAATTTACGGACTTCGTTTCCCCCGAATGGAATATACAAACACCCATGTGACGGATGCACCTAAAATTTTTTGTTACCACTTAATATTGTTTGATATTAACCTATACCTTTCCAACTGTAACAGAATTTGAGTGATACACTCTACCCAAATATAAAAATTTCGCCAGAACGCGTTCGTCCTGCCTCCACAGCTCCATGAGGAACATGTCCATTTGAAGAATGTATCCATATCATTCGTTGCTCACACAGAGTACTAAGTAAAGAATATATTATTATTTAGAGCAAAAGTATAACTTACGTCAAAATTCGACACCGGATGTTCTTTACCACCATGAGAAACGTACGCTTGTCTCCTCTGTGGAATTATTTTACAAGGAACCGTGTCTCCATTGTAATACGCCCTCCAGCGTATATGGCACTACCATCGGCATCGTGTCCTGCATGCATTGCATTGTGTGGAGCAGAGCGTCCTGCAGATGAAGGAACCCATGTATATCCTAAAATAAAAATTCCACATATTTTTCATTAATTATTATTGGAACTGTACCAGTCATTTGTTTAACGATGAAGTACTTATCGTTCTGATAGTACCACGTAAATAGTTAAAGGTGGAGAATGAAAATCAGTATTTAACGTATTTGATAAGATATTAGTGTTTGCAAAGTGGTAACCTAAATTGGACTACTGGTTTCCGAAATTGGACTTCCATTCTAAAACTAATTTTATTCAATGCAATAGGGGAATAAAATTTTATAAAAGAAAAGAAATATCTTTTGGTATCAAAAAACAAAATAACAAAATAAATTCTGCGAACACAATTAACATTTAAACGAAATAAAGTCTTTTTAATTGCTCTTATCACAAATGTATTGTGATCCATGAGCATCGGAGCAAGATTCATGCACCCATGCATGGCATTTCAAACACTGAATCATGTCTTCTGGTATTCTTTCATCACAATTAAAACAATGCCAGTTGTCGTAATTTATGTCTACAACTATTGATTGGCAGGACTTGATTGCTGTCCCTTTGGCACGTTTTTCTTTAATAGTTGTTTTCTTTTATTCTCAAAACTTACTTTTTTTACAGATGTAGCTTTGTTTTTATTATCTTTCTCTAATTCTTCTTTATATGGGGTTGAGGTTAAAATTGCAATATTCTGCGCTGTTCTTTGTTTTTTGCTCTTTGCCTCCTCACATGGTTAGATGGAGATAGCAGTTCAGGACTACGAAGTGGCATCATCAGTATTAAAATTTCCATCATTTTGTAGTATTATTGCCATTTAATCAATTTCAACAGATTCATCTAGCTGGTTAAATTCGGTTTCATTATCGTTGTTAATTTCCTGGTCCGGTGTCAAATTTGAAATGGAAACTAGTGACTTTTCATTTACTGGATGATCATTTTCTTCTTGCACTTGAGTATTTTGATTAAGAGCATCTGATGATGCAAAATGTGTGAAAATCAGTGAAAACAAATCTGTTAATTGGCCATTTGCCTGATCCTTTAAACAAACCTATTGCATTGGTAATTGTTGCAGCTTGACTATAGGGTGTCCCGAGAAAATCACATACTTCAAACTGGGTTATTACACACCCGGAATGGCATTTTAACCATGTCTGTTGAGCTCTTGCGTAGTAGGTCCCCATCGGAGAAAAAAAACCACATCTAAGGGTTGTAGGCGATGCGTTATGTGTCCAGAAAGTTGCAGTAATATTATGTCATGTTTTTTTTGTCAGTTCAATTGCTGGAATCTTTTTGGAGTAAGTGGTGTGTCCGTCTATTAAAAGCAGTACTCTTCTCTCAGGTTTTGCATTGACATGTCAAATATAATGTTCTAATAATTTTAGAAAGAGATCCGAATTTATGTAGCCGGTGTTAGATACTTCTATACTGCTGCCAGGCGGAGCTTCCTTTTTTAATGCCTCATGCATTCTTTTTCCCTTAAAAGTAATCATGGGAGGGATGTATAATCCTGCTGGGTTTACACAGCAAACAATCGTGGTATTAGTACCCCTTTCTCCGCTTGAAACTTGTTTTTTGCTTTTACAACCTACGATCCTCTGAGATTTTTTTTGGACTGTTGAGAAGCTCCACTCATCTGCATTAAATATACGAGTTTCGTCTAAATTATTATCACCGACTATTCTTTCATAAATATCAAAAAATTCGTACACATTTTGTTGGTTAAATGCTTTGGCTCTCACCATAGATGTTGCTTCAGGTTTGCGAAGCAACAACCTTTGATTATCTTGCAAAAAACGGTAATTCTATTTTTCCTGACAAGCTTTTTGGTTTGATTAAATCCCACGGTTTTTTCAGCAAGTTGGAACGGTAATTTTCTGACTTCTGTTATTGTCAGGCGAGACATATGTTCTTCAAAACGAAGAATATGATTTCTCAAATCTTCCATTTGAGAAGTAACAATTTTGATCTACCCTTATGCTTTTTTATGCCATATGCTAATTTATTCAAATTTGAGTGGCTTTTAGAATTTGGAATTGGCGTGAACATTCGTTTAATCCAAGTTGACCGGATTTATAAACACTAAGGGCATTTTCCAAATTATTTTCTATCCATTTATAGTAAGGACCAATTTAGGAAACCGTAATGTGGTCCATTCAAGGCAACTAATCGATTTTTGACTTATAACTTAAAATAAATACGAGAATTATGTCTGATTCAAATGAAAACATATCATTAGATGACGGAAAAGTTAGTTAATGTTCGCCAGAGTATGATAAGAATTACTGTTAATGACGAAAGTACTTACGATTGCGAGTTAAAAACTACATCAAGAACTGCACAAAATTTCCACTCGCAATAACTTTCCTGAGAAGAGCGCGAAATGTAAGAAATTTTACCAGTGTGACCACTACAAGTTTCTAGATCGTCCTGTTACCGCTAGATGATACCGTTAATACTGATTTGCCAAAAGTAGCTATGTATAATTTAGGCACCGGTCCAATATACGGAACTTTCCCTACTATATATTCTTTTTTTTAATCTAAGAGTACTTTATTTGATATAGCAACCTTAAAAAGTTTAATTTCTTGAAATAAAACGTAAAAGCATGAATACATATCTGTCATCCATGTTTGGCTGGAAATTATCTTTTAAAGTAAATAATTTATAGTAAAATTTATTTTAATTAAAAGCATTTTTATAGAAAGTCCAATTTAGTGAACTGTTAAAAAAGTATCCAGATTTTATAGAGCTCGTTTAAACGTCGAGCAATGTAACCCTATTTAAACTTTTTATTTCTTTTACGTTTGCAATATTTTTAGCTTTAAAGCTGTGAGAATTGCACAATTTATTTGAATTTTTTTATTTCGTGCAAAGTTTGCTGTTTTAGACGAATTAATTGTAATTCATATATTTAATCACGCAAAACCATAAAATCTAAAACAGACTGTGTAAATTAACTAACATATATAGTAAGCATTCAAGAATAAACGATAAATCTAAATAAATGTTTCTAATCTACAATCTAATTTTGCACTATAAAACACTATACCAATAAATTGCACAAACTCTTGATAAACCCCGATATAAAATAATTTGCTACGCAATTATTCTAGAAAATGTGAAAATTTATTCGGATAAGAAAATGTTGGACTTTATCGAATTCAGTCCTCTATTTTTCGCCAAAATTAATATCTATGCACCTACGTGGCGAGAAAAAAGTTGACTCACAAAAGTAATATCTCTACAGTGACAACTAACCGACAAACAAATCTTTGATTGATGACATCAACTTTTAAGTGTACTCTTTCGAATGAGAAAATGGAAAATTAAGATTAAGTGCATTTTTGGCCATTATTATTTTTCGCATGTTTCCTTGTGTTAGGAGGTGTTTTCGTTTTGATACTTTGTTATTTTGTCGTGACGTCTGTATTGACTTTCATATTGCTACGTTATTTTCCTACAAGCGTGTAGAACATTTTGTAAAAGTTATTGATCATAAATATTTATATGCAATGGGTTTTATAAAAAAAAAAGGTTGAAGAACCAAATACTGAACACAACACCGTATTTTTATAAGTATTAATGTAAAGCCGGATTTCATTTTTTTTTAATCCTCTTAAATATTCGAAATTTTAGAAAAACAATTTTGCCAAACATACAAAATTCAGCACCAATTATTTACGAAGAAATAAGCGTAAAGTTGCATAGAATAATGTAACAATTAAGGCGATTATTTGTTCAACAAGGATGATAGTTGTAACAGACTAGAACTTTCAAAATATTTTTGAAGTTTTCGGAAATAATTTAAGATTTTTACTAGGGACGTATTTATGAGTAGAAAATTCAATTTGAATTAATAAAAGACACGTTGTGTTGATATGAATTGTATGTTTAAGAAAAAACATAGGTACTACAACATGACTAACTGTATCTTGACAAAAACTCGTTATTATCCTAAGTCTAATTAATTCCTTTTATAATTAAAGAGCCTTTTGTAGGAGTGGAAGTGTCAGGTTTATTTAGACATTCTTGTTTTTTATTGTGCCAACGTTTCGACCTTCCGTGCTGGTCTTTATCAAGGCTATAAAGAATGTGGAATGAAAAATTAGTGTCAGGAAGGTGGATATCGCGGAAAATATTAGTGTTAGGAATTTGGATTTCTTGGGAAATTGTAATGTAACTTTATGCATTATACATAGTGTTTAAAATGGAGGGTTTTCGCATTATTGCACTTTTCCGGAAAAATTGACGAAAAATTAAATAACTTACTTATTCTGCAATTTATCCAACTGCGATTTCGTAACTTTAATATGCATTACATGTGCTAACTAAAGCTAGTTGTTCACCTTTATAACCTTGCTAAGTTTTGAGTAATCAATTATTTAAATTGAACTCCCTAAATTCATGGATAACTTGATTTTTTCAAATGGAACCACCTAATTTTTTATGTGCCGTTGAACGTGGAATTTCATAAGCATTCTAATGTTAAGGTTGTAGGTACCTAAGTCTTACGGATTTTTGTGGATTTTTGAGTAAGAGTCAGATACCTACAATCTTACCATTAGAAAGCTAGCTTTGGATTAGCACATGTAATGCATATTAAAGCTACGAAATCGCAGTTGGATAAATTGCAGGATAAGTAAGTTATTTAATTTTTTCGAAACGTCAATTTTTCCGGAAAAGTGCAATAATGCAAAAGCCGGTATGGTGGAGTCCTTGTTGTCAGTATTTTGTCATAAAAACAGAGCGAGTGAAGAACCCTACGTCGCGCCATACACAACCAACCTACTCTTTTGAGTAGATGTGTGGTATGATGGTGGCGTCGTACCCCATATATAAATCTGAGACAGATATTTTGTACAACTTGGAACTCGTCTTTTTGTCATTGAAGTCTAAGCATTTATTATAAACAACGTCGCAGTAATTAAATATAGATAGAATTCAGGTACTCACATAATATTTTTTTTGCAGCTTGACTCAACACCTGCCGACTTGTGTATAATAACTTAAGTGTTAAAAACGAGTTTCTAATTAGCATGTTAATGTGTAATGAAAATTTTAAATTTGAGTCTAACGTTAGCCCTAAGTTTCCAAATCTGAGTTAATTTTGATCACATCATCTGTTATTGTGTTAATAATTACAATAGTTAATACATTTAAATATATTACAAGTATAAATATTGTAGAACAAGGGACCAAGTATGGAACCTTGGGGCACACCTGACGTAACGTTTGCTAATGAGGATGATTTATCATTGATACAGACAAATTGCTTACGGTTTATTATGTAGCTGGATAGCAGTAAACACGCATTATATGCAAGGCCTATGAAATGGAGTATGCATAATAACAGTTTGTGGTTGATGGTATCAAAAGCTTTAGAAAAATCTATGAAAACTAAAGTAGCTAATTTACCATTATCCATGTATCGAAATATTTCGTCAGTAACACTTAATAGTACCCAGCACAACTAAAACCTGATCTAAAACCAGACTGATATTCAGGAATAATTTTTGAATGACTAAGGTAACACATTAGTTGTTCACCAAGTAATTTTTCAAATAGTTTTGAGATGCTAATTGGCTTAATATCATTAAATTCACAAGCATCTCTCTTTTTTGGAATTGAGACTATTTTAGCATTCTTCCATACAGAAGGAAAAGAGTTAGTTGTAATTGCAAAATTAAAAATATGGCGTAGGTAGTGTAGTAAAAATGGACAACACAATCTTATCATGTGTAAAGTAATTCTATCACATCCCGAAGCATTAGATGTAATTGAGTTTAAAACACGTTCTACGTCACCTTCAGTAATTATATAGAAATCAAAATTTTCTGTAATATTATCATGTTTGTTATTTAGATAGAAATAAAGAAGGTTAAAGTCGGGTTCTGCTGTTATCTGTGCCAAACTGAAATGCCTATTCACTAAATTGGGTTCGTTGATATTGCTGGGCAAATCGTGGAATTTTTTATTGGGACAAATGTTAAATTTTTGGAAGGTTTGCAAAATTTGTTTTTGGTTTTGACTAGCTAAAATAGTGTTTATGTAACATTTTTTTTCTTTATTTATCGCAAAAGTAGTATAATTTCTAATTTCATTGATTTGCACAAATTTTATTGAAAAAGTTTTTTTCTATCCCCAATATTTTCCGAGATGTCCACCTTCCTCGCACTAATGAGCCACCCTGGATGGTTTCTAGTCAACTAAATGTTATTTATGTATATAAACTGGATCTAAACAAAAACGAAATATTGATATTGTTCGTTTTTTTATTCCACAGTCTTGATAAGGACGAGCACGGTTGGTCGAAACGTCGGCAGAATAAAGACCAAAAATGTCTAAATAAACCTAACACTTCCACTCCTATAGAAGGCCCTTATATTGTAAAAGGAATCATAATTAGACTAACTATATCAATACAAAACTCGCAGTTACCAAGGAAGATGTGGAAACACGCAACAACAGATAGAAAGCAGAGTTCCAAATAATTTGTTTAACAGCCTCCCTATTTGCGGAGTCCCTGGTACCTGATACATTAATTGAACTTACCCAAATCAAAGGCTTTAGTTAAGGAGTCGACAATTATCTTCTTGGTTAATATGTACCTGACGAAAAGAAGCTTAGCCTGCAATTTTTCTCTCATGAAATGGTGGCTTACATCAATGTGTTTAGTCCTTGACTGATAAGCACCATTCAACGCCTAATTCCTTGCGCCTTGATCATCGCAGAAGATTTGAATAGGACTCATTCAACACTGCTCAAGCTTTTCAGAAAGACCCTTGAACAATAATGCCTCCTGCGATGCTGAAGACATCGACATACAGGGTGGGGCACTACCAACGAATTATTCTATAGCATTAAAACGACAAATAATGTTAGAAATTTTAAGGCATACATATGTTAAGATTATTTGAAACCACATTTCAACAATTTTTTGGATTGTACAGGGTGCTCTAGAAACACGTACCATATCAAAGTTGGGTTATTTTAAATGGATCACCCTGAATTTTTTTTATTTTTGAATTGTACGATAAAAAATAATTTATGTTCTTTTACATGTCCCTATACCTACTTACTTCCGCTTCTGAGATAAATCGATTTTACCAGATTTGCAAACCCTCCAAAAAATTGCAATAACTTCCAGATAAATAAGAACAAACAACTTTGGTTTACACCACCTTACTAAGAGCCTTCAAAATCTGTTTTGCAATATTTACTATTATGTTATAATGTACAGGGTGTTTTTAATAGTACCGCATAATACTAACGACTTAAAACTTAAATAACTTGCTTAACTTAAATGGAACACCCTATATTTCTGTAGTCTGTTAGAATCAGGAACTAGTTACCTTTCAATCGGTATTAGGGTTACCAACCCCTAACTCTGATAGTTTTCAATTTACGATGTAGGTACTGGAGTCTAAGTTACCTGTGAAATATCCGCAATATGGAAATTATCTTGCAACTTTCAGTTTTAAATATTTACCTCAAAATATTTATTTTTTTCAGAAAAAATAAGCAGAAATGTGCTTATGACTAGTATCCCGGGCTCTAAGGGTCAGTCGAATTAGCACACCGGTCACAATTTACTGATGTTTAACAACAGCAACCGATGTTTGATACATCAAAAATCGATCATACTGTAAACATCGACAAACTTTAACCTGTTAACCGAGAATGTAATACAAAACGCTCTAATAGTAGTACGATAATTTCAAAAACCATTATTTTTAGAATTTTTTTAATAAAGTTACCAATGTTTACACTGTCATCGATTTTTGCTGAAACTAATAACGGCTGCTGTTGTTTGTGACAGGTGGGCGTGATTCGACTGACTCTTAGAACCCGGCATAAGTCATAAGCACATTTGTGTTATTTTGTTCTGAAAAAAATTTTTTTAAGGTTAATATTTAAATCCTAGATTGGCCTAAACATTAAAAATGATTGCTAGATAATGTTCATTTTAATGATATGACACAGGTAACTGAAATTCCAGTAAATTGCAAATTGTTAAACTAGCAAATTTTAAAACTATCTGAGTTAAGGGTTCGTAACCCTAATACCGATTCAAAGGTAACTAGTTCTTGATTCCAACAGACTACAGAAATGTAGGTGTTCTATTTAAGTTAAGCAAGTTATTTAAGTTTTAAGTTGTTATGTTATGCGGTCGTAATTAAAAACACCCTGTACATCATAACATAATAGTAAATATTGCAAGAGAGATGTTGAAGGTTTTTAGTAAGGTGGTGTAAGATAAAGTTGTTTGTTCTTATTTATCTTAAAGTTATTGCATTTTTTTGGAGGGCCTGCAAATCAGGTAAAATCGATTTATTTCAGAAACGGAAGTAAGTAGGTATAGGAACATGTTAAAGAACATACATTATTTTTTATCGTACAATTTAAAAATAGAAAAAAATACAAGGTGATCTATTTAAAATAACCCAACTTTGATATGGTACGTGTTTCTAGAGCACCCTGTACAATTCAAAATATTTTTAAAATGTGGTTTCGAATAATCTTGACATATGTATCCTTTAAAATTTCTAATATTATTTGTCGTTTTAATGCTGTCGTTGGTAGTGCCCCATCCTGTATATTCAGTGTGTGTTGTTGAAATGGTTAGTGCACCAGGATATAGAAGTATTAACATTTGCCAAAAATATAACCCGTTACCGATCTTCTTTCGTCTGAGTCACTAGCCCAATTGGCATCGCAGTATCCATGAACGGGTCTAACCTTCAAACCATCGAATTCTAATTTATACAGGGTGTGCCACCGGGAACGCCCTCGATAGGTTATAGAAAAACTGTACATGGAAAAAATTTGAAAATTTGGTAGTATACTAACATCGACTAGGGCAGTTCCGCTAAAATATTTTCAAGATGGTGACACTTCCGGTTATACCGGAAGTAGGTGTCAATTGCTTATTTTAAATAGAACATCCTATATATTATTCTATTTTTGAATTTTGCCCAAAATTCTAGACACATTTGTGTATAATGTCCTACACCTAAGTCTAACTGTTTTGGACTTATTTTAAATTTTATGTCAAAAATGACGTTTTCAGGCCTAAACAAAATTATAAAATTTTCCTATACTAATGCCTTTATTATTTAATTGAAATAGGTTTCCTTGTAGCAGGGGACCTATTTTAGTGGGCTATGTCGATATTTTGATAATAAATTAATACAGGGCGATCAAAAAAAAGGATTAAAATTAAATTCAAAAACACCTCAAAAGTCATTTTTTTAAAATGCTTTTATAGCTTTATTTTATTTAGCATCAAAAATAAGGTTGACTTTGTACAAAATTGTCTATTCAAAAAAATTCATGGTTTTTCGAAATATTGGCAATTTAACTTTTTTTTTGTTGCACATGATAGCGTTAGAAAACAATCATCTGTCAAGGATATGTCAAACTGTTAAAAATTTTCAATAATCATGCCGGGACGCTTAAATTATACAAACGAAGATTACTTAAATTTATTTATTATTTATGGACAATGTGATAAAGCTATATTAAGAACATGTGTTACAGTTAACTGTACCAACTGTGAGTGTTAAAGTGCATATCGTTACCAAAGCGATAACTTTAAATGCTTGAAACACACGTGTGTCGATAAAGCCAGGTGTTCTTTCGTTGCGTGTGTAATACTGTACAAGTAATTACTTGGTTTTATCGACACACGTGTGTTTCAAGCATAAAAGTTATCGCTTTGATAACGATATGCACTTTAACACTCACAGTCGATACAGTTAACTGTTGGCATTTCTTAGTTTGATACACACAGTTTGACATATCCTTGACAGATGATTGTTTTCTAACGCCATCATGGCCAACTAGAAATAACCATTCATATTAAAAGAAATCTATAGCATTTGTGCAACAAAAAAAATGTTAAATTGCCAATATTTCGAAAACCATGAATTTTTTGAATAGACAACCTTGTACAAAGTCAACCTTATTTTTGATGCTAAATAAGATCAAATTATAAAAACATGGTGCTTGCATTTAAAAAAAATGACTTTTGACGTGTTTTGAATTTAATTTTAATCCTGTTTTTTGATCGCCCTGTATTAATTTATTATCAAAAGTATTAACATAGCGCACTCAAAAATAGGTCCCCTGCTACAAGAAAACCTATTCCAATTAAATAATAAAGGCATTTGTATAGAAAAATTTTATAATTTTGTTTAGGCCTGAAAACGTCATTTTGACATAAAATTTAAAATAAGTTCAACACAGTTAAACTTAGGTATAGGACATTGTACACAAAATGTGTCTACAATTTTGTGCAAAATCTAAAAATAGAATAATATATAGGATGTTCCATTTAAAATAAGCAACTTGACACATACTTCCGGTATAACCGGAAGTGTCACAATCTTGAAAATAATTTAGCGGAACTGCCCCCGTCGATGTTAGTATCCTACCAAATTTTCAAATTTTTCCCATGTACAGTTTTTCTATAATCTATCGAAGGCGTTCCCGGTGGAACACTCTGTATGAAAAGGTTCCACGGAGGTATTGTTTTACACCTGCCCATTGTGACATACCTGGATTGTTATTAAACATGCTCAAACTACTAATAGCAAACGTTATTATTTCTATAACCAGAATGCGCGGGTTGAACAACCGAATATCTGATAGTACTAATGGCGGAAAGTAAAGAAATTTGTTAAGTGTTGTGTTTGCTCGAAATCTACAGTTACCAAAACAGTTAAATGTATAAATTATAAAAAAGTTTATCACATTAGTTGTGCTAACAAGAAGAATTTTGTAAAAGTAGATGATGCTGTAGTCATGTAGTGATATGTTGTGAAAAGTCAGTAGAAGACATTCTAAATGACAACAGAAATCATACATTGAGTGACATTAAAATTTCGAACGTACTAAAAATAAATGCTTTGTTGATTAATCTTCTAAATAGCAAGGAAAAAATTATAAACTTGCAAACTGAATTATTGCTATCAAAAGATAAACTAATAATCGATTTAAATGTAGAAGTTAAATCTCTTAAACTTCATATGAATAACACCACATCACTAGCATGTGTTCAAACTCAAAAAGCAACGGTAATTAAACAGTCAAAGGTGCCAAAACGTTACTCGGACGTAAGTAAAAATAAATGGCAATTTAACAATGAGCGCGTAAATAACAACAACAATGACCAAAGTCAAGACATGATTATTTCGCCTATACCTGTAATACAAACTATTATAAATTTAAATAGTGACATTATCGCTGATTCAAATTATAAATCCAATAATGAAATCAATGACTTGTTACATATAAAAAAACCTAAAATATAGTGGTAAATACACACACAAAAGAAACCCGATCTTAGGTACAAACTCTGGCAATAATTTTAGTATTATGACGACACCCAAAAAGCATGGACATTTATTGGAAGACATTCTCCTTCCGTTACAGTGAAGAATATACTTGACCTCCTCAAAAGTATGACAAAGGACGACGATGCCGAATGTCTTAAATTAGAAAGTAAAGGAAAAAATTCATTTTTAGAGTCGCAACAAATATTAAACACGCAAATACCTTGATGGATCCCAATAATTGGCCTCAACATGTTCGAGTAGATGGTTACAATTATCGATTTACTTAACATAAAGGATCAAACGATTAGTACAAGTGAATCACATATATCCCGTTATAGCTCAGATATTTTTCATAAACAACAATCAAAAAGAACGTCCGAACAAAAATTTCAAATACATATTTTTCACCAAAATGTACAAGGAATAAGAAATAAGATAACGATGTTAGAAACGGTAGCTATTAAAATTAAATATAATACACATTAAATTGAACAATTATTAAGTTTAAAATTATTATTATTTTAAAGTATTTATAATTTTGTTAATTACATTTTCTTTTATTACATTTAGAACATGTAAAACAGCTCGTCTAATTTGACAGGTTTGTCCACTGTTCCCAAAACACTCGCAGCATTTCCTCGCTGTATAGCAAGACTAATATGCTGCTGAAGATATACTTGTGATTGAGGTACATCTGCTTTTTCTTTAATTATTTTCCCCAGTGAATTTAGAATAAATAAATTTACCCTATGTTCCGAAAGTTTCCACTGCAAAAGGTAAAAATACATAATTTTCATTAATCTCCTGATATTTTGAATGTTTCATAAATTCTGCTGAAGCAGCAGCAGAACCTGAGTTTAAACAACTGTCTTTTAAATATGTTGGAGCGACCGTATCCACACAGGTGACATCCCAAACTAATAAACGACCTTTTTTCCAGGGAATAATTTTCATGCCATCTGGGCGTTTACCATCAATTCGATGTAAACCGTTAGGTTCCAAACTACAAGGAATATCAGCAGAAGAGAAAGCACGTTTTAAAATATTGTTGATTTCACTATGCCGTAAAAATCTTCAGTAACTTTTACGACAAGAAAGACCTTGGTGTCCTAAACGATCCACAGTTGCACCACAAATGCAGGTATAAGGTTGGCATATTTCAGATCCAATCCTTAAAGAAACCGAAATTTGTAAAATTTATTTTTCTAAAAAAGTTCCTAAATTTGCAGATGGTAAGATAACTTTATGTGGTGTTTGAGAAACAGATAAAAGATTTTCAAATTTCTTCTTTATTATCTGTGAATCCCAATTTTGTTGTAATGTTGGTTTGTCAGGTATCTTTAAATCAGAAAAATTACTTCTCCAAAAATTCAAAGTTTCCAGCTTGTATCGAATCTCAAAGTCTTTTAATGACGGATTAAGAAAATTCCAATGAGATCAGAAGTACAATGAATAGAAGCCAGAAAAGCAGGTAAAGATAAATCAAATACCGAACGTATTCCTAAACCACCCGACGATACAAGAAGTGATGCTTGATTCCAGGATATATTTGATAAATTGTTATTTAAAATTTCTTCTAAAATTGTTTTTATTTTGTTGTCGAAAATTTCACACAAATCATTATATTTCCAGAAAAGGCAGCATCTTAAATAATAAATTAATTTCGAAATCCAAAGACTATGGCGAATAATGAAAAACGCTATATGAGGGTTTATGTCATATAGATTATTTGTGGAAAATGATTTTTTTTCTAAAATATAGGAAGTGAGTGACGAAACAGCTTCTTCAGTCAAAGGGGCACCAAGAAAATATAAATTATTATCCGAAGTAATGTGTATACCAGGAGCAATAGCTTGAAGTTCCTCCAAAATCTCTGTAATTTTTTCTGTTGAGTATTTTTTGCAAAAATATAATTCACATTTAGAAAAAAACCTATATTTTTGAATGAATGAATCAATAATTCTCTTAAAATCTTTCAAAACTTCTTCAATAGAACCTCCTAATATACCATCGTCAAGATACCAAACATTAAGTTTTGGTACAATTTTTTGTATAGAAGATTGGATCGACAAACTAAAAGTAGAAGGTCCTAGAGGATCACCTTGTTGTCATCCTACAGAAGACGGAATCACTTTGTTTTGTACAGTAAATTTGATGGTAAAGCATAACACTGCCAAAGGTAGGGGTAAAGTTTTGGAATGATATCATTAGTATTCTGTAAAATAACATTACGATCAATTGAATTAAAAGCATTTTTAACGTCAATTTTTAGTAATATTTCTCCAGAAGTGGTATCAGAAATATAGGTTCTGACAGCTTCACAACCACTTTTCACCCCAACACCAATTTGTAATGGTTTCAAATAATTTGAAATTTCATCTGATGTATAGCGACATCCAAGTTTTGAAACTAAGCGGCAAAATGTGCAACCAACTGCAATTGGACGTATTCCACCACCTTTTTAGATAAGGCAAGAAGTGATGCTCCGTATAAAAAAGGGATTATTTTATCATTTACTTTACCTGACACCATGAAATTATATAAATCTGTAAATCCAATTAGTAATTGTTGTCCTGCTTTTCCAACAGAATTTCCAATTAAATCTTTCAGGTGTTGGGGTATTAATCCATCAAAACCAGCTGCTGAACCGTTACGGAATGACATAATTGCTTTACATACATCTTTATTTACCAAAAGTGCTGGATCTTGATCAGTAGGAGTTAAAAATGTTTTAATTCATTAGAAGAAGTTGGATGTTTTGTCTTTAGTTCCTCAAATGTTTTATAATTTTTAGTTGCAAATCATTAGATGTTAAAATTCTGATAGCTCCTCTTATGTCTCCATCATTTACTTTGCTTACAGCTATTTTGTATATAGGTTTATGGTTATTAGATGTGGTCATAATTAAAGTTGGTATATCACAATTTATGATGTTTTTCTTAATTTTATGTGTCAAAGATTTATTATTATTTGTTGATTTTGGAGATATATGAAGTATACTATAAGAAAAAAGTAAAAGATCTTGCCATGATTCAAAAGTATTAAAAAAATACAAGAGTTTATAACTTTAGTTAATTTTATCTGCTGTTTTAAAACAACTGCATTAGATTTAAATTTGTTTATTTTTCTTGAAAATCAAGATTTAAATCTATTTCCATTTACATAAATTTACTTCTTTATGTTGACGAGACATACGTATTTTCAGACCAGTTTTGTTTTTGTAAGTATTAGAATATTTGCATAATTGACAAAATATTCTTTCACTGATTTTTTTTGAAATTTTATTATGATTAAATGAATTTTTAATAGGCTGTTCATCATTTTCGGAACAAGATTCATTATCTGATGAATAATTATTATATCTTGGACGAATTCTTTTTTAATTGTCCAGTCGAAGTCGTTTGAATATTTTTTGTATACAATGCACTCTACCAACATGAATGTGCAAACCAGATTCATTTTTGAAACTTTTCGAACATAAATGACAATTTAAATTGTTTGAATTAATGGTTTTATCGTTCAAACTTGGAAAAACTTTAACTTTGACATTGACATTGACATTTTTCATCTATTTTTTGAACAATTACATCTTAACTGCAAATTATTGTCGTAAAAATCTTTATCAGCGATATTTAGCAATACAATTTTTTTTAACAAGCAACAGAACTGACTTAGATTCGTTTTCTAAAGAGGGAATATTAGAATTATGTGCAATACAAAGTAAAGACTTGGGCATGATTTCAATTTATGGACCACCAAAATCAAAAAGTGAAGAAATTCTAGAAAGCCTCCTAAAGAAAATTTCTAATGAAAACGTAAGAGCTGTAGTTAGAGGAGACTTTAACATAGATATCTTATCAAAATGTAGTTTAGAAACAAAGTTTTGTAATGTGTTTTCCACACACAATTTTTACCCTACTATCAATAGTCCTACAAGACGGCACTATACGAGGATCGACCATTTTTTTGTAACTTCTGCGATGAATTTTTATTAGAAGGTAAGGTAGTAAACTCAAATATGACTGACCACTTTAGTCAAATATTGTCACTTGCGTACAAATCAGTTAAAAACAAGCAGAAATACGCTATATACTAGTCTTGAGCGAAAGAAACATATCTCAATTTAAATTTGAATTAAGTAAAGTAAATTAATCGGTTGTAAATAAATGTAGCTCTTCAGAATCTGCTTTTGATACTTTCTTCTCCATATTTATGAATACATTTACAATGTGTTTTTGAGTGGTCAAATCAATATCAAAACCCCAACCTAAAGTACCTTGGCTGACATTTGAATTTATTAAAATGAAGCAGAGAGTGGCAACTATAGCTAATTTATGTTGTAAATGCCACATATTTCAATACTATTAAAGGAAATTAAATGCGGAATATAAACAAAGTTTAGAAACTTCAAAAAAGCTTATTACGATAACCTCATAAAAAAACTCAAACAATCAGAATAAAGCAGTACCTATGGCAAACAATAAATAATTCCATACTCAGGCCAAGTTCTAATGTGGTCAACATTGTACATAATTGTAAAGAGCTTCTGCATGATAAAGCTGCGAACTGTTAATAAATATTTTAATAATGTTCGTTTACAGCTCAGCAAAACTGTATCAGCATATATTGACCCAAATTTTACCAATAAGTATACTAAGTTTACTTAATTGCTTTCAACTACTACCACTTAACTGTACAATACTGCTTCTGCTATGACAAACTCAAAATGCAAGGATATTGATGGGTTCTCACCTTTTCTAATAAAAAATTGTATTAGTTTTATCTCTGAACCTCTAAAATATGTAATAAACATATCCTTAAAAACAGGCGTATTTCCTGATAGTTTGAAGAAATCATTAATTAAACCGCTGTTTAAAGGTGGAGATAAAAGTAATGTAACCAATTTTAGACCAGTGTGTATATAGCCAACATTCTCTAAATTTTATGAACAAGTAGTAAAAGTCAGGTTAGTTTCCTTTTTAGAACAATTCAATAGTTTGTCAGAAACGCAGCATGGTTTTTACAAATAAAGAAATGTTAATACAGCAATCACTTAGTCGGTTGATCGCATTGCCAGGACGTTTGAAGAAGGTTCCAAGTGTTTAGGAATACTTCTCAATTTGAGTAAAACTTTTGATTGCGTAAACCATACTATACTTAAGGATAAGCTTTACAAATATGGAATTAGAGGTGTCGCTCTTGATTGCTTTAAAACTTTTTTGTTGAATGGAATTCAAACTACGTATTATGCAGGAAGCCTCTCATACTCTCTTAAAACTAATATTGGAGTTCCACAGGGTTCAATTTTAGGTCCCATGCTCTACCTAATATATAGTAATGATTTAAGTATGTAATGTCACAATTTCCTTGTAACCTTATATCATATGCCGACGATAACGATATACTTATAAATTCAAATAATTATGACTTATTTGACATAGCAAATAGTCTATACAACAGCATATAGTTTTGGGCTGCAAACAATAAATTGGTGTTAAACAAAAATAAAACCACAGCAGTAATGTACAAAACTAACTAATCAAAACATCATCTAGCTGATAATATTATTTTGAATAATGACAACATAAAATTAGCAAAAACATGTAAAATTCTGGGGGTTACTGGGGATAGCTCTCTTGATTGGGAACCCCATGTTAATGAATTGGCGAAGCAATTAAACAAAACAATTTTTCAGTTGCGCACGATGTCTCGCCAATGCAATATTAATGTCCTAAAAAGTTTATACTTTGGATTATTTTATTCTCGCATGAGATTTGGAATAATGCATTGGGTTAAGTCTAAATCAAAAAATATCAAACGCATTTTCGTTCTGCAGAAGAAAGCCCTAATAGCCATGTTTCAGCTTAAACCTAGAGAATCGTGTAAAATATATTTTATAGAGCACTAGCAAACCCGGCGAACTCCGTTTCGCCACCAGATGGCTTCGTTTTATGTAACATTTCGTTTGGTGATTAAAAGATGAAGAAATTTTTTGTTTGTTTTATATTTGAAAAGGAAAAATTTTTTTCATTTCACAACAGTAATGAATTCATTTCGATTACAAAAATGAAGTGTTATTTAGTTGAACTTCTCTAAGTGAATGAAAGTGAATCCAAAGTAAATACTGAATCGAAGCGTTATACGTGTCCGCAAATTATCCGTTTCATTGAAGTGCACTTTGGTAAACCACATTTTTGTTTTTTGGTCTGACGTTAACACAAACAAAGCGGATGGTTTTCCAACTCGTGAACACGCAACGTATAACTGCCCATGTGAAAAACAATGATTTTCTAAATTTATCCCGCAAACACTAAGCGATTGGCCTTGCGACTTGTTAATTGTCATTGCGACGCACCGGCGCCATCTACTTAAAATATTGGTTTGTAGTACATGCTATGTATCAGAGATGGCACTGTATGTGAAAAAAAGATTTTCCCGCTTTTCTGTTGAAATTTTTCCTGAATTTTCTTTGCTACAAACCTCATGGAGCCCGAGACCTTTCCAACAAATGCAAAACCGTGGAAATCGGTTCGTGCTGAAGTTATAGCGTCAGGAAGGAAAACCCGACTTATTTTTTATATAGTAGATAAAATTATGACGGTATATAGTAATTTATGACGTAATTTTGTTTGCGTATAAACATTCATACCTTTTTAAACTACACTCTTATTAACATTTGTACTCAACTAGAAATAAAAACAATTTCAAAATTCTAAATCATAAACTGTCAAAATTTGAAACAACACTTATATTTAATTCTTGTAAATTCTATAATCACCTGTCGATCAATTTTAAAGAACATTTAAGTTCAAACACTTTTAAAAAAGTTGAAAAACTTATTACTTTAGAGCGCTTTGTATAATATTAACGATTTTTTTCATATTGTATTATACAACAAGTAAATGAAACCGCAAGCGGCACATCAAAATAACAAGCAAACATCCATACCTTGGGTTTCAAATATCCTAGCAAATCAAACACTTTTATTTGATATATTCGACGAAGAAAATCAGACATTTACTGCGTACCACCGACGACTCCAAGAACTTCTTTTCGAATCAAGAGAGTTGAGAGAAGTTCTGAGGAATGTAAATGAGCACGATTAAAAGTTCTTATAAACTGCTTAGGTCGCAAGTGTTACCAATTATTGTGCAGTTTCACAGCTCCAGATATTCCAACTACAAAAACACATGCTGATAAATCTCCTGCAGTTACACTTGTGTCCAACACCGGCCCTTCTAAGGCCCCTGTTACACTACGCTGGCAAGCCACAACGCCAGCCACGTCACAGACGGCGTGGCTAGCGTCGTGGCTTGCGACTGACACGGTCGCTGGCTACGTCGCTGATCATAAAACTACGTGGATGCTTCATCATCTATTCAGTTTGCATATCTTTACATTATTATCTTTAGGCGTTTCCTCATCATTTTCAATACCTCTAACGTCATCCATTTTAGAAGGAAATAAATTTTACACCAAAGTAATTATACAGCTGCGCCGAGGTGCGCGCGCATTGATCAACAATGCACCAGAAGCAATGCCGCGTCGCCGGCCACCGTAGTGTAACAGGCTCCCGTATAACCAAATGTTAAACGGTGCATTTCCACAGCGCGGAACAGCCACGGCCCAGGTGGCCAGCCACCGTGTCCGTGGCTGTTTTTGCAACCCGAGTGGCTTATTTTCGGCCACGCCGCTAGCTACCATAGTGTAACAGGGTTCCCATTTGATTCAGTGGAACACATGCACCTGTAGCCGGCCACGCCGCCAGCGACGTGGCAGGCCACCGTAGTGTAACAGGGGCCTAATTGTACAACATAAGTTCCTCTCTCGAGTACAAGCACCGAGTAAAACAATAGTTCAATTTGTAGCTGCTCTTTGCCAGCTAACAACCACCTGAATTTAAATGCCCAAGAGAAAATTGTGGGACATCCATAGCCAACATGTTCTTACGGGCACAGTTCATCAAATGGTTATCAGACACAAACAACAGACTAGGAAACCAAGTAATATCAGAAATACATGTACACAATATCTCTCACCAAAGGGGTAAATCTTACATAAATGAAAAGTATGAATCGCTCCCTTCGAATTTTAATGTCAGAAAATCAAATCAATCTGCTGATTTTCAGACAACATTTTGCAGTACGTATTCGCGACCGCATTCAATGAACTCAAGTGCGCGGGGAGATGGTCGCTCTCAAGTAAACTATTCCGGATTATATCTCAGTGTCGACGCGAAAAAAACTCTGTAAAACGTAATGCGTGCGGAAAAGTTGGACACCTATCGAAAGTGTGCATAACTACACTTACCAAATCGCAGCAAAATAGACAATCGCACATACGTCAGCCCCGTTTCTGACGATGATTTTGATGAACTAACCGATATGAATCTGAATGTAAACAAAATTATTATAGTAATTAAGCGAGTTACAACATCTTCTAATTCTGATAAAATTATAGTGCCTATTAGAGTAGAGTCGAAAATTGTAAAAAAACTTTTTTTGCCGCTGGGACTTATAAGAGTATTCGTTTCTTACGGTGTGTGAAAGTCAATCGAAGATCTTTATATCGTACCAGATCCATACGCAGCTATTGCAGGCAGAGCGTGGCTCAGACACCTAAATATAGTAAATGTCAATGGCTCAATAATTTCTTCTTCAAAAATAATACAAGTCAATTCAATGTCACTTGAAATTTTGGAAAAAAGCATTTATAAGTCCTATGCAGACGTTTTCCAAGAAAAAATAGGGTGCGTACCTAATTATAATAGCTCACTTAAGCTTAAAAATTCAGAAGTAGCTCAAATTTTCCTGAAACCAAGGTCAATACCTTAATCACTCCAACCTAAAGTAGAATCAGAACTTGCATTGCTAGAAAATCAAGAAATCATCGAAAGGGTTGAGTACTCTGCTTGGGGATCCCTTCTTGCATGTGTGCTCAAACCAGACGGTAATGTTCGTTTATGTGTCGATTACCAACCAACAATCATCCCAAATTTGCAAAATACTCTATTCCATTAATAGACGATGTTCCCAATAATCTTTAAAAAAGCAAATTTTTCTGCATTCTAGACATTCACAGAGCATATCAAACCTTCTTGTAGATGGAGAAAGTCAGAATCTATTTCAACGCATAGGAGATCATATAAACTGAAAAGACTCGCGTTTGTTGTGAAAACAGCCCCAAAAAAATTTCACAAATTTATAGATGCCACATTAAAACGTCTTAAAAGGGTCACTGCTTATTTTGATGATATTGTTGTTCTCGCGGAAAGCCTAGAAAAGTGTCATGAAATCAAATGTTTAGATCGTCTGAAGTAAAAGAATTTGCACCTGAACAAAAAGTAATGTAAATTATTCACTTTAGAAATGTCTTACTTAGGCCATGTAGTAAATGCAAAACGTATACAAAAATTGCCTGACAAGACAAAACCTATTATGGCTGCTACTGGGCCCAAAATTGTTGCGGAAGTCCGTTCCTTCATCGTATTATGCAAAATTCCTTCCGAATATTACAGAAATCATGTACCCCGTATATTAGAAACACTTCTTTTAAATGGACAGCTGCATGTGACCCATCATTCAGAGAAAATAAGGAAAAAATATCAAGCAATACAGTTCTTGCCAAATTCGATCTATCCAAAATCTTACCCACAGATGCCAGCCCAGGTGGAATATCAGCTGTTCTCTCTCACATAGTAAATGGGGATGAAGGACCGATCATATTTGCTACTAGGACCTTGACACAAGCGGAAGCTAATTATTCCCATCTGGACAAAGAAGCTACTACAATATACTGGGCATTTAACAAAATTTTTCATTTGCTTGTGTGAAAGAAAAGTTACATTAATCTCAGATAACAAAGCATTGACATATATTTTCAACGAAAAGAAACGCCTTACGGCTATCACTGCTTCCCGTTTAATAAGATATGCCTTGTTTTTCAGCGGATTTGAATACCAAATACAAAGACGAAGACTACTATATCTACAACATAACAATATCACAGATCAGTTCTGACACTGTAACTTTTAACTCTATCCACAAATAAACAGACAAGTTGACTCACCAGAATTTAGCCTACATTATGTTGTTATTTTCAGAAGTACACGGATAGTAATTTCGAGTGTATTACAAAATGAAATGTTAAAAGAATTGCACAAAACTCACCAAGGAATTGTTAAAATAAAATCTTTTGCAAGGCGCTATTGCTACTGGAAGAACATCGATAAATATATTGAGCACATTGTAAAGTCATGTAAGTTGCCGTCAAAAGTACCATTACATACATGAGAAACCCCAGAACACATTTGTGAATGAACACACATGGATTAGGCTGGTCCTTTTCTAGGACATTATTTCTTTATAATAGTCGACGGCAAATCAAAATGGCCAGAAATGATTGCTTCAAAACATCCGCCTCTACAATATGTCATCTACAAGAAATATTTAGCAGGAATGGATTGCCCCAAATTTTGGCATTTGACAGTGCAGCTATTTTTACTTCAAAGGAATTTAAACAATTTTGCAATAGAAATGGAATAAGACAACATTTCTTGGTGTAAACAACACCATAGTCGACTTACTGAATATTGCACAAGATCTTGCCTTGAATTCTCGCTTGTCTGTCGAAACACGCTGTCGCTTCTTCAAGTTCGAATAGATATTTGTGAGATGAACAGTCCCATAATTTTCTCTTCATAGTGTCTAGTTTTTTACCCCACACGTTCTATTTCTCTTCTTCTCCTTCTTCTTATTGGACTTGTCATACAAAACCAATAATGCTGTCGCAGCACGAATACGTCTTCCGTGAGTCGAAATAGTGTAGTAGATTTGAAAGAATTCAACCAAGTCTTATTGGACTTGCTCGACTGCACTAGTTTGGAACAATTCTTGTGTACAATGTAAAGTAAAACAGAATTTGCTTGAGAATTGTCGTAAAAAACTTACCAATCATCAGCATCAATCACGTGACCATGTTCGTCAAATACGTGGCACGGCACATTGACATTAGCAATAAGATTACAAACGTCTAATGAACTGCGTAAACTCCAAAAATCTTGTTTTTGTGATATTTCGCTTTAATGTTTTAAACTTAAACTAATTATTTAATATTTTTAATTGATTGTTTACGGTGTCTACTACTTCTTTAAAATTTGTTCCGGATATTGACAATACAGTATGGTCAGCGTATAAATTTATAAAACTGTCGCATATAGTATATTTATTGATGTCGTTTATGTAAAGTATAAAGAGTAGAGGGCCCAATATACTTCTCTGTGGAACTCCATGGTTGATTTTTCTTTTTAAGATATTTTATTTGCTGTTTTGGTAGTTTGATATATGTTCCTTAAGTAATTTGGAAGCCACCATAATACTGTACCTCTATATACTCTACAAGTATCAATCAATTTACTTCTATCGATACTTTTAAAAGTAATCTTGTTCCGTTTAGTTATTTTCGCAGGTATTTTATAAAATCATTTTTATTTTTATTTTGAACTTGCTTAGGGCTCATACTGGGACATTCACACAATGTTAATAGTATTAGGCTTGATATGTTCCCTTTTCATCGACTCCTATACTCAACAATAAGTAAAATTAGTGCAATTACTTCAACAAAGAAAATTTACTGCACCAGTTGATAAACATTCCATGTTATCCCAAATGATTCCTATCTTTATAATCATCATTATCCGGTTAATTTGGTGAGTAAAATAAATAAATTATCATTTACGCTAATACGCAACAATTCTACTAAAGTGAAATGTGTGTCTAACGACATCTCGCGTAATAAAGGACACGTGTAAATAGTATAAACTAAGCAATGCCAAAGGATAACTGTAACGACAGTTGAACGTTATAAATGCAAATCGTTATCTAAGCGATAACTTAAAATGCAATAAACACTCGTGTCGATAAACCCAAGTATTTCTGTACAGTATCATACACGCACAGAAGAACACCTGATGCGCATTTCGCTCTTATTATAAGCTTATCAGAGGTGTATACTTAAGTGCCGTATACATCTGTACAGTGTATACCTACAAGGTGAAAAAATATATTGACTGTACCCACTTTCCTGTGTCACCTTGTATACTTAAGTGCAGTATTTATACTATTATCTCCTGTTTATTTTTTTGCATATTTGAACTATTGAAATTACGAATTTGTTTTCATTTTCCGAACTATCACACTCAGCTACTACTCTAATTGTTTCATGGTCAGTTAACTGCGTATATACTCTGTTTATTTCCTGTTTCAAAGTTTACTTAGACGTGATCGACTAGTGTTCAGGCTTCCTTATAGCATCAGTAGGTTCAATAACTATTTGTTTAAAATTTACAACATTTGCCATATACTTGTTTTTTCAGCTAAAATTCTTCGAGAACATCAATATTAAAATCACCTTCCAATTGGGAACCGATAAAATCCGTCCAATTTTACTAAAACACTCCAGTATTGTTTGTTTCTCCAATGACTTACATGTTCAGTTTTTATGCAGTTTTTTACATTTATTGTGACACCTCCTGTATGAGGAATATCCGAATAATTAACAAAATGTTTGTATCCTTCAATGTTTAGCTCAAAATCTTCTATATTTTTTTCTATATCAATAACTGCCAATTGCACTATAGTTTGATTAAGTTGGATGTGATTTGTTAATTGCTCCTGATTATTTATAATCAAAACAATTGTATTTTATTTTTGTTAATTGTTATCTGTCTCTGATAATTTGGGTATTTTGGGTCAAAAACATGGAGGTTGTGATTGATATTTAAAATTGTTAAGACTTTTGTAGCATACTTGTAATTTGTACATTCAACTTTATCGGTCTTACAATTTTCTGGTTAATGGTTTTTATTACTCTGCGGACATATATTATTGTTTGTGCATTTTTCAGCCATATCTTCAACCTTTAAAGCATTTTAAAACACTTACAAATAGCAAACAAAATAGCGATAACTCTCCCATCCTATGTATACATGGTCTTTTTATTCAATCAAACTGTTTAGAAGTAAGTTCCACAATAACATTTAGGCAACTACCTTTACTTTTAAATTTGCGTATAAAAATTATTCCATTTTTTAAATGGTACAGGTAAATTGTGATTTGCTATTGCCGTTACAAATTCATGGACATCCTGTAGTTTATTATTCTCATGAATAAAAATGAAAAAACGAAAGTTTTGAAGAATGATTTAGACGAGTCGATTTCAACGCCATCTATCGATTGAATATCAAACAACAATGTTTGGTTGCCCTAAACATCAGGCGCAAAATAGCACGGTAACGAAATTTATTAGGTCAAAAAATTACAATAGAGGAAAAAACTGTCACACATTCTGAAATTGACAAATTTGACTATAGTTTATTATGAATTAATTAAAATAAATTAATTAATAGTTAACTTAAGATTTTATAACTGACAAATTTTACAATTAATTAAATTTCTTTTTAATTTCTGTTGTAGAAAAACTTATATGGACTTAAATACAAAAATTGTTAATTGAGATAGTGGAAAAACTTTTTTAAAACGTTTGTTGTTTGTTTCAGAATTCGTCACCATCTTGACAGCTAAGAATTAGTTTGTTAAAACGAAGACAGCAGTTCCGTATAATGGTTCCAAATAGAAGACAGCTAGGCTTAACTTTTCAATCGGCATCATCATTACTCTTTCGAATTTCTACTATGCACCGCTTCGAAACTAGTATTATTGTATTTTTAATGAACATAACAAATACTTCTAAACAGGGTGTTTCAAAAATGTTTCCCAAAAGAATCAACCACATTTCAACATATTTTCAGTGTGTATTACTTTGCAATTGTTCGATTTTTTTCATAAGTATTTTGGGAAACAAATGTAACTATTTAGCAAATACTTTTTAAGAAACTTTAGCTTACTATTAAATATATTAGAATAGTATTTTTGGGATCGATATAAAATTTACGTTTTGTTATTTGCCAAGGTGAAGTCAGCTTAATGCTTGTAAGCTACCCCTTTTATCCTCTTTCTCTCTATCTATTTGTTTGACGTGTTAATTATGTCAAGCTGTAAGCACTGTAGTCGATCCAGAATGGCAACAATCAATGTTTAAATAGTTATCGCTTACAAAGATTAAAAAATGTAGATTGCTAATAAAAGTTACGAGATCGTTGATTTTTGTTTTCGACTGAAAACTCCGCGTTTATTTCAGAACCAACGGGTGAACGTAGGAGGCAGTTCCTTCTTTAACACAGATTTTGATTAAGAAGTGCACTGTTCAATTAAAAGACTGCACTGTATGTTCAAATTTGGTAAAACGGTACGAATGCAAAATTGTTGAAACATGAATTATGGTTGTAAGGCACTTCCACTTTTTGGCGCAATTGGTTGTCATTGCCCCATGACAGGTTGTGCAACACGTACATATATATTTTAGATAGGAAATTTTATGATTGTTTATCTTATGGTCAGTGTAGAGATTTAATTAATTGCTATAGACAATAGACAATAATTTATAGATTACATTCTTTTACATTTTTTTGATTTATTAGATAGTGTGCTTTCAGAAGAGCTGAAGTAGACTATCGTTCGTTGTTTACCAAACGCGTTATTTGAAACTTAAGAATGTTTTGAGTACGTCAGGTTGATAGTTATAATAGAGACGCTAACTAAAACGATTACTCGTCTTCCTAGTTTTGATTAACGCATTCATATTCATATTTTGTAACAGATCTTTAAAAGACCAAGTATAAATTAATTTGTTTTTATGTATAATTATTACAATTAGATGAGTTTGTTAATGTTGTATTTTGCTGTTTAATCGTTGTAAATAGCATAAATATATTTGTGTAACTGTTTTAGAATTCAATTTATTTGTTGTTAAATAACTGTTTTTGTTTTTTTTCTTCATAATGTATGTTTGCATAGTACGTATAAATGTAAACATTAAATAAAAAAATAATGAAAGTAGACTAAATAAATACATGTTAGTTCAGTTCCAAAACAAATGTTAGTTTATCTTACCCCTGATTATCTTTGTTATCAATCTTATCCACTTCGTGGTTATTTTTTGTACTGCGAACGTAACGTAAGATTTGCTATTTTTGTTATTGGAATTGGATTTAATTTTGATGTAATGTAAACATATTCAACATTTAAAATCTTAAAATAAAGCATTCAATAAAATTTGTGTCCAGTTCTGTTCTATAATGGAATATGTTGTTAATTTAATTGATTTTAATGAACTTGTTATGGCAGCTTTTCGGACAATGTTTATTTACGGGGGTAATGCGAAAAGTTTTCAGCAACGTAGAAGCGGTATTGCGTAGTGTAATGTAAAGAGCCCGCCAAGAATATTATTTGGTGCGAGGGTCATAAATTTCGGTAGCGTAGCTTAAACTGTGTTCTGACATAGAGTTGACGATACTATAATCTGTGACAAAGCATATCTTTTAATACAATACACTTGTTATTCTTTTAAGATTAACAACCTACAACTAACACTTTGTTGCAAATTTAAAAGTCTTACTTCTGGAGTGTGAGGAACAAACTATACTACCAAGATTTTTTTCTCAAAAATGATTAACTTAAGATCTAAATTGATCATTGATTGGGAAAAAACAAATTCTTACATGAAATGGAAAAACTGTCCCCTATAATTAAAAATGGTAAATTCCAACAACGTTTCTCTATATATGGTACGATGGCGTAGCAGAGAGCATAACAGTAGAAATCATATTTACATTAAAAACAGGAATGATTTACATATTTATTCATTGTGCTTCTCTGAATTTATAAGTTGCGATGAATAGGATAGTAAGACTTTTTATACAACTGCTGAATTTATTCCAAAAAGTAAATCCATAGATTGTAAATGATAACTTAATCATCTGGGCCAATTGAAGTCTTAAATGGGAAGAAAAATTATGTTTTTATTCGCTTTTAGTTATTTTTTCAACTGTGTTGAGCCTTCTAGAGGAGTGCAAGAGGAATTTCAGGCAAACACTATAGTATGCCAGTCAACGTTTCGACTGGATTAGCCCATTCTTCATCAATCACAAACTATAGTGTTTGCCTATAATCAATCTCGCATTCCTCTAGAATACTCAACCCAGTTGAGAAAATATCTAAAAGCAATTGTCATTAATGCCTTGAATTGGTTATTTTGCAGACATTTCCAAATAGCGCTACCAGAACGGAATGAATTTGTTCGATGTAAATTATGTTTAAGAAATAAATGGACTTTGAACTGAAAAACTTTTCGACTTACCCTCGAATGCATGTTTGAGTATTTAATCGTATCTTCTTGCTTTAGATGTTCATAAGTTGTTCGTTGTTATTATCATGTAACAATAAATACACTCGACATATACAGGATGTTCGATTTTGCAACTATCTATATACGAGGGGCAAGTAAAAAATAAAGTTCTCAACGCTGTACATTCGCCGCGCGAGATACTAGGAGAAATCCGGCAACACCGCCTTCATTGTTGATCCCCCACTCCATTCCAAACAACCTGGAAGATCACTGCAAAGCTTAGTGCCAGTCTAACAGCCATCCGCGATGGAGCCCACAATCGCCGTCACCGCCAGGTGTAAAATCCGTTCAGTGATTCGATTTTAAACGCGAAGAAGCTACACCTATTGAAATTCATAGACAGTTGGAAGAGGCCATCGGTGTCCGACGAAGTCGTGGCAAGATTGATCGCATTCCTGGAGGATCGAAGAGTAACGTTCGGGAGTTGGCTGATCAGGTTCCTGAGGTTTGTGAAAACCCACAACATTTTGACCAAAAACTTGGTTATCACAGTTGTGCCGGTGAGTCCGCATATGCTTTCAGAAATCCCAAAGACAATCGCGTCAAGTGTGCCGAGGGGTTTCTTCAAGAATGCGCCGAGAATACTGGAAAATTCTTGGACTCCATTATTACGGGAGATGAAACTGTGTCACTCTCCTCCCGAAACAAAAAAGATCGAAACAATGGCCCATCCCGGTCGCCGAGGCCGAAGAAGTGATGTACGGTGTTTGGGAAAAGGCGTCTTGCTTACGAGTTATGCCTAAAGGACCACAATAAATTCGACAGGTACTGCGAGACGCTAACGAAACTCAAAAGAGCCATCAAAATCGCGGAGGAAGACTGAGCAAGGGCGTTATGTTGACACGACAACGCGCGACGCATGCTCACAGACCCCCTACTGGACAAATCGGCTGGAAATTGCTTGATCATGCCCCTACAGCCCTGATCTTCCAGCGATTCCACTTGTTCCGAAATTGAAGCAAACATGGGTGGACAACGCTTCAGTACAGATGAAGAGGTGAAGGGCGGTCCAAGTACATTGGCGGCCTAGCGGTGGAGTTCTTCAAGCGGGTTTCGAAGTGAATAACTCGTCAGAAAAATGCGTTGAAAGATCTGGCGACTATGTGAAAAATAGTTTGAAATACAAGCTTTCAGATGGTATACATATTTATTGCAATAAAAATGCTTAACCCTGAGAAAAATGTGGGAACCTTATTTTTTACTTGCCCCTCGTAAATAAATAATCCAAATATATCGCATAATCTTTATGCTGATAACAGTGACCTACAATTTTTATAGTGAATGTATGTGTTTAAAGAATGGGTGAATAAGCAACAGCTTAAAGAAGTCAAGTTAAGCAAATTTTTGTTAGTTTTGTTGTAAGTTAATAGTTTGCTCAGTAATTGCATGTGTATAAGTGTACATTTTTTAGATGTTATTCCAAGTGCATATTTGTAACCATTTTACTTTTGCAATAGTTTAGTTGCAGACGGTGTTATTTTGTTTTTCGTTCACATGAAAAAATTTGTAGAAGTTTAGATATCAATCTCATTTTTAAATGTTTTTTTTTGTTGTAAATCTTTCAATTAAGGTCAGATGTTTAGACCTGCGCAGCTAAATGAAAGAATCATGAAGACTGTGATACAATATTCAGCTACTTTTTGACGTAATCGTCGTTGATTGATACATTTGTTGTAGCGCGGTATCCAATTTTCAAATATCTTCGTCATAGGAAGCAGCCGCCTGTATGCGGGTCTGTCGTTGTCTGTGACGAAATTCTGTCTTCCTAGCCAGTGTTTCACGTGGGAAAAAAGATGAAAATCTGGGTGGTCAGAACTGTATGGGGGGTGCTCAAAAACTTATTTTTCTTTCAGTATGATTAATCACAATTAACATTTGGCGAGAGACCCTACTTTTCACTTACATTCCACGAGCCAACTAGAGACAATGTGGAAGACCTCTGCGCTTAGATTTTCCGGAAGTTTTATTTTAGCAACCAATCGACCAAAATAATACGGAACTTCAACTCAAATAATTACGCACCGATATTTTAGTGGCATAATTTAAGTAAATTAAAGATTTTTGAAACTTGATAATTGAAGATTGGAATAATAAAGGAGGTAAGTGCCATATCTAAAATTGTTGAGTGTATATCATCACACGTACCATGCTGCATGCCATAACAAAAGTGGTATATATGCCAGCTCAATTAGAAAAGGTGTTATCCTTTACAAAAGATGGCGTTGTCGGTATTCACCAAGTGAGTTTCTAAACAAAGGTGTTAAGTGCCATTCTGACATCTCGATTAATCCGCGCGCTTTCTGTGATTTCTACTAAAATGAGTGATATTACTGTAAAAAAACGTAGAAGCAACGGCACTAAAAGTGAAAGAAATCGACCTAGGATAGACACTTGTCACACTTGCGACAGACTAGACTGTGAAATCAAAGCGAATATCACAACAAGCAAGACAGCTGCATTCCAGTTGGAGCTGCATCAGAAAAAAACTGAGAGAGCCAGGGATCTACAAACACAAAACACGATTGAATCACAACAAGTGGAAAGCACTGTCTGCTGTATTTCCATGGATTTAGAACATGTCATGTTTGTACTTACTCTGGTCCATTCAGATAGGTTTTACTTATCGCAACTCTCCTGTTATAACTTTGGAGTTCATACAGGGGACACAAATAACGCATTTAATTGTTTGTGGCATGAAGGCTTCGCAGGAAAAGGTGCAAACAAAATTGCTTCTTGTTTACTTCATTTATTAAACAAAGGTATCACGAACAATCAAAATTTGATCATTTGGTGCGACAACTGCGGTGGCCAAAATAAAAACAAATTTATTTTATTTGTTTTAACATCTTTAGTCACCAATGGATTATTTCATTCTATAGAGCTTAGATTTTTGATAACCGGCCACAGCTTTATGCCATGTGATCGCAATTTCGCGTTGCTAGAAAATCGCAAACGAGTCATGAAGGCATTCGTTCCTAAAGATTTGATTTGTTATTGTCGTGTATTTGGGACACCAAAGCTGCTGCTGACGAGATACTCAATACATCCAAGTTGCAGATAAGCAAAGCGGTTGCTATTCGGATCGAGAAAGCAAATCCAGCAATCATCAAAACAAAATCAACATTTTTTGAACTATGTAATATGTCAAACATTTTGAACAATGGAACAACGTTACAGTCTTTAAGAAAAGCAGAATTACATGGGTTGAGTCCTGAAAATAATGTGTCTGCGAATAAGAAAAAAAGCCTCCAGTCTATGATACCTTATCTGAAAGATCTAAATCACCAGGAGTTTTACAACAAATTATTACAAGATGTGGATAATCCAGCTGGGGAGTCTCAGCTAGGAACAAGTAAACAATAAATTTGGTGATAAAAGAAGTATTCTTCATCAAGAAAGTTTTCTCACTTACTCCATTTCTATTTTTTTGCAGTTTATTTTTTTGCGTTACTGTATTTTGAGTTAGGTTGTTTATGAAACTGTCATTATTCATTCCGTAATGTATTGTAACATTGTATAAAATAAAACTTTGCTGGAAAGATTTGTTTGTGTTTGATCATGTATTTGTTGATTATCTCAAAAACATGATTATGGCACTTACCTCCTTTGTTATTTCTACTCACAATTAAGAAACTTTGATTAAAACGGCAAATCGCTTGTTCGGATTTATTTATCTCAGTTATGAAAGAAACTCTAAGAATGTGTTGTCGTTTCCACATTTAACTTTATCTACGGATAATGAATTCATTCTCTTATCTTCGGACAAACCTAATTTACTAACATGGTTATACTGACAAAATCCTAATATTGTAATAATGCATTCTCGTCAATTTTGTCAGAATATTGGATTACGTTCAAGCATTGACGACCTTATGAAGATTTGACGACTTTATAAAGCTTTAACAAAGAAATTAGTGAACTTGCAAGTAACGACACCAAGCGAAGGAAAAAGTGTTTACTTGTGTAATTTAGTTTTAGCATAAGTTGAATGGAAATATATGTAGTACGTCTTATTGACTTAGATTACATTGAGAATTCATCTGCTTAAACCACAATTCAACTTTAAACTATGTTTGCTGTGTTGCTTTAGTGAATGATTGTAGCATTTTAAGTAAATTCCAAAAGCTTTTGTTTTCCCAGTTTTTCGTAGACAGTTTCGAAAAATTTAAAATTGGTTGGCGCCTGTACCCCGAGCAACTTGATCTTTGCAATGATTGGGTTTTAGTTTGTGGGTTTATAGCAAAACAGTAATAACCAAGCCGGGGAGTAAAAAAATTAACGTAACGCAAATCCCTCAGCAATGACAAAATATTCTTTACGTCATACTCTTGCATCAAGACATTCCCAGAAATGAAAACAACCTTAGTCGCACCTAATGTATCGCAAACAAGCTATCAACTGCGATTTTATCAAAACGATATAATACTGTCAAAGATTTTTATATTGTAGACAGTTTAGCCACAATCAAATTTTTGGCATACGCAAACCCAAAACCACTGGTCTTATTTTTATGCAACTTGTCATATGGAACCCTTAACCTACAATGATTTTTCTATTCTCCGCACATTTACATACATTTTTATCTTACACATTCTTTTTCAAATGAAAGTTATTTGTTATTTAATTACACACAACTTATAAACTATTTTTGACCCAAGAAGTAATTACCTACTAGGATATGACAATCACGTAACATTACTGTTTTAAACAATACCTCTAAGATTATTAATTACACAAAAAAAGTTATGGAAAAAATTGTTGGGAATTTTATTGTCAGTAACATTTATTCGAACTATTGTTTTTTAAAACGCAATTTTGTTTTATTTATTTATAATAGATGTCTTCACGTTACTACTCTTAAATTACAACTTGGTGCTTGTTTTAGCAATTTTCTGGTGTCGTCCTCTTATAATTCTTGACTAATTGGTCCGTTTTTAACGACATACCAAGAACTTCACTTGATTTTCTTTATTAAATTCTGTATTTTGTTTTATTGTTAACTGCTTATTTTTGATACCAGTTTCCGAAAACTTTCCAAATATTAAATCGCTCATTGATTCGCGGCTACGCAGGTCATTTGTGAATTTCAATTTTGACCTTAAATAGATGCCTTCTACCACTTGTATTTTAACATACTATTACGGAGCAAGTAACGCATTTATGTGCTTTCTATAGGAACTGCAATATCACAGTTCAATGGCGTAGTTGTCGAGACTAATAAAAGAAGAACAAAAAAATTAATTATATTGTCCCACTGTACGTCGTTCACAATGTTTACCGCAAGCTCAGATAAAGAAAATTATTACGTATAGCGCGTGACGTTCTGGTAATAAAGTAAGTTCTGACGCCGTCGATAAAGTTAACACCAAAACAAAAGAAATAAGGAAATAAGGTAGACAGCACTGACTTTAATTACGCTAAAAGATATTGATGTTAAATAGAGAAACACATGATAAGCAATGAAAATGAATTACGAGTCCGATATCATAATTTATTTAATAAACATTTTCACGACTACAACATAAGGAAATCAGAATAGTGTTCATTATCACGTAGAAAAATATAATCGAGTTTTAAACTTGAATTACAAATGTGCTCTTTGTAGTCGATACTTACATAAACGCGACGAAGATTAAAGTCAACTGAATAAAAATTTAAATCTATGTATACTACTTGTATTTCCATGTACTAATAGAAGAACTGAGGAAAATGTCATCAACGTTTTGGCAAATGACCATTGCTTGGCTGTTCCTGAGACTATAGTGTTTGGATACTGAGAAATCACAAGTATTTATATTTTTTTCTTTTATACACTGTTCTTTCTTAAAATCAAAACCGCCTAATAAATTAATTCTTTTCAATTACATCCATATCCGATTGAGAAGATTGGTTGAGAAGACAGCCTAAGACAGTAATTCTTTATCCAGAATTTTGGGGACGAATAAAGCAACTTTTCATGCTAATGGAGGAATCAATACAAATAATATACACTATTGGTGCCAATAACTTACGTAAACGTTTAGTGTGACATTACAAGCACAGAAATTATAGAGGCTTTTTTCTTGATGAGCCTGTTAAAGGGCAAACATATTTAAATTTTTGAAAAATCAATTGTCAATTTTTACAAAATGTGCCATTGGAAACCAGGAGAACAACGTTTTCCCAACATGATAGTTGCCTTGCTCAATACCCTGCAAATATTTGTGAATTTTTTGATCGGGTATTTCCTGGTAGGTAATTTGGAGAAGTAATCTGTCTTCATGACCTGCGAGATACTTTTTAAGAGCAAATTTAAACTTTTTGACATTATTTAAATGAAAATTCTCCTCCACTTTTATGGCAAGTCACCTAATTTAACCTGTCTTATGGGACAAAGTGAATACCTTATTTTTGCCACGGGACTTACGCTATTTGCGGAATTTTTAGAAAGAAATTTAAAGCAGCTATCTTATCGTCTAGGCAAAAGTTGGAACAGTGTGTTCAAAATGATGGTCATCAGTTTGAACACTTGGGATGTTGTTAAATGTTAGAACGTTTAATGTATTTTATCTCTATATTTTATTTATATGTTTACAAATAATTTTGGTTAAAATTTGTTTTTGTTTTCATGCCTGAATTAATTTTCAAACTTAATGGTCAATAGGTTTTATTTTTCTATCCAAATATATAAAAAACTATAAACCGTTGTATTTAAGTTTATCCGAAAACTGGGCAAAATTTGTCAATTATTAACATAGCTCACTCTACCGATGTTTGAAAAAAGTATCCGATATTGCTTTGCAGAGCTAAAAATTAATCATAAATGGTTAACATCAAATATAATATGTAAAAAGTGTGATCCGTTACATTTAAATAGTTCTATCAAATGAAATTAGGTTCACTAAGATCAGTTAATTCAAACCAGAGTTTTTCAAAATTGAAGGCTAAGCTTCCTCCACCACTTATTTGTCAATATTGTTTTTTTTTTCTAAAAACATTGAGTATTAAGACAGTGTTATCTATTGGTATACGTTACTTGAGTATTACCAAAAATGTTTTTAGTTTTTTATCTTGAAGTCACAGTTGCGGTCAATCTACGAATTTTACTTCAATTTCCAGCAATCTCCCATAGTCACTTTTGTAAAAATTATTTTTTCCCTAAACTGTGTGATTATTAGTTTCTGAAATACAGCCTGCCAACTTTATTCATGAAACACTCAGTATAATACATTGCGCGCAGTTTTTAGATTAACTTTTATTATACTCGGTTTCTGAATTTGTATTTAGATCATGTGCAATCGAACGTTTTTATTTTTGTATCTGTTTTGCTTCGTAACAGGCTTGTTTGAAAATTCAATCGTAGTTGCCGACTATTAAATTTGTTGTTTTTGTTCTCATAAACAAAATTTGTAGAATAATTAAGTCTGCTGTTTTTCCGTTAGTTGTTTTTCGTTGAAAATGTTTGAAGTAAATGTAGTACCTCTAGACATTTAATGCTTAATTTATTAAAAGCTCTTCCTTCGTATTAGAAAATTATTTGTGTGCACTGCAATACATAGCAATAATTTCTTTGTCAAGTTTTATTTAAGTTAATACATTTTATTACAGCGCAGTCTTTGTTTATAATACGTGCTTCTTATTTAGTAAGGTTTTTATAAAAATTGCACCTACACACTTTGGTTGATAACTTTTTGTAACGCTTGCATTTTCTTTGTTTAATGTTAATAGTTTCGGATTGGTTCTTGAAGGTATGTATGTATGTAAAATGTAAAATACATACCTCTTATTGAATTCAAAATTTTATAGAATAGTCAAATGCATAGAAACCACATATTAAAATTCAACTTATGAATTTGTGTTTGTCGTTCACAGTTTTGTGAATTATTAAATTTTTAAGAAATTCGCGTACGTAGCTATCCGTCATGTTATTTATCTTTAAAATTTTGATCAAGATTTAGTACGTGGATATTAATTCTCCGGATTGTAAATAGATTTTGGATTTTAAACTTAAATTTTAATAGAAACTAACTTCTTAATTTTGGTCTTTAATTTCAAATCAATCCTGAAGTGTTTTATTTTCCCTCTTTTTTGAAAATTTTATATAGTTTTAAGAAGAAGTTTCAGCTTAATAAAAACTCAATTTTGACTTCTCGTATAGACTCTTAAATAAAAGGTAAAGGCGAGACAATTCTTTGAAACTCGTCTTCTACGACTGTAATTAGCCGACACAGCAAGGCACGGTATAGAAGAGGGCAAACAAAATGGCTGTAAAGATTTCTTTTATTATAACAAGGAACACACCAACACGCCCACTTTGTCCATAATCATAGAGATAAAACTCTCCTAGTTTCAGGATAAACTATGTCTATCCAAAAGCAAAGAGTTAAAGAAGCTTTGGTAAAATCCAACCCAGAATATTCAATAGTGCACTCACCGGTTACATATATCCCAAAATTTCAAAAATTTTTCTTGATGTCGATTAGAGAGTTTGATAAATAAATAAAATTTTTTTGTGTCACAATAGTATTGACATTATTATTATTAATAATAATATCTACGTGTTTATATCTGTACAAACCAGTTTTTATGTAATTTTTGAAGTATAATTTCGTTTCCATTTCTTGATATTGAACGCGTCTAAATTACTGGAATTGAGTTATACTTTTAAAGCTTGTATACTGCTTTGACCATGATTGAAGCAGTTTTAAATTCAAGGTCGTCATCTAATGTTTCTCAACCCGACAACTTTATTCCTTTATTCCCTGACCGTTTTTTAATTTTTCGTTTTATGACTTTCATTTCTGACGATGGTTTAACCCATACCTTGCCAAATCACTTATCCGCATATCAAAGTGCACAACAGTTACATCAACACTTCTGAAATAGATGGAGTCGTGAAGTTGTTCATAGATATCATCAAAAGGCAAAAATGGGTCCAAAAACTGTGAGAGTTTTTGAATATCGATTAAATCGTTTTAATCCAAGAAGACGACGTTCCTCCTCTACAATGGGGTAGGTACGTCGATCGGTACATAAACTTTGTATACTACCGTCAGATTAAATTCTGATATTTTTTGCGTTGAAATCTTGTAGATTTCAACGAGGCCGAGTCTTTTGTTGTTTTAAGGGCCAGTTTTTCTTTTGTCAAAATTAAAAATGGTATTAATTTCTAAAGATACAATTGTGACAACAATTAATGCCTAGGAAATTAAACTAAAGTTTAATTAACTACGGTTTAAACTTAATCATAAAACCGACCTGTATAAAAACGTGATGGCGTGGATTTGTCGGTTTTAGACGCAAGTCGGGCTGAAACTAAGACATTGCGTACCATTCATGTTTTGTGTTTGCGTGTTATGCATTTAAAATGACTGCTTTTTGTAGCGTGTAATGTATGTGTATTTTTCTATGTTCAGTGTATATAGGTTTTTGTGTAGTGTGTGTGGTATGATACCTGTGAAAGACAGGATTATTGGTACTATGACTACTTTGTTCATCTTCCACAGACGTTTTATTTCAATGGAGAGATCTGTGTATTTGTGAAGTTTTTCTGTGTTGGTTTTTCCATGTTGTGTGTGTTGGGTATTGCTATGTCTATTATGTATGTTGTTTTGTTATGTTTGTCTATGAGTGTAATGTCTGGTCTGTTGTGGTGTATTGTTTTATCTGTAATTATTGTTCTGTCGAAATATATTTTATGTGTTGTGTTATCTAGTACTGTTTGTGGTATGTATTTGTAGTACGGTGTGTATGTGTCTATTAGTTTGTGTTGGATGGCTAGTTTTGATGAATTATGTTTGCTATTTGATTATGTCTGTGTAGATAATCTGTTTGAGTAAGTATTGTGCACCCAGATGTAATATGTTGTATTGTTTCTGTGTGTGTGTGGCATTTTCTACATTTGTCGTTTGTCTGTGTTGTATCTTTTATTATGTGTTTTATGTAGTTTTGTGTGTATGACCTGATCCTGTATTGCGATCATAAACCCTTCTGTCTCGCTAAACAATTTCCACGGGTCAACCACATGTTCGACGCTTCTTTGTCGACAGTCGGTTGACTCAGTTTGTGAGGATGTCTGCCGTGGAGGGCCTTTTGGATCCATAATTGTTTTTGTGTTTGTGTTGTTTTTTATGTGTTTGTATGTCCATGTCTGCGTTTTGTAAATAAAGTGGTGTGTAGTTGTTGTCTGTAAGTGTAACTGATTTGTGGAACTGTGATGTGTGTTGTTTTGTGTTGAAAAATGTTCTTAATGTGTCTATCTGTTTATAATGTAGTGTGGATATGTCTATGAGGCTTCGTCGGGGTAAGGTCAACCTCTCTGTGGCGGTTTTGGGTGATGCTTGTTGTATTTTGTTAGTGTTGTTTGTGTTTTCCTTTGGAGTTCTTCTAATTCTATATGTGTCCAATGTATGACTCCAAATGAATATGTAAGTGTGGGTATAGCGTATGTGTTTATGGTTTTTGTGATGTGTTTGAATTTAATTGTGTTTTTAGTAGTATATTTAATCTGTCTGTGTATTCTTTGGTGAGTGTTTTGTTTATGTGTTTGTGTTTGTGAGTTTAGCCTGTTCGAATCCCAAATATTTATAAAGTTCTCCGTTTTCCATAGATTCTATGAATCCATTTCCGACAGGGTCTTTTTCCGTACTTTAGAATTCCTTTTTGTAAGTGTAAGGTTTACATTTGTCCACCTCAAATTCCATACACGTATGTCTTTTGAAAATGTGTGTGTTATGTTTAGTAATTGTTGTAAGTGTTGTTTTGTGTCTGCGTATATTTTGATATCGTCCATGTATAACAAATGTGATAGTGTTTCAATTTTGTGATTTATTTATTACGTCTGTGAGTTCCTGTGGTGATATGTTTGTAAATGTCATTTGAGGTATGTATTCTGTGTTCTGTTCCTCTTCCCTGATCCAATTTGCATTTTGATTATGTGGTAGTGGCTTAGACCACAGAGCGGTTCAGTAATCTGTAAGTTGTTCTTGTGTTGGTGTACCGTTATTTTGTGTCTGAATTGTGTCTGATTTTAAAGTTTTGTAGAAAATTTTTTCGTTCTTTGTAAATAGTGCATTTTGTTGCTTGCGTAGTGTGCATGTTTTGTATGTGTAGTCTTTGTGCTTTGGCTGCGAGTTCTTGTTTAAGGGTATCTATATATTCTGTGATATGTTGGTTGTGTTCTTCGTGTTTAGTGTGTGTTTTTATTTTCTTAAATGTTTTATGCAAATGTTTCAGTAATTTTGTGATGTGTTATGTTTTATGTATTGGTGATAGTCTACCTAGTTCACGGCGGAGTTCCATAATTTGACCCTCCAACCGTTTTTGCCAAGCAGATTTATTGATTGGTGTGATTCTTTGTGTGTGTGTGATTAGTCTACGTCCGAGGCGAGTAACTACCGTCACTGCCCCGGCATAAACAAGTGTGTGTATTTCTGTGAGTGTGGTGTCTGTGTTTATATATTGTGGTAGTATGTGTGTGTTCAGGTAATGTAGTGTTCCGCTGAGTGTTTTTGATGTGTGTAGTTTTGGTATTTTTGGTCTGTTCCTGTATATTGCATAATTGTACTGTCTAATGTCTGTGTGAGTTGTATTAATGTGTCTTTATCAATGTTTTCTGTTGTTGTGATGTTAGGGTGATCATATATTATTGTGTCACTGTCATTGTCACTTTTCTTGGGTGCCTACTGTTAGTGTTGTTTCTTGTCTGTGTGTATTCTGCTTCTGATTGTGTTTCTGTTTGTGTATGTAGTGTGTTTGCAACTTGTTGTTTTATGTGTTGAAGTGTTGTGTTGGGTAACAGATTTTTTTTGATTATCGCTTGTTCTTTGATCTGCGATCTTGTTCGTTACTGTAATTGAGGGTTCTGTTGTGTAAATTGTATATGTAATTGTTGACTGTATGATATAGTATATGTTTCCATGTCCTTGGCCTTTCCGATAATAATGGAAAATCTATTGCAGTAGCCATACGCGGACCCGTGCTGCTTTGGCGCCACGGTGTACCTAGGAGATTGTAGTACATTTTTCAAACGTGAGCCTCTGCCTAACTCACGAACGTGGCAAGAGGTTTCGGTGGTACAACCGATTCACCTCGTGGTTCCTTATCATTACTATTCATAATTTTATTTTACACGGTAGCCCTTAGCCGTCCCCCCATCACTCTTAGACCCCTTCACTCATCTAGGAGCTATTTGGCTCTTGACATCATTTGGTTACTCAGGGTCATGGGGTTCGCCGTAGCACCTTACAGCACCTCGGGGCCTGAGTCTGATAAGAAATGCCGGATCCATTGCTGTGACCGGGCATTCCTGGACGTTGTCCCTCCCCATCGTGGACGTTGGGCCCAGGGGAGTTATTATTATTATTATTATTATTATTGACGTATTTGTATTTGTACTAACAAGTTTTATTTGAAATTATTAAAATACAATTTCAGTTTACGTTTCTTAATATTAACCAATATTTATTTATAATTCAATTAACAATATTATTAACGTTTTCGTTTGACAAATTCCCTTGTGTTATGAAAACTGACGAAAACAGTCGGCACTGCCCAATAGCGTAGCAAATATCGCCACAAAAAGTGTCCTTTTCCTCCGAAAAAATATCCCTTCCGGTGAAATTGTGGTGGCAACGTTTTGGTTGGATATAACTCGACTAAAATTGTGATTACAATGAACCCAAATTTGGTTGTTTTGAGGCAAAGGACTAGACCGATTTGTTTAGTCAAATACTATACCCATTCGGGGCAATTTTGATGTTGAGTTCTGTAATTTATAATTTGCTAGTTTAGATTTATTTTAGTGAATCACCAAGCTTTGTGAAAGTGGTAACTCTTGTGAGGCTTGTAGAATTAAAATTCAAATCGGAAATAATTGCTACAAAAGATTTTATAGTTTTAATGGTTCCAATGTAGGCCAATATAAATGTCCTATAGGTTTTCCCCCTTGGTGGAGTTGTGCTTAAGTGGGGGGTTAAAATGTTTCTCCAAAATGATATTTTGCTGGTTTTACGCTTATAACTTATAAAGAACTCATAATATCTGTAAACACTATAGATCTTCATACCGCCATCGGTCCATAGCTCCTTATTATCGTAAAGCCTCTCTCAAATATATATATATATATATATATATATATATATATATATATATATATTTGTCGAACTTTACATTTATAAAGCTTATTCAATGTCAGGATTAAAAACGTTAACACATGTGCAACTAAAACGTACATAAAACCATTAATGAATGACAGAAGTGGCTGTGTCTCGAGCAACGGAATACGGTTTGTGTCATCTCCTTTCATTGCTACCAACTAACATTTAGTTTTAAAGTTACTGCTAACTTACATTCTACGCCTACAGTTCCGTCGTCTTGACAAATAAGTTCCATTGTCATAGTCTTACAAGTCGATTAACGCTAAGATAACTAACTAATTAATACAAATATCTACTACAGTTTTAGATTAGTCACATATTACATATATAAAAACATAAAACACGTAAAACAACGAAATTTCAAAAATACATTAAGTAAGTTTCTAAAACCTACGAATCAAACATCGAATGATTTTGATGTGCCAACCAGGGTTTCATTTGTGCTGGCTTACAAATTGTTTGAAAAGGTATCTGTGTTACTTAAAAGCATCCATATCACCTACACAGTACCTATCATTATCAAGAGCTTTTTACAATATAAGGGCCTTTAAACTTAGGTAAAAGTTTTCGGTTATGACCCGATTGAATATCGTGACTTTTCAAAATTACACAGTCGTTAACTTTGTAAATAGTCCGTTCCTAGCGTTTAAGATCATAATACGTTTTATTTTGTTCTTGTATTTTATTTTATATTACTAACTGCGTTAGCCTAATGGCTGTTAAATTTCGATTTACATTCAAATCATTCTCTAGGAATAGTTTTAAGTGGTTATCAACATCATTTTCCTGATCAATTCCAAACAAAACTTTACTGGGGGTGTTTCCAATAGATCTAACAGGAAGAAACTACAAACAATAAACCATTTTTGCATTTCTGTTAACGAGTCCATCCCTTAATTCATAAAATTTACTCTCTTCTTTCTCTAACTTCTTTCTATTCTCAGAAATCGTAACATCCAAATTTTGTTTTATTGCTAAACCTGCTCCAAACTATTTTCCTCTAATATTAAAATCTTATGTGCCCGGCTCAAAGTGTTGTTACCTTACTTAGCGGGTACTTTTTGGTTCCATACTTATATGAAGGTTCCGTGCAAAGAGGGTTTTTTTTGTTATAATTTGTGTAAAGAATAATAAGAGTTGACGTTTTTTTTTTATTCGGGTTTTTAGATCGTGTGTAATGTTGGTGAAAGGTTCCCAAGTTTAAAATATTGATGAAATACCTTATTGCGGTGGAACAATTCCGGTCTTACTGAGTGCAAAGGCAGTATCGCAAAAAGTAGCGGATTTTTAAGAGTGTTCCATGTGCTTGGTATCGGTACAAATTGGATTCTTTTAGGAAAAGAGCATTATGCGGATTTGTTACGATGATCAAGCCAGAGAATTAAGAAATTAGGAAATCGTGGTAATCGATCAACAACATTTAGCAGTGAGTAGAACGAAATTTTACGTATTAAAAGTTAGACATTTTAAAAGGTATCCGTAAACATAATTGAGTCCCCGTTTTCTTTTTGTGGTATAAGGTTTTTTAGTGTAGCACGCGTGTTAAATAGTTTTTATGGCCTCTTGCACTGTAAAACATTTAAGACAGGTGTCTATAAATAACAGGTACCTTGATGTTTACACACAATATGGTAGCTAATTATGTAAAATCATCAAAAAACACTGGACGATTAGGGTGATTTAAGAAACAAACTTTGGGTACTATAATTAAGCCCGTTTAATAAACTACTTGTTACCTATAATTATTCTGCTTAGGATAAATCGTTGTTTTATTTTAGCAAAAAAATAAATGCGTGTAAGTACTTTGGGAAGAGCGACATCTATTTTGTACATTTTGAACCGAAACACTAATGTCGTTTAACCTTTTGTTACAATGGTCATTCCACAACTATATATAAAAAACATTAATGGAATTATTTTAGTTTACGGGAGTAAAATGTGTATAACAGAGAAATGTGAGAAAGCATGTGACTCTCCATAGTACATTTAAGGTGTAATGACGGGTAATTTTATGGAATTAAATCAGGTAAGGCAAACAAAATAACTAACCTCAATTTTAAATTATTTATTTGTAGATATCCTGACTGACTTTCTAACATCCCTAAAAGCCATTCCTGCTTAATGTTTGCGTTTCCATGTAACCATTCATTAAAAGAATATACTTGAACCATGTAGAATTTATTCATAATTATCAAAATTTACAATAAAAATAATTTTGCATGTTATTACTTATTTTCTCTCTCCACTGTACAATTGTTGTAAATGTTTACGTTTATTGTACAATGTTCTAAATTTGAAAATAAACCAGGAATCAGCTGTTCTGACTGAATATTTGTATTTAGAGGATTAGTAACATTAACTTGTATTGCAGGTCTTTTAGAAGTTGATGGTACTTCGGTGATCATTTCTGAAACTTCCTTTTTCTTTTTAAGGATTCTTCCACATAAGACTCGGCCACACTGCTACTTTTCCAACCGCCGTGTCTTTTCAACGATAGCAAATCACCACCTTGATTTACTAATAAGGTGGCCGAACTTCTGCGGAAACAATGGCCTGTAAATTCTTTGGGGTTTTCTAAATGTAAAAACTCTGCAATCTTTGAGGGAATTGAAACTATAGTATTAATGCCTACAGGTGAGCCTCAACATTTTCCCTTTTCATAACACAGAAATAAACGATCATTGATTTTAGTTATTTTCATTCGTAGTGCCAAATACTTTTTAACGATCTTAACCCATTCTAGATTTGATATAACAAAAGAACGACTAACATTTGTTTTCGTTTTAGGAATCTGAATAAGCATGATATCATCCATGAATTCAATGTCACTAATAACCATTTTAAATAATTCGTCCCTTCTACAAGCTCCAGATAATCCAATTATTAAAACAACCTGAAGATAAGTATGTAACTGTAATCTTGGTGCAAATGACAAATTTTTTTTGCAGAATATAGGAAAATGTAAGTACTTACTTTCATTAATAAGAAATTATCATCTTGGGCTTGGGTGATAAAGGAAGAGATATGATCTGCCTCCAAAACTTTACTTTTCTTTGGTTTATGAAGTGCGGCCTTTCTTTTCAAGAAAGATATCAGTCTCGCATATTTTGAAATGTCTAAATTATCGTAAAGAGAAATACATGATCGTAGCATCGAATAGATAGCCCATAACGATTTGGTTTTTTATCCACTAATTGTGTAAAATACGCAAGAAGAACATTTTCAGAGTAGACTTTGCTTTTTATTTACGTTACACTGAGCTTAATACCGTACTTTTGATTTTTCTGGTTTGTTTAGTAGCCCCATCTGCTAATTGCTTTATTTCAGGGGTGTTGAGGTAAAACTAACATCACTATCGCTCATTTTGACTATCACAAAACAGAGTCACACAATTAAAAGCCCTCAAATTATTTTTAATTTGAATATGGGGATCAAAGCACACTATGTTTAAGCAAATCCAACAATCAATTATTTTTTTTTAAATTTAGACTTTAAAATTTGTCGGCCAAAAAGCTTTATACAAAATCTCATGTGTTAAGTTCTTCTACAACGCTCCAACTAATAAGCAACTCGCCCTAAAGTTGTCGCGCTTTAAATTTGAACTTACCGCATTCGAATGTAAATAGCTATTGGATTTGTTTAGTTGATAAGCGTCAGGGGATTGATCAATCAACCTTATTTTTGTTATTAAAAATCAGTTATATGTGATTTAAATCTTTCTGTGAGACAGTTTGAATTTTGTACGTACCTTTTATATAATTTAATAGAGCAATTTTAAATTTCTGGTTTGTTTATTGAAATTTATTAGAAACATAATTGATGGAGGAATTTCCTTTTTTACCCTTCTTCAACGAGTGGCGTAAGTTAAGTTTTAAAAAAAAGGTGACGGCCTAATTACGATCAAGGTGAGAATTTTAATAGACAAAATTTACCCCAATCGCGACTTGGTAATTACACCTTAAAGAAGCTTCGGTTTTGTGGGTGTAACAGTGTCCACATGACACATTTTTGAGTTCGGCCTGTGTTCAACCGTAAACTGGTAATTTTGAAATAACATAACTTATGTTACGATTTCATTTTGTATGGAACACTGTTTATTTGCATCTACACTTTTATTATTAATGTTTTAGAACCAGTACGGTCCTCTATGTATTTAGTTTGGTATTGTATCCAGTTAACATAAGCGCGCATTGATATTTATAATTTTGTATTACTTTTTGTATTAGAATTTTGTTGACGCATTATTTAATTTTGTTTAATTGGGTTCCCGATTGCTTTGGGTTAACACATTAATTTAATTTTGATTGTTTCTGGCCTTTATTTTCCATCTTGTTGCTAAATAATATTCGGCGCCGCTGACCTATTTTCAAATTGCTCAAGGTGATACCATTTACGCAGATACGATTGAACTTTAAATAATTTCTTTTGGTTCTGTGATAAGCAACTAGGAACTGGTATAAGGTGCATTTTGTGGCGTGAACATTTTTTCTGTTTGTAAAATTTTGGGAATCATCCGTGGGGATAATTTAGTCCGCCAGAATATTAAGTATTGCGGAAAAGATTTATCTTAAGTGTGTGTCTTTTCGGTTTCCAATACCCGTTTTTGGGGATTCTCAGCACCGTTCCATCTGGTTGGTTATCTGCAATTCATTTATGCATGCAGTTCAATAATTTAAGGTAAACAATTTAAGTTAGGTCATTTGAAGTATTATCGTTACCACATAATCTTTTATAGGTTTTTTGTTAACTTTCCGCTCGCATAGTAAGCTACAGGGTACGACGAAACAAAATTAAAACCATTCATAATCGTCGTTTGGATTAAACCCTCCTGCACACGTTCCGAGGTATTTTATAAGTTATTTTATTTGCTAGGATGTAAATATCTTAAATTTTTAGAGTTTTTTTTGTCTTCCACTCCTGGAAGTTTATCAACAGATAACTTATTAGTAATTAAGAGCGCTGTCGTTTACGCAGAACCCGGCAATTAAGGAAAGTGGAAAGTTTCGATTACCAATCTACACAAAGGTCAGATACCTATTATCTTATGTGTAGTGTGCACGTTTATGTATATATATTATTTCAGTATTTGTCATTATTTTAGTTTTCGGATCTGAACAAATGCAATATCTGCATTGCACGTAAATATATTGGTCAGTTATATCAACTTGACATTGTTTTAATCAAATACCTAGGGATATATGTGTAAGTTCAGATTTTTCTGTTATGCAACAATCTACGCTACCATTAAGTTATTATCTAAGGGTTTTACTATCTAAGGTAGTATAAGAAAGAACTCAATTGTTGTCTAAATGTTTTTTTATGGCCAAGAACAATTTAGATTTTTCGTAATGTTTACGGTCAATACAAGATGCACGCCAGTACGTAACCGTAGTTTTTTAAGTTACCAAATTTATTGGGAGTGTTTACTATATAAATAAAAATTACTTGGCGCCCCACAATTTATGTGACCATTTTTTACCCAGGACCCCTTTCCACTGTATCAAAGCTGGTCGTGAATTAAACACTCTCCCCATTGTCAGACGTGTTATTGAGTGAGATCTGACACCCATCTAGAAATTCTCGGATTGATATCTGTTTTTTCAAGGGTAAGTCTGAAGTTGTTACAGTCTGTAATGTCTTTAAAATTAATGCTATAAAGATAAATATGAATAATATGATAAATATGTTTTAAAGCGTAAACTACGGACAAACATTCGAGCTCAAAACTGTGATATTTCGATTCAACAGGAGTTGTACGCTTACTGAAATATGAAACTGGTTGAAATTTACCCGAATTTTGTTTCTGCATGAGGATAGAACCGTATCTCAATGAACTGGCAGCTCGGGCGAATAAAATGTTAGCAAAAGGCTGGTAATTAATTTACTTTTCAAAATTTCGAAACTTCTTCATTAAAAGAAAATTGAAATTTGGCATCCTTTTTGAGTACGTCGTAAAGTGGTTTTGCTATAACAGAAAAGTTAGGTATGAACCTTCGAAAATAACTTGCAAACCTAATGAATTTATGAATGTGTTGAATGTTTCTAGGTGTAGGATAATTTGTAATGCATTCAACGCTTGCCGGATTAGGCGTTATTCCAAATTTACTAACACAGTATCCTAAATAAATTATTTTATAATTTAAAATTTACATTTATCTAAACGAAAATAAGTCCATGCTTAGCAGCTAAATTAAATACTTCGGTTAAAATTTCAAGATGTTTAAAAATCGTCTTAGTAGCAATTAGTATATTGTCTATACAGAGTGTCCCACCTGGAACGCCATCGATAGATTATAGAAAAACTGTAGATGGAAAAAATTTGAAAATTTGGTAGTATACTAACATCGACAGGGGCAGTTCCGCTAAAATATTTTCAAGATGGTGACACTTTCGGTTATACCGGAAGTAGGTGTCAAGTTGCTTATTTTAAATAGAACATCCTATATATTATTCTATTTTTGGATTTTGCACAAAATTGTAGACACATTTTGTGTATAATGTCTTATACCTAAGTCTAACTGTTTTTGGACTTATTTTAAATTTTATGTCAAAAATGACGTTTTCAGGACTAATGCCTTTATTATTTAATTGGAATAGGTTTCCTTCTGGCAGGGGACCTATTTTAGTGGGCTATGTCGATATTTTGATAATAAATTAATACAGGGCGATCAAAAAAAAAAAGAATTAAAATTAAATTCGAGAACACGTCAAGTCATTTTTTTTTTAAATGCAAGCACCATGTTTTTATAATTTTATTTTATGTAGCATCAAAAATAAGGTTGACTTTGTACAAGGCAGATAAAGCTCTCCTACTAATATGCGGATTAAATTCAATGTAGGCCAAGACGTTTATGACATTTTCCTCAGTTTTCCACTGCTACGTCTGCGAAATGTAGAACGAAAGGTACCAGTGGTACGCAAACGCTTAACTAAGCGAGGAAAAATTCTCGCATCGCGAAAACGCCGATTTGGATAACGAGCACTATAAATTCTTTGAGTTAATGCCGCATTTTGAAAGCATTCAAAATAAACAGTAATCATATCAACGCATTCGTCGTTTGTAAAAGGCATTTTACCTAAAGTTTGTAACGCGGGCAAGTAACACTTCTAAATAAAATTTGACGTTTCTTTGAAATATTGCCATCTTTTGTTTTTTCTTTTTTATGACCTACTACTTATAATTTACCTTTTCCTACCTATCTAGTTTAATTTTAATATGTGCAAAGAATAAATTATGCCCTTTAAATTATACTGAAAATTACTCAATAAAATTACTAAATTGATGACTATCGAAGTTATTTATGTTTTTACGGATTTTGAGTTTGATAGAGAAAAATAAAGTTACTCGTAAAAACAACACTTGTCCGTTGATATTGTTTATTCAAAAATCGACTGATTTTTGACCTTGTCGTGGTAAAAAAGATGAGATTTATTCTGTTCTTCTTGCAATTCATCGCACTTTTCGAATAAATTTCAGAATATAGTATTTTTATCCAACATTTTTAAGAAAAAAATTGAAAATCTGACCGAAATATAGATATTTTAGGTTAAGAATAAGATATCGAGGTGCGGTTTTTACCAGCTTATTTGAGCTTAATTTTACTATTTTTTTATGATAAGAAAATGATACCGTTCCATTTAAGTTTTTTCGAGAAAAACTGCAATTTCCGTGATAATATCGGAAAATGCCCTCTAGCGGCGACATACCAAATTACGATGACCATAAATACAGTCAGAATTGTAACCTAAGGAAAGCTCTTTTCAACGACACTAAGCTCATTAAATTATGTTCGGCCATTTTGAAATTGTTGGCATTTGTTTACAAACATTTTCAAAGACCCCTCTTCACTTTATTTTTAGAGATATGAAAAAAAGTATTAAAAAAAAGTATGAGGATTTTTCTCAACTATAAAAAGCATTTATTTATTTATTGTGTTAATATAGCGAAAACCCGACTGAATCCAAATTTTTAAATTCAAGATGGCGGCTACGCCCCCTAGCGGCCATCTCAATACTTTGAAAATAATTTCCAGCTTTTTCTTATGTCCACTTTTGGAATGAAATTATTTACCGCAAGTCACTACGATGAGTAGTTCCTGAGATATAACACTTTGCATTCTTATTTGTTCACCCTGTACAATTAATGTTATGAATGCTGTTCTTAAAACTAACAGGGATTACATGAGGTACCTTACCATGGTCGTATTGGACAAGATTGGTGGTGCTATCAGGTGGAACCTTTGAAACCCCTCTCAAGACAAGCTCTTAATTGGTGGTCCATTTTCCCACATTTGAAATAACTTCCCCTTTTCCTTTTGGGTTGCCTACATTCCTCGTTGTATAATTAGAACGGTAGCAGTTGAAACATTTGCGAATTCTTTCTTGATTAAAACTTAGGTTTTGCGAAGGACTTGGAGTCGGGATTCTTCTTGCTTCAAATTTCTTATATTGAATTGGAGCCTGAATTGCTAGATTGATCACTAGCAGTAACATTTGACATCACTTCTAAAAAGTTAATCGATCGATTGAAACTGTTTCGAAGCATGTGAATGCAATACTGAGTTATCGAGGACCGTCAAATAATATAGTCGATTAAATCTGCTCAGATACACCTGCACGATTGCCTAACATGTCGCAATAATAATATGTAAACCCTTCACTCTTCTTCCATCTCATTGCTTCGAATTGCTTCATTACATGTAACTTTGATAGGTCCACTTAAAAATATAGCTTTTAATGACATTTTTAAACTTCTCCAAGACATAGCTAAATGCTCGACCTTTGAATGATACCATTTTTGAGGCGACGTCTTTAAATTTTAAAACTGTAATCATGTGCATTCTTGTGTCGTCGATTGCGTACAAGTCTTGGATCTTATCAGCTCGCAACAACCCACGATTCGGCATCAATATCCTTAAAATTACCGGTGAAGCAGGGTATTAATGTACACGCTTCTTTGTTTGAAATGGAGTTAGTAACGGTATTTGGTCTTGAATTATCGTTAAATGAAAGAATAGCTTTTACGGTTGCTTAGATTATATCGTCTACTCCCATTTGTATCGATTCTGTCGCCGGTTGGGTTTCTTCGTTAATTGTTGAAAATTCGTTACCGGTGGCCATCTTGTAATTTAAATGTATCTTAAAATATATTGTCAATCACTAAATCTATTTGATCGTACAAAATCGATACAAAATCCACTTCTGAGCTGTAAATATTTGTCGAACTTTACATTTATAAAACATATAAATGTCAGGATTAAAAACGTTAACACATGCAACTAAAACGTACATAAAACCATTAATGAATGACAGAAAGAGTGGCTGTGTCTCGAGCAACGAAATACGGTTGTTTTCGTCATTTCCTTCCATTGCTACCAACTAACATTTAGTTTCAAAGTTACTGCCAACTTACATTCTACGCCAACATTATCAAAAATACAAAAAATTTGATGTATATAAAAGTTGCTTTTAAATGATAGTAAATTTAGTTTTCTTTCAGAAATATATGATACTTCCTATACATAAAATTTATATTTCTGTGTGTTTTGTTTGTTTATTTAAGACTGTATATTTATGCTCTGCATAAAACAAAGAAAAATTCAAAAAAGATCAAGTAGACTGAGTAAACAAAACCTTTTGTTATAAGATTTTTTGACATTTATAGAAAATTTTATTGATTTATTAGAAGAATTATGTATTTAATACAAGCTGAAATGATCGACATGATTTCCGCGTTAGAAGAATGCCAAAGAGATAGTCTTTTAGCATCAAGGTTTTATAAAACACGGTATCCATCCTAATGCAAGATAAGGTTTGAACGAACTGGAAGCGTGCCTTACGAAAAACGAAGAAGTAGTACTAACAGCAGTAGTGGAGAATCCGCACGTTAGCTCTGCTGAAATTGTCGCAACTTTTGATCTAAGCAAAACTACTGTGCTAAGAAAAATAAATTTATGGATACAAAATTTATTTACAACAATCGCTAACACACAGAGATTTTTAAAATAGAGTTGAGTTTTTTTGTCAGTGGGTTCTGAACAAAATAAACACCGATGCCAATTTTTTTAATTTCTATAAATTTGCTTTATACATGTGGATAAAACCAAGCCTATAACTCAAACCATTTTCTGACTGTAAAAGCCGTTCTTATGAATCATAAAGTTTTAAAGTGTATCAAGTAGGTAAGCGATTGCCTCTGTCAAATTTTTCTTCGTTTATTTAATCAGATATAATTGGTAGAACCTCATATATTTCTTTAAAATGAGCCAAAAATCAAAATCAGCTCAGTAACTATAACCGTTCTCCAATTGTAACAGTGGACACTAATTTTTAAAGATTACCACCTTACCTGATTTTTCGTTGTTGTTTTTTTGTTTAACTTTGATGTAAAAAATATGCGCCTGGTCTCATTCAGCTACGAATTTGTTACCATTACAACTTCTAACAGAAGAATGTTTTTGATATTGTGAGTTCTTTACAAAGATATAGCCCTAAAACAACAGAAATATCATTTTTGGGAGTACATTTTAACCCATACCACTTAATAACAACTTCGCCGAGAAGAAAAACCTAGAATTGATATATTGACCAACAATCAAACAACATTAAAAGCAATGTAGTAATTATTTCCAGAATTGTTTTTTACTTTTTTAGATTTTACCCTACTGTGAACTATTATAAGTTTAGTTTAAAATTAAAGACCTTGACTCTGAAGTTTTTTTTAAATAATATTTTAATTTGATGGGAAATTGCTGCATCGATTTGATATTTTAGAAAGCTTACAGAAACAATGAAGTACGGTAAATTGTTACACAATAAAAATATAATCACAAGTATTAGGTACATAGAAGTATAAAACCTATAATAGCGCTATACTAACATTTACCTTAAGTATCACAACAGTAAAAATAAATACATCTTTGACAATAATAAACATTCACTATAACAGAGTTCTTAACATCATTAATATTACGACTCATCAAAAACACACAGTAATAAATTTTGAACATTTTAAAGCTAACTTAAAACAAATACAGTTTTTGTATCCAAGCTTTTGACTTAAAAAACACAAAAAATTGATAAATTATGATAAAGCTTCGTTTTTACACAATTCTCGCACACAATTAACTAAATTAAATAAATTACTTAATTTATATTCATCAATTATAATGCTTCTCCTCTAGAGTCGTATCATGAATACTGGTTCCGGAATCTTCGTCCTAAAAATAAAATCGGATTTAAAACTGTGTTGTATTTTCTAAATTTGTTCAGATAATTAGAAAAATTTTCCAAGTTACTTATGTAGAACAGTAATTGGGTGTTTCCATCTCTACAGTTCTATGTGTAACGCTTTCTTTGCACGTTAGCCAATGAAAGTATCCATCAGCCTTTTCCTAAAATGAAATTAGAAAAACTGTTGTTCAATAGTATACTAATGCTATATTTACGATAAAAATTCACGTTTACCCCAGCTTTACTTTTCTAACGTTAAGATTTTTGCGTACGTGTTACTTTGCTTGTACGAGCTACCATACCTACTTTTTACTGCGAGTTTAATGGGACAAGGAGTCAGCATCTAATTTAATTTCGGCGCGTTTTACGTTCGTTATTTTTTGGTGTGCCTCTTTCCAGCAAAGACAGTCCATGTTTTCTAAAAAAAAGGAACTGAGAAGGAAATTCTAAACACAAGTGATGGATTAAATCGGAAGTTGTTATAACCATCCGCCTATTGTGAAGTATAGCATGTACACCGGATATATAAATGAGTAAATAAACCGGGATATTGTTTAGAAAATGGGCGTTTACAGATGAGCTTGCTAATACTTCTCATTTCCACACGTGTCGAAGCTTTAATTTGGTTTTCTGCTAATGATTACAGTTTCTTCTTTCCGTTCGTATTTTCTGGGATTACTTTGCTTAATGTCTGCTGAGATTTGATTACGCCCAGAAATGTGTGGGTTGTCTTCTGGAACCGTTTACTCGCTTATGACTGTTGTATTGGAGGGGGATTAACCTGTCGACCCTTACTTGTAGTCGAGGAAGTGATATGTTGGAAATAAACCTGCGAGTGTTCCGGAGGTGCCAGTAGAAGTCAGATACACTAAGATAGCGAGAATCAACGGCTTTGGAGTGTCTCATCCTTAACACCGGAAGGGGCTTTCCTTCAATACTGTGCCGCCGACTCAAATCGCCATCGGTGTTTTTGCTTTGCAGCTATTTCCAATTTTAGCGTATCTATCGAGACAATCCCGTACATTACCCATTAACCATTGTCCATTAACTGTTATAACAAGAACTAATGAGGTCGAACGCTCCAAGGACGCCTTTAATGAACGATACACGTATGTGATCCTAGTTAAGTCGCTTATCTCTATGTTGGTGTCAGAAAGAATTTGTGGGTCGCTGGACCAATTACTTGTACTCGACGCCTTCTTATCCTGTTTGTTCGTATTACTATTAAAGTAACACTTGACTGCTTTGATGAAGTACGTTTTAAGTCAAGGTGGAGCTTATAATAAATTACGCCATTATTTACATTTGAATCCGCACGCTCTGTATGCTTAGGTGGCGGGATAAGTTCGACACTCAAAGGGAGTATAGAACCCGTCTTAGACCCGATCCCAACTATGTTTTTAATTGCCCATTAACCTAAGTTATTGTAACAACTAAAAAGTCATTACCTGCGGGTGAGAATACTTTGAGTTCTTCTACGACATATGTTGATTTGACGTCAATATGTTTTTAAATCTTTTGGGTGTGTTTCTAAATATACATAATCGAGTGCTTCATTTATAAATTCATTTATATGACGATAGAGAAAAAAATAAAAGCAAATATTCTTATTCTGCTAATCTAAAAATGTTAAACTACGATTAAAAGTATCTTGTAGGACCAGGTTACAACTGTGTAAGTTTGTGACTAAGCACTTCACCTTCAAACCATGCACATCATGGCGTGATCATGCGTTGCGTGTAAGGGGTGCAAGAAGACCACCTGAATAAAATACACCAAACTAATTATTTCCTCGGATAAATCGGATTGATATGTTAATCAATCATTAGTATGCGAGCTGAGCTCTCCAACCCCCGTTTTAACTTTGGAAGTACGGAGCTGTGCCGAAAGTAACCACGCTACTTATGGGACCAAATTAAATTGCAGAATACAAAACAAATTTAACCGGAGCATGTTTCAAAACCTCAATTTTAGAAGCTACTCAAACGCGCAACAGAAGACAACAACTCTTCAACTCACAGAGCAGTTTAAAGCTAGCAAAGTAAAAGTTGAAGACGTTTTGGTAGCTTATAACTCTAAAACTCACACTACATTAAGCCAGCGGGAGGCCGTCAGAGACTTCAATACTTTATGAAACGAGACAGGATATAGAAGAGGCAAGCAAAATGGCTTTGAAATATAACAAGGGACTTTCCAGTTGTAGGATGAGAGCAAAGAGTTGAAGAGGTTTTAGTAACATCTAACTCGGAATGTTTAAAATGTCAACGTTCACTAACTAATTTCAAAATTCCATACCATAAAATTAAAAAAAATGATGAGATGTTAATGTTTGCTGGATTAGAATCACCGTACGCAAATCACATTTGCAATCGGATCCGGCCATAAAAATGCAGTCGCGTCGCTGCAGTCTGCAGTCGGTGTGCAGCCTCGACGACGCCGCAGTAACCTGTAATGTTGCAGTTATTGAATTCAAGTGTGTTTGTGAAGTTTTTGACTTTCTATCATTATATGCTTCTCTAATTTCTCTTTGCGACCATGTGACGCAAGTTTGTAATATTCACCTCCACAAACCACCATGCTCTACAGCCGCGATTTCCAACTTAAGGCTCGCGGGACCACCCGGCCCCCAACAAAATTTTATCTGATTGTCATGAAATCATAACTACTACTCCAGTAGGTACCCGCCTCTGTTTTTGCCCAATAAGTGTAAATAAACCCAAGATTTTCACTGGATTAACAATCACCGAGCGTTGTGTGGTGAGTAAATGGATGTAGCTAAAGTAACAAATGCATTTGTCAAAACAGTTCATTAGATCAAGTTTACTCAAACACCACCAATTACAAATTTTCTTGTTGAAATTAATAACACATCCCTGATGTTTCCTGACATTGATAATGTTGCTAGTTGAGAAGAGGCAAAGCGGTTTTCTAAACTTAGTGAAATGATTGAAGATTTTATGACTGAATACCACAGTCTAGTATCTGAACTTTCTGATCTCATAGTACATACCAAAGAAAATACATACAAGAAAATCATTTAGGATCTATGAACTTTGACCACATTGGAACTTGTAAGAACTTAAGTATACTACGCATTGCTCCTATTTCCAAGGGAATACATTTTGAGAATCAAGCCTAAAGTACGACAAGAGTTTTAGAAGTGCTTTGAAGACTTTGACCGTTCCAAAGTCTTTGGTGTCAACAAGCTAATAACCAACGACTCATAAAAGACCGATTTCTTTCTCTAAAAGAATTATGAAACATAAGGAATCACGGCCGAGTTGTATTTTCTCTTTTTAGATCCACCTACAAGTAAGAGCTTTAATTAATTATTAATTAAGGTCTTCCTTATCAGATAGAACATTTGTATGATCAAAACTACAATCTTTGCCTATCAGTAAAAAGAAAATTATCTTACTATTGTTGTACGATACTCTCTTCATCATCTGCGAGTATTTGAATTTTCTTTTCAGGCAAAGGATGTCATGTTTCGGCACAAAACCCTTCATTAAATGATGTATTTTATAATTTGAAGACTCTATATTTTTCAATCTCAAAATAGGATCCTTTCAATATCCGGTCGGTTTCCTTTTTAGGCTGGGTGCTAGTACTGTCCGTATTAGTACAAATAGTACTTATAATAAATAAACAATGTTCATAGTCTACCTTGTTTCAATTGTATTCTGCTCAGGCGTAAACGAAAGGTTATGTTGTTTTGGATCTGATAGCATCCTTAGTTAACTTTTAGAGTTCATTTTAATTTTACAGATTATTCTCTTTATTTCTTGGTCATTATTTAATTGCTATTACAATTGTTTAGAATGAAAAATTATTGTAGTGACGAAATTCTGCATATTATTGTTCTATAATATACTTATTTCATCAAACCCTACTGATATTTACAGTTTATCAATTACTCTGCTCATCATTGACATGATACATATATCGGCCTTGGCCGATTTTTGATCGGTAAATAACCATTGCTGTAGTGAAATGCTCAAATGACTAGTAAATTTAATTTGAATTGAAGAAAAATGCAAATGTTAATGATTTTCATATATTTATAATTCTATTCTAAAAATGCCAATACTACGATATCAACGATAACGATAACGCACATAAAACGTTCACTGTCGTTACAGTTAACTGACGGCATTTCTTAGTTTATACTGTTTGCGATGTTCTTTATACACAAGATGTCGCAAGACACGCATTTCACATATTTTTAATCAATGGTATTTAAATTTTCTTCTATTTAGTGATGTTTCTTCCCCTTGAGTATTTATTGAAGTTTCGTTGTCAATCCTTATGGAGGAGGTGTTTGCAAGTGAAAAAGCACAAATTAAAACTTAATTAAGGCACAGGAAGCTTTCACTTTGAGAGGGCGAAACATTGTCAGTTAAAACAACTCTTTTTTACTTACAAATTTTCTTCTACTTTGCCTACTTACTGTAACACTACCGAATGTTATTTTCAAGTACAATAAAAAACCAGAAACTTTAGGGAAAATACTAATGTCTTTTCATTAGAAACCATAAACTCATAAACGTCCTGCAAAATATGATGAAAGTCTAACAAACTCTTTAGGATGCATTTTAATTACTCCTCTACGAATCTATCCCGAACGCTAGATGACAATGAGCAAATAGACGACAATATCTTTAATAATTGACAGATGATTTATTATTAACATCCCCAAAATTAAAATTATAATAGGTCGCTAAGACACCTAAACTAGATGTCATTTTGCTCTTGTGTTTATATCAGTACATCACTAAACACAGACAAAGGCTAATTTTCCAAAGCATACCAATGTATCAGTCTCTAACTTGTAAATTTTTTTAAAAAGCGCTAATATAAAGAATAAATCAATCAATATATTACGAAGAGGTATTAAACCATTTGCAATTGCAATTTAAAGTTTAATAAAGAACGCTTGAGTTAGAAGGTCTATTTAATAAACTGGGCAATTTGGAGAAAGAGAGTCACAAGTAAGCAACTGCAGGAGATTTCCTAAAACATAATGGGTAAGAACTGACTCTAAATCAAAGCACGATTAAAGGGTTATTATAAAACTCCAGAAAACAATTTTGATACCATTCTACCATTCACAAAAAAGAAGGATGGTTAATATCTGACACATGTTTATGTCAATGGGGCAGACGTGTAATTTTTAAGAAGAAAACGTCATCTTACGTTCATTTGCAAAAGACACACTTGGTAACATATTTAAATGATTTTCCAAAAAAGCAATATGAAGTACTAGGTGTCTAGACAGATGCTAGGAAATGATAAAAGTTGCGACCTCCGAAAGGTTGCATGTCCTAGAAAATATAATAAGGGTGTGAACAAAAACATAACAGCAACAATAGGACCTCCTATCAAACCCTAGCAATAAAAGGGACAACAACAAAACAGGTTTAGAATTCCATCTATTAAAGCGCTTTATGAGAAGAGTTTTATAAAACTTAGCATCCGTAAACAGGTAACTGGGACCAAACAACAGGAGTCAATTAAAAATACCTCTAATAGAACCCAAGCCACACTAAGATTTTAATAAAACAGACAGAAAGAAAGTAATAAATAGTTGTCATAAGGTATGACAAAATAAACTTCTTACCAGATCCCCAGTCTTAGTTAGAAGAAGGAAACAACACTGGTACCTATATTTCCTAGGGACAATTAGTGAATACACCAGTGAAAGCAGTAGATTCATTTTTTAAGTAGTCATATATTATTACATGAATACTAGGGTGGAGTAGGGTTGGCATGTTTAGGTTTTAGTAGTTTCCTAAACCTTGAAGTAAATGCTGCCAAGCCGAACCAATCCACTATTGCACATGGTTTCGTCACCACACTATACAGGTTTATACTGATCTTCAGAACATACATAACACTTACATCACAATACAATATTTGTGTAATGTACCATACGAATAAATAAATAAATAACTTATGGATACCCCCTCTAAACTTCAATTCGATTCTCAGTAATAATATAACAAAAGGGAAGTGCTGAAAAACTTGTAATGTAATGTAATGTAAATGTATTTAGTATTACCAATTCATAATTGAGTTTAGGAAAAGGACAATATATTCTCATACTAGAAGAGCTGTATTTGAGTAGATTATGTTTTGACCACAAAATTTTAATGTACCTTTCGAGCAGCGCAGTTAAAGATCAATTCAAAAAAATTGACCTTTGCCCATATTTTGATCGGACTAGTCGTAGCGTTAGAAATATTAGGTGATATCGGACTATGTTTGAATTATGGCAAATTGATTTAGGCTATCGCGGCCTGTTTGTAAGCTGGTGTGGCTAATGCCGTCGTTGATTGGAATTTCTCCTCAAAGTTTCGCTAACGCGACTGGGCAGCTTATTTAGGCTCTTATCTCCGATGTTGGAAATCGAGCGATAAGATACCTTCCTAGGTTCTAGTTATACTGGTTCAAAGGGGCAGCGGAGTTTATCGTATTCCTTGTCTTTGTGGCAAAACATACAACCACCAAGGGATCGATGGGAACTAGGCTAAAGAACATTGAACAAGCTTCGTTTGAGACACACCGAAAAGTCAGCGGTAGCCGAACATGCGCTGCTTAATTAGGATCATAATATACTTTTCAAAAAGCTCTACTGGCAATCGGTAATAATAATAATAATAATCCTTTGTGCCCAGCAGAAAATTAATTCCCAATTACAGGACAAATTAGAAATGTATCATAAAACAAATAAATAATAATAATAGTACCTACAAATGTGTTACATCAACAACAAACAAGACATAATCGTTGTATTGATAAATTAATAGTAATAAAATAATGCTAATGGTTAACAATGTCAAAAATAATACTAGAGCAAAAACAATAATAAAAATGTGTAAGAATAAAATTGTTAAAATAAAAAGAATTGAATAAAAAATTACAAAACTACTAGTTAACCCTTGTTTGACCAATTGCGTTAATAAAATTCACAAAATGATAAAGAATAAATCAAAATCGTTAACAATTCTGTTGAAATTTCGCATCATCCTGTTTATAGGCGCATTAGCACCAACGTTTGTTCTAATGATTAAGGTGAAAGGTGGGTTTGTTTCTGGTTACTGGCTATTTAAAAACTTTGATCGATTCCACGAGGTGGATAAATGGAGTACACCTTTAAATACAAATATTTTGCAAAAACGTCTCTGCACACTTTCAAGATGAAGATTGACAATTAAAGACAGGAGACCAAACAGAAGAGCAGTACTCAAGGCGAGAACGTACTAACGAAAAGTATAAACTCCTAAGCGTAATGATACTAGTAAACTACCGTGTGTTACGTATTAGAAACCCAAGACATTTTAAAAGATGTTCAGACAATAGAATTAATATGGGCATTGAAGTTAGTTTGTGATCAAATATGATACCCCTAGATCTTTCACTGATTCAATTTATCTAATGTAATACCAATGATTTTATAGGAAATTGCAGTACATTATAACATTTTGAAAAGACAATACATTACATTTAAAAATATTAAGTTCAATCCATTATTTACGCACTATGCAGATATATTAATCAAATCACTCTGTAATAGCTGCAGTCCTGAGTGGTATAAATGCTTCTATAGAGTTTTATATCATCAGCGTATAAAAGAAACTCGCTATTATTGATGCAGTTAGAATGTCATTAATGTATACTAAAGCAAAAGCCGCCCCAGAAGTTAGAACCTTGAGGAACGCCACACGATTGCACAAATGCGTTGGTAAAACCATTATGCAGGACAACTTGCTGCCTATTGGTTAAAAGTTTTTACCGAGCAACCAAGAATTTAGCTTAGAAAGTAATGTACTGTGTATTATCTTGTCAAAGCTTTAGACATATCCATGAACACAAAATCCCAACCTGACCACGTTTATCTAAGTAATTTGATACATATTAGGGTCAAAACAAAACAATTTTGTTAAAGTAGATCTGCCTTTCATAAATCCCATGTTGCTTGTCTGTAATAATATGCCTCAACGATAGATATAATTGACTATAGATAATGCTCTCAAAAATCTTCGCAAAATTAGATATTATAGATATGGGGCGGTAGTTGGTGACACACGCAGGATCGCCTTTTTTAAAACCGGACATATTCTTGAAAGTTTCAAATATCTGAAAAACACCTGTATTTAAAGATTTATTAAACAACAAAAAGCGGTTGGGACAACGGACAAACAGTCCTTAATTAAAAATGCAGGTATGCCATCAACAGAGTACATCTTAGATTTCAATTATTTTATGGCAATGAAGAGATCGTCCTCAGTGGCAGGAGCGTTACGTATAATAGAAAAACTATCTGAAAATGCCGTTTCCATATGTACTATTAGCAGTATTGTTGCAAACAGCAGTAATTTTGATTATTTCGTAGAACGTCAAGCTTGCATTCTGATAACTCATAATTATTCGGAACCTTTGATACGGATCCATGCCTGCGTACATAATTCCAAAACCCTTTCGGATTAATAGCAAATTCAGTTTGATTTTTGTTTATATAGTTACAGTAATCACGGTTATTATAGTTTTCACTTCACGCCTAATTATTAAAAACTTATTGGAATAATAAGGTGATCTAAACTTTTATACAATCTGTAGAACAATTCTTATCTCTTTAATTTTGCGTTTTAAATTAGAAGAAAGCCAACAGGGATAAACACCGGTAGAGAGTTTTAAAGTTGGAACAAATTTATCAAGTAATAGGTATAGCTTATCGTAAAAAACCCGACACATCATTTACATCATCAAACTTATTATCATATAAGAAAGACCAATCCCAGTACAACCAGCTCTTGATATAAATTCATAAAATCAGCTTTACGAAACTTATTGTACCATCGCTAAAAGGAAAATGTTTGATACTTTTTCCTGAAAATAATACAGTGATAGAAAGGGCAGGGTGATACGGATCAATTTCAACTAGTGGGAAGATTCTTATTCAACTACAAAATTGAGATTTATTGCATTGATCAATACAAGATCTAATAACCTATCTGTACTATTTTTGACATTGTTAATCTGGACTAAGTGTAGATAATTTATTGTATCATTTAATAACACGCTTTTGGTACATCATTGGTAGACATAACAAAGTCCGGTACATTAAAGGTCTCCAACAATAATTACATTGTCCAACCATGACGTATATTCTTCAAGTAATTAAAAAAATGGCGGAAAATCATTTAAGGACAAATTAGGGAATCTAAATTACGAAAATATTTACTACAACGAGGCTGAGAGAGAAATTTTTAGCCTACTATATCGACTAAGGCAGCTGAGTAAAGTGATCTAAATTTAAGGATGTAATATTTGTGTGTTTAGTGGCAATTGAGTACTCCACCACCATTTGGAACGAGCAGTATCGAAAAACTAGTAATTATTCAAAGGAAGAGTTCATTACTATCGACGTCATTATTTAATAAGTTTCAGTGAAACAGATTACATCATAGTGTAAATCAGATACGTTTAGAAGAAAGTATCTAATTTACAGCGCAGACCTTACATTTTGATAGTACCATGTATAATACGACATATTTATATTACTTCCGACTTGAGGAGTCGGATGTTAATTATTTCATCACAACTGTTAAAGGCGCTCTAGTTTTTGAACCCACAGTTATTGACATTCCAAATAAACTTTCTTTACTTTTCTCAAGGGGTTAATTTGTAAGCGGTGCATTTATCCCGGTCCCAGGCCGCATTATTACTGTAACATGATATTTTTACTATTAAATTTACACAATTTACAATTCTCTAACTATGATTTGGCACACAAAGGACATACTGGCTTACCCTTGTCAGGACAGCGAATAGTGAGTGATTGTAACTATTACTATTGTAGCATCTGCGTAATTCCATACAATCAAACACTGTACACCCGTCTAAGCCAATTAGAATATGTCCAGCTTCTAGAAGTTTATTATACAATATTGCATCAGTACTAATAATTGCTTGAAAAACAGCTGCGTATTTTTAAGTGGGATGATTGAAATCACATTGCACAATGTATCTTCCTTAAAAAATTCGGCATTCTGACATTTCATAAAATTTAGAACGCATCAGAATTGAGCGTTCAGAAAGAATAACAATTCTTATTTTGATTTGGGTCGGCTTTAATTGATGTATGTTATACGATCCGGGTAGATTCTCTTCAGCAGCTTATTTGTAATCTTTTTGAGTGGTTTTCGTTAGAGGCAGCTTACTACAATTCCACCATCTTTTATAGGTTTGACTTGCTTAATTTCTATACCTGATAAAAATTTCGCACTTGGTTTTAGCAGTTGATTGGTTTGCATTTACAGGTTTTATAGCCAACTTTTGCCTGAGAAGCCGAAGAAGCGATGGCTGCATATGAGGTAGCTGGAGTTGGTGGAGTAAGAGTTTTGTAAAACAGTTGTTTATTTTTTGGTAAATGCTTTCCAAGGGCATCATGTGAGTTGCGCAATAGAAGAGCATAGGTTATCCGTGATTTCCCTGTTTTAAAGAGGATATTTTGTTTTCAAAACTCAGTGAGTATTGATGCTGTGATTTTGAGATCTCAGATTTTATAGTTGATGTAACGCGACTAGGTCCAACAAGTAAAAATTCTTCACATCGCGATATCAATCCAGGCACGGATTTCAAATAGTTGCTTAAGTCATATGGCAGGTTTACACAATGGAAATGAAAATTCTTATTACATACACCTTTGTGAAAGCCCTGGCGATTTTGAAAACGCTTCGTTACAAATATAACGAATCAAGTTAATATTTAGAATGGCGGATATTTATCATTCACAAATAGTGTTACAGAAGGGTGACCCAAACGGTCACATTTAGCGGCCCCAATTTATTGCAGATTTATCAAGCAACAGTTGGCACACTCACACACAAATTTGCCTTGATAATAATTTACAACAAAGAAAGTACAATTAGGTAATTGCAAAAAACCTTTTGATAACTTTTTAGTAACTCACTCAAAAAAACACAAAAATCAGGTAACCCATTGATATCAAGTTTCATACCATAACACCAGTAATTAACTAAATATTCACAAATCTTACAGACCTTGCATAAACACGTTGTTTTGTTCTTTTTTTTTCATAATTAACATTCCTTTTTTTTTACACTCATGAAATTTAAAACTTGGACACCACAATTTCTGTAAACAAAAGTTTGCACATTGTGAAGCAGGCTTAAGGGTATCATTTACAATTCTAACAGCAGGTAGTCTCAGCAGGGGTTATCTTATAGAAGGACTGTAGAATGAATCATTACACTAAGCACGTTTTAGAAAATAGGTAATTTACGTTGCTTACTTAATTTTTTCTTTAAAGAATATATTTGAAGGTATCGCTAATTAAACACCATAGCTCGATTAATTATCGAATCAAAATTTTGTTTAGGAAATGTTTACAAAATAAAATTAGAAATAATTTTGATTTAAAAAACGTCTACAAGCAATAACTTTTAAATTAAATCAAAAAACTAAACATGGTTATTTGGGTTGACTGATTATTACTTATTTTTAAATAAATCTAACCTACTAATTATTGTAAGTTATTAAAAAAATCATTAAACTCTCTATTCATAATATTTAGTCCTTACAAAATGTATATTTTATGACGTTTCATTTTTTCTGTAGTTAATATAAAAAGTGAAAATAAAAACTAAGGCAATTCTTATTGTCAACGTATATATTTAGTTTTTGACAAGAATTTATTACATAATTATAATTAAGATACCAAGTTATAGTTTAAAATTAAATGAAAACTTTTTTTTAAATAAAGGTATTACTATATAAATAAATATAAGAAATCAATAATGGGTGTGACCTCCATTATTATTGATACATTCTTGGAGGCGTCTGCTCATTGACGCTATCAAGGTATCAATATAATTAATATTAATCGTTTCCCATGCGGTATCAATGGCTGCAATTAGTGCATTACGGTTTACTGGTATAAAATTTGGCCCTTGTTGTCTTCGGATAACAGCAAGTATTCGAGCCCAAACATTTTCGATAATGTTAAAATCTGGGCTTTTGCTGGCCAGGGTAACAGCTCAAGTTATTTGCTTGTATCCAGTTGCGCACAACCTGCGAAGTATAGGGTCATCATATCCCGATAGTTAATTATCGAATGTTCCAAGAAAATATGTGTAAATAGTAAATGGAATCTACTAACGTAACGTTAAGTCGTTAATTATAGTTACATAACTCTCCTTTCATAAGATATAGTTCATATTAATATGCTTATTGTAAAGCTTCGTACACACCTGAACAACAAACCGAGGAACAAACAGAACAACGAACCGAACGGCAATCGGAACATTAATTTGGACGGTGCTACGTACGAATTTTAGAACAGATTCGCAAGTCCTGATTGTTCCACGAACGGTTTGCGGCGTTCCACAACTTGTCGGTTTTTCTCCGACATCAAAGAAAATGCGCGCGAATGCGTTTGCAGGTTTGGACGAATCTAAACAAAACGGCGAACAAACTTATGCGGGAGAATTAAATTATTTATTTTTGTCCTCCCTTTTGTGGGTTTGTTGTGTTTTAGGTAATATTATGGAGTTGACAGAAGAAAAATGTTTTAAATTAATCAGTGTTTAAGAATGCAAGAAAAAATGATGTCCCTATTAGCATCATTTGGGCGGGAAATTTCAAAATATAAAAAAAAGCGAAGTAAATTATAATTTTTACTCTTCTTTGTGCGTAAAAATTTGGTTGGCACTATCTTCTTGTTTTCCGCAATTTTCTCTTCTCAATAATAAATATATATGAACTGAAAACTACTGAAAATAATTATGGGAACAGCACAAACGTTCCGTTTGTTGTTCGGATTGTGGAAATCATAAAAGATCGTTTGTCGTTCTGTTTGACTTTCGGTTCGTTGTTATGTTTGTTGCTCGGTTTGTTGTTCAGGTGTGTACGAAGCTTTACAACTTAAGCAACAATTTTTGGCGAATAAAGATTAGTTTGTGATGTAATATTAGAAACACAAATTTATATCATATCAAATTTATGACAACTTAAAACCAAGAACGTGTATGTTATTGCTAAGAAATTATTAAGGAAAAAGCGCAATTGCAGTGTAAATATTTATAATTAGATATTTTCGAAAGTTTATAAGTCCTCTATTGTAATCTTAATACTTAAAAGAAAATCCTGTCCATTAGCATTATAAGGAAATGGCTTTTACTTTATGAATAAGTTTCAATAACAATAGAATATCCTTGCTTGTTTAATTTACTTCCTTTGAGTCATATTGCTCTAAGGGTTGTTACATTGGTCATTAGAAGTATGTAATAAATAAACAATTACCTACTGTTTGAGAAGGGGTAGTGTGAACCAATAAATAAAGTAAGAAATGTAAATTCCATTTTAGTTTAAAATTTCAAGTGTTGTGAAAATGCCACCTCATCTCGGTGCTGATTTGAAAGCGCGGATTGTTTCGGAATTAGCGGCGGGCCGTAGCGTGCGTGAAATTTCACGTATGTTAGATATACCAAAAAGCACCGTAGGGCATTACCGAGTAAAATGGAATCTTGAACACACTTTGGAAAGAGCCATCGGAAGTGGTAGACCTAAAGTATCTACACGTGCTCAAGATCTCGAGTTGTTTCATTACGTAACAGAACAACCATTTGCTACATACTCCAGGGCTATAGCAGATACACATTTCCCGGATGCCGTATAACTGCACAAAAGATTAAAGGAGATGGGAATAAAGAAGTATAATGCTGCTGCGAAAGAAGTTCTCAGTGACGAAAATATGAGACGTCGTCTGGAATTTGCAAGGCGATATGTGAACGAACCTTTGGAATTTTGGAATCGAGTGATTTTTAGCGACGAAAAAACGTTCAATAGCCGCAACGATGGACCACTAAAAGTTTTTAGAATGGAAGGAACTCGTTACGAAAATAATCACATATGTCCTAAAAAACGAAGTGGTTATTTTTCTGTGAATGTGTGGGGTTGGGTTAGCGCGCGGGGTCCAGGAGTTTGTTGGGCTATCGATGGACGTCTTGATTCTGCTGCGTATTTAGATATTTTGGAAACTATTATGAAACCTTCAGTCGAAGTGTTTTATCCAGACGAAGATTATATTTTCAACAAGTAAGTATTCTTATTTCACTATACTTTCTCCAAAAATAGTTCGGGATCTGTTGAATTAACATTTTCATAATGTATTTTTGTTGTTAAAGGACAACGCCCTATTCATACTTCGCGGGTTGTGCGCAATTGGATACAGAAAATAACTTGGAGCTGTTACCCTGGCCAGCAAAAGCCCAGATTTTAACATTATCGAAAATGTTTGGGCTCGAATACTTGCTGTTATCCGAAGACAACAAGGGCCAAATTTTATACCAGTAAACCGTAATGCACTAATTGCAGCCATTGATACCGCATGGGAAACGATTAATATTAATTATATTGATACCTTGATAGCGTCAATGAGCAGACGCCTCCAAGAATGTATCAATAATAATGGAGGTCACACCCATTATTGATTTCTTATATTTATTTATATAGTAATACCTTTATTTAAAAAAAAGTTTTCATTTAATTTTAAACTATAACTTGGTATCTTAATTATAATTATGTAATAAATTCTTGTCAAAAACTAAATATATACGTTGACAATAAGAATTGCCTTAGTTTTTATTTTCACTTTTTATATTAACTACAGAAAAAATGAAACGTCATAAAATATACATTTTGTAAGGACTAAATATTATGAATAGAGTTTAATGATTTTTTAATAACTTACAATAATTAGTAGGTTAGATTTATTTAAAAATAAGTAATAATCAGTCAACCCAAATAACCATGTTTAGTTTTTGATTTAATTTAAAAGTTATTGCTTGTAGACGTTTTTAAATCAAAATTATTTCTAATTTTATTTTGTAAACATTTCCTAAACAAAATTTTGATTCGATAATTAATCGAGCTATGGTGTTTAATTAGCGATACCTTCAAATATATTCTTTAAAGAAAAAATTAAGTAAGCAACGTAAATTACCTATTTTCTAAAACGTGCTTAGTGTAATGATTCATTCTACAGTCCTTCTATAAGATAACCCCTGCTGAGACTACCTGCTGTTAGAATTGTAAATGATACCCTTAAGCCCGCTTCACAATGTGCAAACTTTTGTTTACAGAAATTGTGGTGTCCAAGTTTTAAATTTCATGAGTGTAC
>JALBCR010002585.1:0-189610 GCA_030710515.1 Abscondita cerata
TGTTGTGCTTCGTTCAGTTACGTATTGCTCTATAAATAACGAGCACACTACATTAGTTTCCATTATAAGTGAATCCACAAAATTTAAAAAATATCATCACAAGATGTGGTCGTAGTTTATAAAGTTTTTATTGTTAATTCACAAGAATTTTTACAAAATAGCAACTCCTTCATTTTTCATAACGGAGCGACTGAATGACGACACTAATGAATAATTGCCTATAGACATTGCATTTAATTAAGATCAACATGTGGATTGAAGAGAAAATGTCCAAAACATTTAACCACTGACCGCTTTTTTTTAACACCAAAGAATAGTCAATTGGAATTAACAATTTGTCATCGTGGACTAGGCAAACAGCATAAAAAGTTTGATTTGATATAAAGAACAAAAATTTATGAACCATAGTAATCGTTCGACCGCAGTCACCCATTAACAACTAATAAAGATTATTGGCCATAGTAGTAATCCGACTTTGATTAAATCATATTTAAATATGCACCATAAAAATGAATGAACTCGAGCCAAAAGTGCAACAGAGAAGCAAGTGCAGAGGAAATGACAGTAAATAAATAAATTAATTAGTTAAACAGAAACTATCTATTATTACTTCACATTTTATGAAATAAGATGGAGAGTTATGCAACGGTTACCTAACCAAAAATTTTAACACCCTTTTTTTTACTTTTTCTGACAAATTAGAGTTAGTACGTTATAATGAAGCAAACAAAATTTTATGCCCGACGGCCGGCCGGCCATCTGTACAAGGACCTTATTTAAAGTTCCGAAGGTTTGATTAGTTTTTGAGCATAATCTATGTAGTCTAAAGGAACCTTAACTTACACAGTTTTTTTATTTTTGAAATATTTAGAAAATATTCACATTTTACACATTTTTGTTTCCAATAAACTATTTCTTGAATCGATAAGTAGTTACTGAGATATAACAATCACGTGACAAATATCAATTTTACAAAAAATTGAGGAAAATAGTTGTTGGAATTCTGTTGTCTATAGCTTTTGTTTGAAACATTTTTTTCTAAAACGCAATTTTATTTTCGTTTATTAAGGCGATGTAAGTTCTGCGCTAAACGTTTGTTTCATTCATTATATTGTCTCATCCAAATATAACACATGATATAGTTAATTATCGAAGTTATTAAATTAGTGAAATGCGAGATGGTTTGTTATATTAAAATATATTAAGTGAGTTTTGCCACCGTGTGATAAAAGTCAAGTAAAATTTCTCACTCATTTTTAGAAAGGAATACTATTGACTCCGCATGAGATGACAAAACTCACCGGTTAGTTTTGTCACGAGTTAGATCTGGCAACATTGCACCTTCGTGCTCGTTGCTTAGCAACAGTGACATGAATATGTCTGTTGGTTTTAAATTCAAGCTGTCGTTTTAAAAGTAAAAATAAAATTGAAAATTACTGAAGAGCAAAAAGCCATTCTGATATAATTCTTGCAAAATCACATGGAATTAATTTCGGGAAATTTTCTAGTACTTTTACAAGAAAAGACGGCGAAACCTTATGGCAAAATGTTTCCAAAACTTTAAATAGCACTATAGGGCCACAAAAGGATTGGCAAGCGTGCACGACCAAAGAAAAAACCGCTGCAAATATCAGAGAAGCAAATAAAACGGGTGGTGGGTTGACTAATTTTCAACCTTTGACCAAGGTTGAAGAAAATATTACAGCAATATTGTCACCAGTTGCAATACAAGGGTTGCAAATACCCACCCCACAAGTAACGTTTTGGCTCCCTCATGTTCCTTCAACAATCCTCCATCTTCGATATCCAGTTCCTGTAGTTCAACCAAAACCGTCTATTCACCAGCAGAGTTTGCTATACGAAGATCTTCACGTTTATCCCTCGCATATCAAAAATCCCACCAAAAAATTATTAAAAAAACTGCACCAGTATCATATGCTGAACACGCAAAATATTTACAAAAATTGGAAATGCGCAAAAATATTATGCCGAAAAATTGGTGATAATGCGGTCTATAAACAACAGCATTATTAAGCCATTGCAAATGCAATTCTTTTGCGGCCATTGTAAATAGTTTTTCTTTAGTTGTTAGAAGGTAGTTGCTAGTTTATTTATTTTATTATTTTTCGTAGTTGTAAATAGTCGTTATAGTCTGTTTCTTGTTTCTTTGTTTTTGTTTTTCTTCTAGTGCAAATAGAATTGTTGGAGTTTCTTTCTAGTTTAATTTTATATATTAAAAGTCAAGTTCAAGGGTTGGATTTCTGCAGACCAATTTCAAAAGACACACTTGCTGAAAGCCTTGATTAAAATCGAGATATACACACTACATTTTAATACTGTCCAGCAGTCTAACGGGTTAACAACTTTGTCCGCAGGGAATACACAAAATTTGTTACACCGGCCTTTCTGGTAAAAACCCATATTGGTGAACCGGGATAGTTTTATTCTTAATGTTTTAAAAATTCATCAACAGTTCTTCAAGTTTATCCCCAGAAGAAATGAATTTTTGCACCGGCCACAATCCTAAAAATAATAATAATACAGAAATATGTAAGAACAAAAACTTCAAAAGCAACATACAGAAAAAAATTCGACTTACTTAATTATTGTTAAACCTTGCTCTAATTAACCTTGACCTAGTAGCTCTCCCAGTCTCTAATTCTGGATTTGCCCCTGCAAAATCACCAATATCGCCCATTTCATGCATAATATCTAAAAATGACAAAAATCACAATTTTTTTACTTAATTAAAATAAAATAAACAATAAAAAAAATACCATCATCCACGTCAATTTCTTCTTCACCCTCTGGAGGTGGAATGTTGTAGTCAACACACAAATTGTGAAGTAATACACAGGCATTAACAATTTTACCAGCTACTTCTGGACTATAATGAAGCACATGATGTTTTAAACAACATCGAAATCGTGCTTCTAAAAGTCCATTGCATCTTTCTATAAGACTCCTAATTCCTTTTATTGCATTATATCTCCATTCTAGAGTATTCTGCTGTGGTTCAGGTATAAAGGTGTAAAGAGCCATGGTCGAAGAGCATAGCCAGAATCACCTGTAAAACAACATGTATAACTTATATTATTTAAAACAAAAAACTATTTAGTACCAATTAAGTTAAAATCGTTATGACCTTCATTATGCAATTGCCTTAATAACTGCTGCACTTGACTATTGTTCCATACAAATGAGTCGTGGGTACTGCCCGGGTAATTTGCCACAACATTCAATATTTTTAGATTAATATCACAAATCTGAAACAACAAAATTATATATAAACTAATCACCCAATAAACCGTTTGTTTCTATCTCACCAGCTGACAATTCAGTGAATGATAACCTTTACGATTGACAAAAATGTGTTCTGGCAATTCGGGATTGTTCTTTGCTGGGAGGACAATGGCGATGTGGGTGCAGTCAATGCAACCGACAATTCCAGAAACACGATGTTTAGTGTAAAATCTAAGAAAGTTTTAAGTCAGAAATTAAAAAGTGCATGAACTTTGCTTACTTCTGTCTAACGTCTCTAAGTGCTTCTAAATTGTTCGGAAACTTAATATAAGTTTCTATAACATCGGGTTGGTTTAAGGCATTGGTGACTTTATGCAATGCATTGCTGGGATATGCCTATAAAAACGTTATAGCCCACATCAGCTTGATAGCTGCCAGCAGCATAAAAACGCAGTGCTACTAAGACCTAAAAATTTGAACACATACTTTGAAAACAGACAAAATTATTTGTTATTGGTTACTCGAGTATGAATGCAGAAATCACTGGGTCTTTTTTTGGACGCATATAAGGTTCAACAAGATCCACAATAAAATTAAATAATTCTTTGGACACCCGTAACAGTTTGATACACTGATTGTCTGCCAATTCCTGCAAGGGGTCTCCGCGCCTTACAAGTCAAGGATGTCGTTCTTCTTCATCTTCTAAATTGTGAATTAAATTTAACATCATTAGAGCGTCCATTGGTTGCACAAGTTTTGCTTAGTTTTCACAGAACTAAGGAGTTTCACAAAGCACAAGCAACAATCTTCTGTCTACTGTTTGCAGGCGTCCATTCTTCTGCGCAACGCCGTATGCAACTTATGACACACTTAACAGTTTATTGAGTGCACTAATATAACTAATTGTAAAGGTACGACGAGAACACAAAAAAAGGTTTTATTTTCAGATTTTGTTCGATATTTCATAAAAGTGAACATTAACTGTTTTGAAGTGATTACGTTATTATATTATTACTTTCAGCTCGCCTTGACAAAAGTTACTTCAATCAATAGTAGCGTTTTCCAACTTTTCACCGAAATTACGTCATTTTGGTGACAAAACTCACCGGTGAGAAAAATGGGGTAAAAACGTTCTTGATGAACTTTTTTATGAGGAATCTTATTATGACACTAAATTTTGTATAACGCTTAAAAGTTGGAGGTTATAACCAAACCTATGTTTTTAAATAGCAATCATTGCTGGCTGTAGTTTATACTGTTATACGTTATACTGTTGGAAAATAAAATTTTCCAGGCTGCGTTGACCTGGGTAGACGGCGAGTTGTTAAAAATTCGTTTCTTGTTGCCAAAAGTCTTAAGCGACGTTCTTCGCTACGTTGTTGAACCCCTCAGATCATTTAGACTATCATCACAATACCGTTGTAACATTTCAGTTTACACGACTAAAGTTCGGCTTCTCTGATATCAATAATACTGTCACATTTGAAAGCAGTTAAAAATTAGAAAAAATGTTGGTGTTGACGTACTCTTAACATTGTTCTCAAGTTCAGAAGAAAATTCTTTATTTACTAAATGCAAAGGAAAAAAAACAACAAACTACTAGAAAAACTTTATTCAAATTTTAATCATCACTTTGTTTTATAAAAATACGCGTTCTATGTAAATTTCATTAAAATCGTTCAAGAAATTCAAGGTGTTGCGATTTTTATGAAAGTCATTATACTTTTCCACGACATGCTTAGAAAAACCGGACGTTTCTTCTCTACAAATAGTGAGGAAAATTCGTTTTTCCTCACTAGCGAGGAAAATAACGTCGTGTTACAAAAATGCATCTTTAAAAAAATGCACCAAAAATTTTATGGTTTAATTAAGATCCATAAAAAACACAATCCTATACGTCCCATTGTTCCTTGCATAGGATCTCCCACATATTTTTATCACAATTTATTTCTATGATCACTACAAATCTTACACCCATTTTCAACGAACTTCGTTCGTTTATGAAATCGATTTGTCGTCCGTGCGTCCGTGTGTGCGTCCGTCCGAGGCCTTTCTAATGGTCGGACATCATTGTGTGATACATCAATCGATTCAGCTTGGTGTCCAAAGCTTAAGTTTTGATGTGCATTAAAATCGGGCAACGGGGACGCCGAGCCCCGCGATATTCCGTCGAAAAAATTAAAATTTCATATACGTCCAAAATCAATGTGTGGCATATATTTAGACTCCTCTGGCATAGCTGAGTTGAAATATCCTATCCCCCATAAAATCGGGCCACAGATACCCGATGCCCTCGGAAATTAAGTTTATTTCAGAAATCCAAATATGTCCAAAATCAATGTGTGGCACATATTTGGATAATAAAAAGTTAGCAATGACGGTCTATTGGCGCTAATTATAACTTTGCCATTCTTTCCATATTTGGATAATACGAAGTTCGTTGCGACAATGCCTTGCATTTTCAACTTTCCTTTCAATTAGTAAGTTATATTAATAACAAAAAAAGAAATTACAAAAAATCATACTCTTGTTTCATTTGATGTTACTTCTTTATTCACGAACATCACTAAAGAACTTATTATTAAATTAGTGAAAAATATTGGAACCAGTTAAAATATTATACCACATTAGAATTACACGAATTTCTACAAATAATTAAATTTTTATTCAATTCTAGTTATTTCAATATGATGGAAAGTATTACTTACAAATTTTCGGATCTGCTATGGGTAATCCCGCATCTCCGATATTGGCGAATCTTGTGATGAATGATTTATTAACAGAGGTTATAAAAACGTTAAATTATACTCCTATTTTCTTTTATGTCTACGTTGACGATGTTATAGCATGTATTCCCACAAACAGTATCAATGATACATTAGAAATATTAAACAATTATAACCAACACATTAAATTTACTGTAGAGATTGAAAAAAATCAAAAACTTCCTTTTCTAGATATAGAATTAATAAGAGATTTAGACAATAACACGATATTAATGGACTATTATACAAAACCTATTGCTTCGAATCGTATTATTAATTATTTTTTAAAACACCCACACCATCAAAAACTTAATATTATTAATTCTCTTAAAAACAAGATTAAAAAATTATGTAGTACTCAACTATTAGAAAAATTTTAAATCTACTGAATACAATTTTACAAAAAAATAACTATCAAGAAAACTATCTACAAAATTAAATTACTATAATAATATTCCACCACCCAATAATCAACTAAATGTTACTAACATTACTAATGACATAAATAATTCCAACACTGTTTCAACTAATACATGCATACAATACAAAAACGAATCAACATACCTTACCTAAGCTATAAAATAATTAATATATTAAAGAATAATCAACTAAAAATAATTTTATACAATAAAAACACTATATACAATACGTGTTACACAAAACTAAAAGACAAAATTATTTCTACACAAAATCTTCCGTTATCTACAAAATTAACTGTTTAGGATGCAATATGTACTATATAGGTCAAACAAAACAAAAATTAATCAATAGAATAAAAATCATAAGTATGACTGTACGAAAAAAGTGACAATACAGCATTCTCGATACATCATTTATCAACGCGTCACAATTTTGATCTCACAAATCCTACAATATTGGACTTTGAAGAAAATTACAATAAACGTCTTATATCAAAAATGTTACATATAAACCTGTACAAAAATAATACTAACTTCAAAACAGACAGCCAAAATCTGAGTACATGTTATAACAATATAATTAGTAAAATCAAAATTAATTCATAAAGACCTTTTTAATAATATTTACATAATATTTTGTTACTGATGTCAATTTTCTATCCAAAAATTTAATATTTAATGTTTCTATAAAGCCGACGTTTATTATCGCTTACTTATCATTTTATGCAACTTTTATACAACTTTCACATTAAATTCAATTCAAATGTTTGTGGATTTTACTCAATGTACGTTTGTTATAGTTCATAGTGTTATTTACAAGTATTTATTTATCTATGTTATTTATTTTGTGTAATTATAAATGTTATTTTATTCATATTCATATTTACAAGTTTTATAATAGTGTACTAGGAACATTTGTTCGTAACTTCAAGCATGACCACCTTATTTTACATCAATTAAGTAAGTTATTTTCTATCTTAACCAGTTATAATTTTGAAATGTAGTAAGTTATGTATATCAATTGTTAATTCGTTTTTCTAATCATCTGTAGAGCCTGATGAAGGAAGCATCAATTAAAAAAAGCTTCCGAAACGTTGCTTAAAATTGAATCAAAAATAAGCGAGTTTTTTTTAAATAACCCTCTCCACCAAGAAGGATAATCTTTTACGTTTACAATATTACTTCTTTAATTAAGTTTTTTTTAGGAATGTTGTAGAAAAATGTTGTGTCTAATACATGAGAAAAGTCTTCTTCCACTCTCACTCTAATGCCTCACTCGCTACGCTCCTGAGGCAACTCGAGCTCGAGTGGGAAAAAGGATCCCTTTCCTCACTTGTTGAACAAATAACTATTGTCAATGAATGACGTGAAATTAAAAAAAGCGCACATGTACGGCTCAGAACCAAACTTAAAGCCATAAGTTTTCTATGAAAGTTAACAAAGTATAATTATTATAAATATTTGTACGTAAACAATATGACAAAATAATAATATAAATTTCGATTTATAAAGTCGAAAAACCTGAAAATGTTTTAAAGGCTATATTTTACAGTAAAACGCATTGCATAAAATATTTTGAAACTTTAAAGTGTAATATCTCAAAAAATAATTCAAATATCAAAATTTGTTTTGAATATTCTTACTCAGCCTAAAAAAGCTACATAAGAATCATATATTACATCTAATGTAACACTATGGCAACCGCGCGACGGAGGACGACAACGGTGCACAGACAATCTTATAAAACAAATTTTTAAGGCTGCGTATACATTTGGATAGTTTGCACATTCTGTAAGATGTCGCTTCAATACTGTTTAGTTTAAATGCCTATCTGATTAGATTATTCTTTCTCTTTATTTAACTGTAACTATATCTATATATATATATATATATATATATATATATATATATATATATATAATAATTGAAATGTAAAATTACTGTAATAAAATGTTCGTACCCTTTGCTATTTACTGTTTATCAAAAGATATAATCTTTATAAAAAGAACCAGAAACAAACAATACATCTATTATATTGGAAATTTGCTTAGTAAATACAATTATTCAACACAATAGATGTATTATACAAACAATATTTTGAAAGAAAATTTTTCTTGTATTAGGTATCTGAAATCGTTGCATAAAATAAAAAAAAATAAAATGTTTAAATTAGGCGTTACTCTGGAAGATGCAGCGGAATATCAAAATACATATTTATCTAAAAAAATAAGACTTTGTTACTGAAAAGAAACCACCATTATTTGTATCAAATTCAAGGACAATTAAATATATCTGGGAGAGAGAAATACTATTTTATAGTGTACTACAGAAATGCTCTTTTTGTGGAAAAGATCGAAAGAGATGGGTTTTTATGGGAAATACAAATGTTGACTCTTTTTTGTAAATTTTACAAAGATTGCATACTACCGGAATTGATTTTTAAAAAAATTCCAATTTATTTAACGTTTTTAGCTTAAATAATAAAAAAGCAAATGTAAAAAGCTTTTTAAGAGTTAAATTTATGGTTTGGTTCTTTTTTCACTTTTTTATTAAAAATTTGTAATTTTTCTAGATACTGTTTATTTTATATTTTGAGTAAATTGTTTATGTCACCGCTTGCTTATGATACTCTTTTATATGTTTGTTAGTATCGGACAGACGTAGAGTTCTGTGCAAAATGCTTGTTTTTGGGGTACTTATGTTTTTACATTTCAAACCATATATTATAACGTACATTTATTTTAAGCAAATTTGTAATTTATTTATTTTTTTTTTTCATTATGAAATCAAAGAGTATATTAAATACAACTGCTTTGATTTATAATAAGTACAACAAACACAAAAGTGATCAACGGTTATACAGAGTGTCTAATTAATACGTTTAAAGTATTTTTAGGTGAAGAAAACGTTTAATCAAAAAACATAAACTGCGAATGTTTTGCTTAAAATGAATAAATAAAATTTAAAAATATAAGGAATTTGATGGATAAATAATGTATAGTGTTGTCCATAAGAAAAAAATCCAAGTTTGATCAGTATCAAACTATTCGTTTTTAAAATATTTTCAGAACGCCACTTGGTAAAAAATTTTACATATGGTGTTATTTTCGGTTTGCTTAACTCTAAAAGCAAAAAAAAACGACAAATTTTTAAAAACGATTGTAGTTCAGAAATGAAGAGTGTTACGAAAGTTTCGGATACACGATCAATTGTTTCTTGAAAAAGTGCGCGCTACAACTATAATTTAATTTAATTTAAACAAACGATCAAAAATGCCAATGTCCAATATATTTGTTGAAAAGCGCTAAGATAGTGAGTACATGGCGTGGAAAATGGGTAAGAACAGACCGAACAGTAACCGAACAATATAAACGTGAAAAAGTGCTAATAAAATAACAGCAGAAATGGCCAGTTAATTTTCAAAACGCAGTATGCTTTATAGTCAGAAAACAATGTTTTACGAGATAACAATAGACGAAAACTTTAATTTAATTAATAGTTTGCTTGTATATTTGTATAGTTTGATCCGAATCATTTGCTAAGTTAAAAAAGAGACAAATAAAGTTTGATTTGATTTGATTACTCGGCATCGATGTGATCTTCTCGGCTCTGGAATGCAAAGCCATTGACGTCACAATCTTGTTTGTATCGACGATGAAATTACCTGAGATCACGTATTTTTCTGTATAAAATTTTGCAAGTTTAATGCTGTATAAATCTTATCTAATAAAATTTTTGGCGGTAAACAATTGCTGCGTATTTGAAAATTATTGCATTACATTAAGTAGGTTTAGAAAATTGTATTTTGTCGTCATGACTTTTAACTAAACAGAAGATCAGTTGTCAGTTTGAATTTATTAAATATGAAATGACCAGTTTCTTTCGAAATGAATATTTACTTCGAAGAGTTGTACTTGGAAAATTTAAGGTTAGACTTTTTTAAATTAGTTTATTGACAACAAATCACAGTCAAATTACAGCAAATTTAGATATGAGCGATAGCGAAAGTGAGAATGAGAATCAAGGAGAGGGAGGGCATGCTGATGAACAAATGGGATTCGTGCTGATGCACTCAGATTACCCTCAACTTTTCGATAAAAGTAAAACGTCCAATATAATTGTTAAAACACATAACCTTTTTTATTAAGTGTGGGTAATTAAATGAAACTCATGCAAGCGTTGACGTTTACTATATTGCCGCTCAAACCCGAATGGCGTACGGAGTAACATATATGCACAAATTGTGGGGAAACCACGAAAAACCCAACATCTTTCCCCTTAACAAAAATGTTTATTCAGCCTGTCAATAGGTTTTACATTTCGCTAGGGTCTGATATTTTTTTCGACGATTCTAACATTAGCAGAGTCAAAATTGGCATTGGGAATTTTATTTGCTTCTAGAGGTTTAATTTGATTCAAATGACGAGTCCATGTTACCTTTAACTCTGGAATGTTAATCGTATACTGGACCTACTAGCTACGAGGATATATTGAAAAATTCTTAGCCTACTATAGAACCAAACAAAATTTCAATGTCAAAATATTTTATTACTCAACATATTCTCCTCTTAATTGGATACATTTATTACAGCGAACCTGCAACGTCTCTAGACCTTTCAAAAAAAATTTTCTTCTTGCTCTGCAAACTAGACCTCCACAGCTTCTATTACCTCCTTGTTGGAAGAAAATGTACGACCTTTTAAACTTTTTTTTAGTTGAGAAAAGAGGTGATAGTCGGACGGAGCCAAATCGGGTGAATAAGGGGGGTGTTCTAGTAATTCAAACCCTAAATCACGAATTTTTTGCATGGCAACATGAGATTTGTGTGCAGGGGCGTTGTCCTGCAAAAACAAAACACCTTTGGATAGCTTTCCGCGTCTTTTCTCTTTAATATTTTCCCGTAGAGTGGTCAGTAATGTCGAATAGTAATCTCCAGTTATTGTTCTACCCTTATCCAAAAATCAATCATGATTACTCCATGGCAATCCCAAAAACTGAAGCAAGAACTTTTCCAGCAGATTTTGGACACGAAATTTCTTAGGTCTTGGAGAACCAGAGTGTCGCCATTCCATCGATTGTTGCTTTGTTTCTGGATCGTAGAAATGTACCCAAGTCTCATCCATAGTAACAATTCGGTTTAAGAAGTCTACATCGTTTTCAAATCGAGCACAGATCGAACGCGATGCTTCTACCCTTGCACGCTTTTGGTCAACATTCAAACATTTGGGGATCCATTTTGCAGCAATTTTCTCATGTCCAAATTGACGTGAACCATATGATGAACGCGTTCGTATGAAATATTCAGTGCTTCAGATATCCGTTTTAGCCCAATTCGACGGTCTGATAAAATCATGTCATGAACTGCATCGATATTTTCGGGGACTGACACAGAAACTGGCCTTCCCGATCGGTCATCATCTTCAATGGAAAATTTACCTCTTTTGAAGCTTGCATTCCAATTTTTGACGGTCGCATACGAAGGACATTGATCACCAAGGGTATTAAGCATATCTTCGTAAATCTGCTTACCTCTTAACCCTTTTAAATACAGGTACTTGATGATGGCTCGATACTCCAATTTTTCGATTTTCACAATTTCGGTGGACATCTTTTTCATTTAATTTATTGCGTGACTCTGGTTTACTTTTTGACGTCAAACTTTACACTGACACTTCTAATAAGTTATTGTTCGTTGCTATGGTAACGCAATATTTTGTTTATGCAAGGAACTGGTCTAGGCTAACTAGATATCGATACATTCTCGTATTATCACTTTTCTCCAGGTTATCTTATTGTTTTGATATTGTCTTACTAATACAGTATCTCCTACTCTAAATACAATATTTCTTCTACCCTTAAAATACTTAATTCTATTACTGAAATTCTTACTTACGTTGTCTTTCACATTATTTGATGGCAACAACAAATTAAAACGTTTTTTTACCTTATGACTAAACATTAATTCTGCAGGAGCGACTCCGGTAGTACTGTGTTTTGAATTTCGGTAATCAAAAAGAAAGCGACATAAATATAAATCAATATCGGCTATTCTTTCTGATTCTGCTTTCTTTAAAGCATTTTTATAATTTTGACTAAGGTCTCTGCTGCGCCATTAGATTGTGGGTAGTAAGGTGGTGACAAGTAGTCCTGAATGCCATTCATTTTTAAGAAATGTTTAAATTCTGAACTTTTAAATTGCGTGCCATTATCTGACACAAGAACCTTGGCAATCCAAATCTCGCAAAAACGTGCCTCAAAACTCTTATTGTTGCTAACATAGTTGTAGATTGCATGATAAATGTTTCATTTAGAATATGCATCTACATGTGTACTCTTTCCCATGCAGTTTCAGGCCATGGCCAGTTACGAAATTCTGCTTTTGGGCTACACGTAATTAAAGACCATGTACTGCATTGCTTAGCAGTGTTCTCAATATCTCGGTCAATATTTGGCCACCAAAAATAACATCGAGCTATTGACTTTATTTTATTTATGCCTAAATGAGTGTTATGAAGTTGATTTAAAACATTTTGTTTTAGTTTTTGTGGAATGACTACTCTGTTATGCCATAACAGACAATCAGCTTCTATACTTAGTTCAAATTTTTTTTATCTCCTCGTTGTTATAAGCATATGATGGCCAACTACCTGACCTGACAAAATATATAATTTGAGATAAAAATTTATCTTTTTTAGTTTCACGCATAATATCGCTTACAGTAATTTGTATTTCATTAATGCTATTAAAATAATTTTGGTAATCAAAATCTACAATTTCCCAATCACTTTTATCGTCTTCAATAGGTAATCTAGAAAAACTGTCTGCTATATTACTCTCAGACTTAACATACTCAATTTTATAGTTATAATTGGATAAAATGACCGCCCATCTACGTAGACGATTTGCAGTAAATTGGGGAATACCTTTATTTGGGTTAAATATATTAATTAAAGGTTTGTGATCCGTTACCAAAATAAAATTATTGCCATACAAATACTCGTTGAATTTACAGAATCCGTAAATAATTGCGAAACCCTCCTTTTCAATCTGAGAATATTTTTTTTCTGTTTCACTTAAGGTTCGCGACGCATACGCAATGGGTTTGTCAATTTTATTTTCAGTATGACAAATTATAGCTCCTATTCCGTAATCAGAAGCATCCACAATCAACTTTAGAGGTAAATCAGGCTGAAAATGAACCAATACCTGCTCTGAAGTTAATTGTGTTTTTATAAATTTAAAGGCTCGATCGCACATCTCTGACCAGTGCCATTTTACATTCTGCTTTAGCAATTTATAAAGAAGATAAAGTTCTGTCGACAATTTTTTTATAAATTTTTTATAATAATTTTTAAGGCCTAAAAAATATTTCAACTGTGTTATTGTTTTCGGAATAGGTACGTTTAATATGGCGTTAATTTTACTTTGACTTGGGTGTAGCCCTTCGGCATCAGTTACGTAACCTAAGTAGTTTACCGACTTTTGAAAAACTGACATTTTTCTAAACAAATTTTTAAACCATTATTTTGCAATATGGACAACACTCGATACAACCTGTCTAAATGCTCTTGTTTTGAGGCACCAGTTATTAGTATATCATCGATAAAACAAACCACACCATCTAATCCCGACAGCAGAGTCTCCATGGTTTTCTGAAAAATTGCTGGAGCAGATGCCACTCCAAACGGAAGACGGTTATACTGAAATAAACCTTTATGAGTAGTGATTGTTACTAATTTTTTTGATTCGTCATCTAATGAAAGTTGCTGATATGCTTTAGTTAAGTCAAGTTTAATGAATTCTTCACCTCCTGCTAATTTAGAAAATAACTCGTCTTGCTTAGGCAACGGATACTGATTTACCTACAGATGTGGATTAATTGTTATTTTAAAGTCGCCGCACAGTCTCATACTTCCATTTTTTTTTATCACCGATACTATTGGAGTGCCCCATTCTGCATAATCAACGGCCTTAATGATGTCCAACTCTAACAATCGCTTTAACTCACATTCCACTTTCTCTTTCATTACAAATGGTAACGATCTAGCTCTAAAAAACTTAGGAATAACAGAATTATTTTTTAATTTTAACTTACAAACACCTTTATTAAAATGACCCAAACCTGGTTCAAAAAGTTGTGAATATTTTATTAATAAAATTACATTATTTTATATCGTTTACTTCTGCTATGCCTAAATTGAACGCAATTAAAAAATCTCTTCCTAAAATTGGTGGCCCACCATTATCGACAACATAAAAATAACGTTTCCGATTTAGTATTATAAGAAATATTTAATTTAATAGATCCTAATGGAGTAAATTTTTTTAGTTTCACCTATTTTGTACATTGAAAAATGCTTATTGTAAAATGTTTTCGAAATAGCTGATATCTAATTGAAATTGAAATAATTTATTATTAATTCATACATTTAAAAAATAGATTTGCATTAATCGCTATTCGATCTCAATGTAAACAAATTATCATTGCATTCTTCAACATAATTTTGTGAATGTGAAGTATTTTTAAAATGTTTATTCCATTGACTTTTACGATTAAAGTGTACATTCTTATCTGGACAAACTGGTGCTACGTGGCCCCTACGTTAGCAAATATGACAAATACAATTTCGATATCGACATATATTTTTCGGATGATGAAACCTCACATTTTACTTGTTCTATTCCACTTCCGGTTGCGATATCTCTGCCCAAGTCAATTCTTGAGGTGGTAGGGCCCCTGTTTGGATTTGGCGGTTTTGATAACCTTGCATGTTTAACGTGATGAACTTCTTGCTTGATATTTAGCATTTGGGTTTCCAATTTTTTATTAGCGGCCTCCTTACCCAATGCAATGCGAATTGCACCTTCAAACGTTAATTTATTATCTTCTTCGAATAAACGGTCTAAAATAGGTCCCTTTTCGAACCATAAGATAAACCGATCGCGAAGACACACCTTTAGTTCCTCTTTAAATTCGCAATTAACCGCGAGACTTCTTACACGAGCAGCCCAATCACTCACGGTTTCGATTGAAGATTTAACTGCATTGTAAAATTTGTACCTTTCTGCAAAAAAAAATTGCTTAGCACCAAAACGAACATTAAAAACTTCGATTAATTGATCAAATGTTTTTTCTTCCGGTTTATTTGGAATACATAAATTGAACATTAACCGGTATGAATCTTCTGTTAATAAATTTTAAAAAATTGCACGTATTCTATTTACATTTGTAATGCCGTTTGTACTAAAGTAATTATTTAATCGCGGTTTAAAAATTATCCATTCGTTTACATTTACATCGAATTCTCTTAAATGTCCGACTAAACTATTTATTCCTGTACCTACAGTAACAGGTGTTTCTGACGTATCCGGCATTTTGTTTAAGTCACAAATACTGTTATTAATTATTATTAAATTTTCACATATTTTTCATTTTTGACCTCGTCGCCAATTTATGTTAAGACACATAACTATTTTTATTAAGTGTGGGTAATTAAATGAAACTCATGCAAGCGTTGACGTTTACTTTATTACCGCTCAAACCCGAATGGCGTACGGAGTAACATATATGCACAAATTGTGGGGAAACCACGGAAAACCCAACAATAGTGGAGCAAAAAGAAAAATGTTGGGATGACATAACTAGAACATTTAATACAAATTCCAATAAAAATGCATCAATTAAGCAGGCAAGTGAATTTACATTTAGCAGTGCGTCATCGCTATTTTATGCACTATAAGTAAATGCGTCGAATGGTCCTAAAGTACCTATAAAATGAGCTCAAATTTTCAACTCATCGGAAATTTATTTATTTAAATTGGTAGATATAGGAAAGGACTTTGTCGTGGTTGTAGTAGAATTTTGGTTTTGTATTTATTTCTATTAAAATTGTGGTGACAAATATGCTAAGCAAAAAGTAAGCATTTTGAAAGAAAAGTAACACTACACCGACAAAGCCCCAAGTTTTTTCTTGCATAAAACATTCACTTTTAATTCGGTTTTAAATTAAACATTTAAAATTAAAAATTGTGTTAAGGGTATTTTTAGTGCATGGCGATGTAGCACTACTAGTACGTATTCCTTTTAATGTACTTATAGCTAAACTATAATATTTTTACTTAAATTCATTTCGTTGTTTCATTTGGTCAAAACAACGCTCAATAACACAACGACTGTTTTTATGACAACTATAGTAATTCCTTCCTTCTAGCCTTTCTGTATGGAGTTAACAGCCACGGAGCCAGGCTGAACCCTTTATCTCTCAGTAATGAAACATTATAGATGTTGTTGCTCATAACATTACGCTTCTAAATTTTTCCAAATTTTACTGACGTGGACTGAACCCGGCAACGAAGCATCTACCCTTGTAAATCGTTCTGTCCTGGAGCTTGTATCTTGCACGTTTATCGAGCAGAAATCTTTTCTATTAAAATGTTCCTCTTCTTGAACCACTGGTTTTATAATTCGAATGTGCATGCAATCTACAGTATCGATTACATTTGGTATATTGCAACACTCTTGTGCTCGTTCAATGTCATCTACAGGTTGTGGGAACCAAATCTATAAATCCTTTTTGTCCAAAATTTGACATAATTAATAGTTTTTGACACAGTTATTATTAACGTATCCGCCAAAATAAACAGTACCGAAACAGAAAGTGCTGTGGAGTTGTTTATGTAATATGGATTTGTCATATTTGACTTAATTGTCATTAGTTGATATATTAGTAGTACGCTGCAGTTAAATTTGATTTTAAAATGGTTCTAACAACGAAAGAAAAGTTTTTGGTAGAGCATTATTTTCGTTCATATTTATTTTTATTTTCGGTACTGTTTATTTTGGCGGATACTGTATTATTATTATTATTATTATTATTATTTTTATTTCATATTTGGCATTAAATGCTTATACATGTCAAGTCACAACTACACAATTTTATGATTATAATAATCGTCAAAACTATAAAATACCTTATCAATAAGTAACGCCTTCATGTAAGTTTTAAATTTAGGTTTGGACAATTCCGTAACCGACACAGGAAAGCTGTTAAAGAACAACATATCGCATACCCTGGTCCGGTGGTCGTGTATTTAGCTGTTACAAAGTACTTTGTCAGATTGCAAATTACATGACATAAACAAGCGTAAATGTAAATATAAGAGAGAGTTAAAATTGATAAATCCCGAAAATATGATTTACAATCCTTTCTGTAACCGATATTTGCGATTTCACGCAAAGCGCGCCTTTGAATTTTAAAAATACGATGTCTGGAAGCCGAATGACCTCACAAGAGGAGCCCATACGATAAATTAAACTGTACTAATGAAAAATATGCAATCCTGAGAACTTCTACGGACAATGAATTAGACAGTTGTCTAAGCAGGTAGACGCTTTTGTACAACTTCATGGCAAGATCACTACCATGACAGTCCCATAGAAAAGTGGAATCCAAGTTTAAATCCAGAAATTTCCCTTCTGAATACAAACCAGTCCCAATCAAATGATCAATATTTGACAGATTAAAGACCACTTGTTTTGTTTTATCTTCATTAAACGCTATTATATTGGATGACATCCAACCTCTAACATCGTTTATTGTTGATTCCATCACATTAACGCAAGTGTCGAAAGTTGATGCAGATACGATTAAAACCGTATCGTCAGCGTATTGAATTACACATGTGTTTAAATCACCCAGATTCAAAGTTAGAGGCAGGTCGTTGACATATAACAAGAACAGCAGAGGACCCAAAATCGAACCTTGCGGTACACCGTGATTATTAAATCGTGGATCCGAGTATATGCCGTTGACTCGTACTCTCTGCATTTTATCGGCGAGAAATGATCTAAGTAAAAGACAGCTTTCAGAATTAAAGTTATATTTAGATAATAATTTATCAGCAAGAGTATCGTGAGAAACAGTTGATTGATGTACGCCTATATCACAAGCAACTCCTATTTGAAAGCCAGGATCGGCAAGACTTCTAAGAAATATTTGTTTATGGACTAACTTCTTCATACTTGAATAGCATCTTTTCCATTTCAGTAGTCTTGACTTAAACATCGAAGAAATTACTTGTAGTATTAGCAAATACTTCGTTTTATTCATACCAACCTACATCCGCTACAGAATTTTAAAAATAATTAAAGTGTTTCCGTTTTATTTAAAAAATTATGACTACCTGCAAAACGGCGTAAATCTACTACTAACTATCCTCATAAATAAATAAAGCCAACTTGAAATTGTAATTTAATTTACTATTTTTTTCTCACACTGGCAATAAAAATTTCCTTTTAAAAAATTACATTCAAAATTATGTTCTTTATTGCATGCGTGTAATGACAACCTAAAACTTTATTTTATTGTAAATGTGTATTTAAGTAGGAGCTTACACAACTTGTTCGTTCCTAACTTGACACTAGCACATAAATAATACAAAATTTTGTCTAAATCGTATTTGTACAAATCGGGTATAAATGTTTCCAAACTATCTTATAATCAAATAATAGTTTATATGTATGTTGTCAAATTTTTATTATCCAATTACATTAAAAAACAACCTTAGCAACCATTTCTTCTGATTAACGTTTATAATGTTCTAGTTGAAGCTGTTATTGTGATAACATATAGATATTATACAAATTAAGAATAAAATTTTATTCAATTTTTTTATATTATATTTTTAGATAATAATTAATTTTTATTCTGTTTACCTTATGTATTTTTAAAATTGTAATTACACTTAAAATGAAAAGTATTGTAATTTCATTTTCCTATAAGGAATAAATTACTAAACATAATACATTAGAAAGAAACTTACTTAATTTGCTTCAGAAATCAATAATTTGAAACGTATAAATTTCCGGTTCAACCGGAAGTGTCTCAATTGGTTGTATATTAGATTGCAGAGTTGATTTCGAATGTAAATGTAAACAAGAAGCAGTGATACTCTTGTCATATACAAAACGACGCATTAAATAATCTAAATAATTATACGTTTAGAGCCAGAGCTTTGTAATTATTTACGTACAATTCCCAACAGTGGTTTGTGTGAGAAACAAAGAAATTACTTTTGTTTTATTAAACGTGTAGCAATTAATCAAATTTTAAAGAGTAAGTTAGGAAAATATACATTATTTTGCTACAAAACATTGGAAAATTCAGTACAATTGTTTTACCATTGATTTACATTGGTGATACCAAGCGTAACAACATGCTACCACAACAGTCTTTTAATGCTAAATTAATTAAGGAACCGAGTAATATTAAGTTAGCGAATAGAACATTTAATGAAACTTTACACACTGTATTTACTATATTGTTATTTTTTTTAAAGATTTATTTATTAAACGAATAGATTTTTATTTATTAAACGACGTTCGTAAACAAATTGGTTAATAGATGCATAGTAACGCTTTCGCTCTCTAACCAGAGTTCGATTCCAATTGCAGTATTTTTTTTATTTAATTTATTATCATTATAGTAAATTTTCTAAAGTAAATTAGAAATTAGTCCCTACAAAATATCTTATAACAAATCGAACTTTCTGTTGGCATTCCTGCTTAGTTATAAAACATGACATAGATAACTAAAAACTAACAAATGTTAGATACTATTCAAAGATTTATTTATTTTATTTTTAATTACAATAATAATAATCAACTTTAGTTATGTTGATTGCAGAAAATTTCCACAAAAGTATTTTTACATACTGACCAAAAAATATGCTGAAATATACAAAAAAATATATACATTCAGTAACATGCAGGTGCGTAAGAGATTAATTCTTTCACTATCCTATTTTAATATTTTGTAACTTTTAAAACTGTAAACATCCTTTTAAAAAATACTTACTGAAGAAGCAAATAGAAATTTGTGAAACATATAATCAAAAAAATTTATAATGTTTTTAATAAATGTGACTATCACATACCACATGTGAAAGAAAAAAAAGTATTTCGTTGTTCATATTTCACCAGAATTTCAAATAAAGCAATATTATATACAACGTATAAAGAAGAACTCTACAATTAAAACAAATAAATCAAATAGAGGATTGATTTCAAACTATTATATTTCAATAAAAAAAACTTTTACAATCCACATCCTTAAAGATACCTACATCAATTTACAGAACTTAAAACACTCAACAAACTAAGAATAAAAATTGTAAAGGTAAGTGAGAGAATTAATTTTCTACGTACCTGCAAAAGATTTAATTTAAAACCAAAATTTTTAAAAACAAAACAAGTAAACATTTTAAAATTTTGTAATAAACGAAATGAATTAAAATATACAAATTAGCTAATAAATTTAACAATTCACTTTTAAAAGTAATTATAGATGATGCCTTTATTCAACTAAATTATTTAAAACAAAAATTATTAATATAAAAACTCAAATAAATAATAAAATAAATTTATCATTTTAAATTTCTTTAAAGATATTATTACTAAAATTAACATATTAAAAGACAAAATAAAAAAAAGCATATTAAAAATTAATAATCATTTAGAATCTAACAAACCAAAACAACCAAAAATACAACATAATGATAATTTTATTGAAAACTTAACTAAGCAAAAAATATTACAACTAGGTCCTAACTTGATAAAAATAAAGCTTTACTAATTAACAATACAATATCAAATGTAGAAAATTACATAACTATTTTCGATAAAAATAAACAAAATACAATTAGAAATAATGTCAATAACATAATTACAAATTACAAAAAAAATAAAAACCAAATACTATACATAGATGAACAAATTAAACAACATTAACAAAACCAAAAATTTTTTAAGAACTAACAATTATTTAATCATTTTAGAAGCTGACAAAACTCAAAAAACAATAATTATGGAACAAATAGATTATGATAAAAAAATGTATGACTTACTCAATGACAATAATACATACAATAAAATTAATAAAGATCCACCATTAAAAATTCAAAATAACTATAATTACCTAATTAAAACTTACTCAAATAAATGTAATTGATCAAAAAACTTATAAAAAACTAATAACTAGCAATGGAGTTGCACCTAAAATATATACTCTATCTAAATTAAATAAAAAAATATATACTTTTAAGACCAATTGTAGCATCATATATGAGTCCTACTTATAAATTTTCAAAATATATGTCAAATATACTTAAAAATATGACTACTAAAACAAAAATATAATTAAAGATTCCTGGTCTTTTAAAGAAGAAATAAACCAATTTAAAGTATCTCCCAACTACAAAATATTTTCATTAGACATTGTTTCACTATACACAAATATACCTATTGAACTAGCAACAGAGTCAATAAAATTCTATTGGAAAAAAAACAAAAAAATTCACTAACATTTCAAAAACAGATTTTTTAAACATATAACATTTATATTAAACTCTAGTTATTTTTCTTTTAAACATCAAATATACTTACAAATATATGGTGTTGCAATGGGTCACTCCCTATCTAGCACAATTGCAGAATTAGTACTACAAAAATTAAAACAAGACACATTTAAAAAATTAAACAATTAGCTTTTTATATAAGATACGTTGATGATATAATAATAACTGCACATAAAGATGAAAACTATATTTAATAATTACCGTAACAAATTAAAGTTCACTAATGAAATAGAAAACATAAACAGAACAATAAAGTTTTTAGATATAACATTACAAATAAATAAACAAAACATAATTGAAACAAATTGGTATAGAAAAATATAAAAACAGAAAGATTTTTAAATTATAATTCTTACACAACAATAAATTATAAAAAAAGTGTTATTAATTCTTTAGTCGATAGAACAATCATTCTATCAGAACCCAAATTTCATAAACAAAATTAAAAAAAAAATAGAACCAATGTTAACTAAAAATAATTACCCTATAGAATTATTTTGGAACTGTCTTTAATAATGATATAATTCAAAAAAACTTTTAAAATAATTTTTTAAATATTTCTTTTATACCAATACTAGCAAATAAACTAGAAAAATAATTTAAAAACCTAATATTAAAACCTCATTCTACAATCACAGTACAATAAAAAAAAAATTTTTTAGTCAATTAAAAGACAAACAATTGAAAACCAATCAGAATTAATATACAAAATAAACAGTAATAATTGTGAAAACTGTTATATTGGCCAAACTAAACAATACAAGCAAAAAAAAATTAATCAACATAAAAATTCAATTAAAATTAAAAAAATTAATCAACATAAAAATTCAATTAAAATTTAAAAATTAATCCTCAAAAACTTAACACAGCATTATCAGACCACGCAGTAAACCTTTTACACAACTTTAATTTCGATTCACCAATAATATTGGACAAAGAGAAAAATTTAAAGAAACGATTAATACTAGAAATGTTACACATGAAAAAATATCAATATAACAGTAAACTATAAAACTGACATAGAACAACTAAATCTTATTTATCATAACTTAATCAATTAAAGTAACAAGAATTTAAAACTATAATTAAACAACTGTCTGTTGGCATTTCTGCTTAGTTATAAAACATATCACATAGATAACTAAAAGCTAACAAATGTTAGATACTATCCAAAGATTTTTATTTCTAATTTCAATAATAGTAATCAACTTTAATTATGTTGATTGCAGAAAATTTCTACATAGGTATTTTTACATACTGACCAAAAAATATGCTGAAATATACAAAAAAATATATACATTTAGTAACATGCAGGTGCGTAGGAGATTAATTGTTACACTATCCTATTTTAATATTTTGTAATTTTAGAATTGTAAACATCCTTTTAAAAATACTTACTAAAGAAGCAAATAGAAATTTGTGAAACGTATAATCCAAAAATTTATAATGTTTTTAATAAATGTGACGACTATCACATACCACATGTGAAAAAAAAAGTATTTCGTTGTTCATATTTCACCAGAATTTTAAATTTAACTTGTTTTATGAAAATTGTATTAATAATAGCATCCATAATAGTTTTATTAATAAAACAAATTAAGATAATCGTGATTAAACCCGTATTTATTGGCGTAAAACTAAAAATGTTACTGTCCTTTTTATTAAAATATCCTTTAATTACTTACATTACCACATGAATTGGTTCTCATTTATTTATCTAATAAAGTTAGTTGCTATAGTGTGTTTAAATTGTGCTAGAAAAAAAACATATGCATTAATTTTGAATTTAACATAGAAAACGCTTATGTCAACTTTTTATACAACACACGGTATACCAACACTATTGAAAGAAGATTGTTTGACTTAATTAATAATTTAATTAATATTAGAATTGCATCAACTAATCCTACAATATTTTATTATTTAATATTTATTTATCAATGCTCAAATGTAATTAACTGCCTAGATGGTCGTTCGAAAAAGTTTTTAAGAACGTATCTTTTTAGACCCCACTTTATTTTTATATTGTCAATGTTGAGGTTTTTCAGTGCACTCTGTTCGAAAAAGACTGCGTTTTCAGAGAGGTGGTATTGGTAGTTCTATCACAGTGTACTATACTTATAGAAAAATGGTGATAAAGTAAAGTTCACTTTTTTTATAAATGAATTGTTTGTTATTATTTACCTTTTTTAATTCTGTAAAATCTAATTTGAGCTCTTCCACGATCACAACCTGAAGCCATATAAGTAATAATTGAAATCTAATTTTTTTGCACCGCTACACGTGATTTTTCCGTAAACGCTGGGTGAAGTTTGAACAAATTAATGCTTTTGCCGATTATTTCTTTTGTCACCAAGTATCGATTTTAACATGTCTAATAATGCTCATTTCAACATTATTTACGTTTCCTTCAATTATGATAACATTCTATAATATTTTACTAACCGCCTGAGGAGAAATTCTTTTTCTGATAACAATTGTAATTTGAACTCAACATTTGGAACTTTAAAACACAGAGAAAAAATAGATGAAAATCATTGGTGCATTGTTGATTGCTTCAAAGCTGGTTCATGTAATATGTCATTGTTTGTACATACTGGTTAACCCCTATCTCTGAAGTAGATTATTTTTAATGAATTTTATTGACAACTAGTTAGTGCCACCTAAAATGAGGGGAGGTACCCGTAGCCGCCCGGTTTTCCGTCGATAACCAGCGGCTTAAAGAAATGCAACAGCGCCCATTCTTGTCATTCAAGTGGCATGTAGGGGCCAGTAATCCCAGTCATAGTGCCATAGAAGCATCTATGTCTCATGACTTACTAGACACATAATTACAATATATTACCAATACCAATGATCTAATGCATACAAAATTCACTCGACATTGTAGCACAAATAGACTGACTCTATACTCGACTCATATCTTCGACAACACAAAATTTGACCGACCATCTTATTAAAAAAATTAAATAAAGGTCGCAGTTTTATATATTTTTTTATTTATACAAAGATAAAGAAATCAGTACAACATTTCACATGTCTTTGTTGTCTATAAATTCCAAGTAAAGGAAATGTCAATTTAAACTTCTAAATCAAAAGAAAAAGTCATAACGGAGAAGTAACCATTCAATCAAATTATGATTTTGTCACAAACGTTGTCCATTATGTTTCTTAATTCTTCTTTGACAAACTTCTCTCCGCTCCTTCTCACAAATTCTTTCTTTTATTGTTGGCTAATAAAATTCAATTTTGAATAAAAAATGTAAGTAAAAATCTATTGTAAATGTTTCTATTTGGGTCGGACGTGTAATTCAAATTATGGTGGCGTAAAGAGTTCTAGATATCGATCTACAATTTTAAGTTTGTGCGTAAAAAAATATTTTCCGTTTAATCACTAAATTAAAATTAATTTTTAAAAATTAAGATTTTTGTTGTGGCATTTGAAAATGCAATTCCGTGTAAAGTAAGTATTTCTCGGAAAGACAAAATAAACGATTCTTTTGTTTGAATAAACAGACGATAAACGTTTATTAATTCTATAAAGGTCAAAAGTGGTGTTGAAACGAAATTTAAATGTCAAGGGTAATGAATAATAATTATGTGTTGAAATGAAAGAAAGTGAATAATAAGTGAGACAAACATTTTAAAAAGATAGTGAAGGTAAGACATTGTAGATAGCGGTGTGAAGGGAGAGAAAAAGGCATGGAACACTCTATTATTATTCAGATTCAGACAGATACACATTTAATACAACGCGAAGTTACATATTCTTTAAATATACAATATTAATTAAAAAAAATCATCAAACGTTAAGGTCGGTTATTTAGTTATTAATTAATTTGTTTCTATTTTAAAATTGTAATGTTAAATTAATTTTCATTTTAATGCATGATGTGCATGCATATTTAGGAATTAATTTTTGTATTATTTTATTGTATTGTTTATTCCATTAGTGTGTTAGTTAAATTTATAAATTCATAAAGAAAAAGAATTTGCATATTTTCATAACCCAAGATTCTAAGTATTTTAATATCAAATAAATAAAATTTTATTATAGAGACTCTCATTGATCAAAATTTTAATTAACAATTTTAAAAAAATATATACAGGGTAAAGCACTACCAACGAGACGGAGATTTATAGCGAAACAGTAAAAGTTTTAAAGTTCTGTCATGTTAATGGCTGATCTTATAATTAACTTGTAATTTCTGAACACCCTGTAAAGAGATGTTTAATATTTAATCATGGAATACATTTATCTAATATACTATACTATTTAGACGTAAGAATAAATTTGTTATGATTTGTTGGATTAGAAGATATTTTCTATTTTATGTTTTTTGTTATTATGTTTGTCCAAGTAATTTAAATTTCTGTGACAATAAAGCTGTTTTTAATTTTGATTTGATTGAATTTTTTTTAATACTCCATATTTTAAGAAAAGTCGTCGTAACTCAGAACACTCTGTATTTAGGTATAGGGAACATTTATGAATGTATACCATCATCATTACGGGCAATAAAAAAACGCAATAAAATACAAAGTGTCTTATAAGAAAAAATATAAATTTGATGCTCTACACTTCTTGGGACATACTGTATATTCTAAAATAAATTTAAAATGTAAAATTTATCACCCTGCAAACTACTAAGATAACAAAACTTTTACTGTCTTGCTATAAATCTCCGTCCCGTTGGTGGTGGTTTACCCTGCTAAAGCAAATACTTAAGAATGTCTTTAGTCAAAACGGTATTCATAAACAATAAGTAGAATCTCATCTTAAGTCCTCGCTTAAGACAGGATGCTTATTGGTATTTACAGACAAAATCAAGACCTTAAGCTTTCACTTATCTTTGAATCCTGAGACAAAACTTAAGACATCACAGAGCCAGTCTTAAGTTTGTTTTTACGTCAAAACCTCACATTAGAAGCAAAAATGATTTTTGATTCAAATGTTATAAAATTTATTAATTATCTTGACAATAATCAGCTGCAAGTAACTAGACCGAGACGTTACATCAGAGATATGAAGTATTATAGTGACATTGAATTTAAACGGAGGTACAGGTTCAATAAAGTTTCGGTATCAAATATAATTATGCTTCTAGTCCTGAACGATCGTTCTACCCAACAGGGCCGCCTGTTACCACTAATTTTCGAAATAACGACAGCTTTTAGATTTTATGAGACTGGTAGTTTTCAACTAGTTTGTGGTGATTTAAGCAGGATTAGCCAGTCCATTGTTTTTCACATTATAAACAGAATATTAGAACAGCTAATGAGGCATATAGGACAATATCTAAAGTTTTCCAAAACTCAACATCAACTTGATAATAATCGCCAGACATTTTATGACTTGGCTGGTTTCCCTGGAGTAAGTGGAGCCATTGACGGGACACATGCTTATTCAAAGTCCAGGAGGTAATAATGCATTTGAAAAAGTTATTTCTTAATAAACATGCAGATAGTCGGAGGACCACAACTGGAGATTTTGGATATAATCATGCGGTAGCCAGAATCTGCTCATGAACAGTTCTATAAAATTGAGATTTGAAAGGGGTCGAATACCAGAACTGCTAATTAGAGATAGTGTTTATCCACAAACCAGTTATTTATATACCCCTGCCTTAAATATTCGCAATAAAGCAGAGCAAAGAGATAATAATTCATTAAAACGAACACGACAAATTATTGAAAGATTAAATAGAAACAAATTAAATAAAACAAAGATTTCCATGCCTTCAATTTAAACGTCAGTATAGGATGGATAATATTCTGAGGATTGTGACCGCTTGCGCAGTCTTGCATAAGACAGGGATTATATATGCAGATCTGTGGGATAAAGAAAAAGAAGAAGACAATGATCCAGGATTACATGTACAAGATCATACAGTACCAGAAAATATTATTAGAAACGCAATAAGAACTGCTTTCATACAAAGACATTTTCATTATTAACAACAATTTATTTGTAATAATTATCATGGATTTTAATAAACGAATTAATTTATTAATACTACAATATTTTATTTTAACTATCTTCATGTCAAATTTATTCTGAAGAATATTCAGTTCTAGAGCTTCTTTTTCTTGAAAAACTCTTCTTCCAAATTTTGCATTCTTTTGGAATGCCAACTGATTTTGGGCAAATTTAATCTTCAGTTCCTGTTCTTTCATAATCAAAGCGTAGAGAGCCTGGTCGTTTTTTTTTAAACTGTTGTAGGCTTGCCGGTCTGGATAGCTGTAATTGGAGACAAATACGAAGAAAGTTTACACAATTTATTTACGGCTCATGTACAATAAAAAAAAAGAAAATTGATTAATAATTAAAATATAAACAAAAACGTGTTTTGATCACGGCTTCCGACTGCTGGAATGCAGCCTTGCGGTTGACTTAGCGCTGACGTGCGACTTGAATGCGGCCCCTGGTGGTGGGAAACTCTGCATCACCAAAATAAACCTAAACGTAAAGAAATTAATTATTGTGATTAATTATTAACATTAATTAGTTTCATAATTGTTGAGATTACAGCAACTAGTAGTTTCTCATCTGCCAGGTTTTTCAATTTTTTACGTTGCCTCTGTTTTACGAGTGCTTTCTAGGGGGAACTGTCAGAGTTAATATATGGGGATTCAAATATGCAAATAGGGAATGGTTTTTAGTGGAGGAACGAAGGGTCTCGCAATTACTAACGGTGTATAAAAAGCACCAATAGACTTTACGCAAGAGCCAGGACCTTACGGTTAGTCAAATGCACAGAATTTAGACCTAGGGAAGTATCCTTTTCCGTTAAGTTGTTTACACTACGTACTCAGATCAGGGTTGGTTATGTCTCGCAAGGGGAACCCTCACAGTCTGAACGTATTCAAGGATGTATTTGTTTACGGGTGTGTTTGAGGAGCGAACGTCTCGCAAGAGGGAACTCTTGCGGTCTGAACGTTTCAACTGGGTGTTATTTCTTAACCTTGTTTGCGACAGAGCACTAGGTCTCTTACGATCTCAAGGTACTAAAATAACGATGAAAACGGCAACTAATGTATTTGTTTACGAGGGTGTCAAACGGCGAACGTCTCGCAAGAGGAAACTTTTGCGGTCTGAACCTTTCAACGGGGTGTTATTTTTCAACCTTGTTTGCGACAGAGCACTAGGTTCCTTACGGTCTCAAAGCACTAGAATAACAATGAAAACGGCAAATAAAATAGAATTCGGTTCAAAACGGCAAAATAAAAATTAAATTTGGAAACAATTATAAGTTCGAGAAACGGTGAATACTAATAAAATTGCAGCGGCGGAGAATACATTTTTCTAGAACAATGGACAAGAAAGTGGTTCTCGGATTACGGAGAAGAAGGTTCTTCGAAAACGACGGAGAATCAAAACCTCGTTTTTTTTTGGAGGCCTATTTATACCCGCATCGAGGCGACCGTCTCGGTTTGTGAAAGTGGAGCCATTAACGTCACTATCTCCGTGTATTGGCAGGTAAGATTGTTGTTGACCTGTGATTACGTTTATCAAGCGTATTTCCCTACAGAAAATTTTTGAAGTTTGCTTCGTAAAACTTATCACTAGAAATGTCCAATCATTATTTGACTGTATTCTTACACTATCCTTTCTTTCTAATCTGAACATTATAACTTTGTTGATGTCCCTCGGTTTACTGCGTTCTATAAAGAAAAAGAAGAATAAAATTTAGTAATGTTTTTTTAAATTATTGATTTATTGATTTTATTATAATAGATCAAAATAACATAATAGTGGGTTTCCGCCATGAACTTTTTGTAAAATTTATAAAAAATCTTACTTTTGCCGGAAGTTGCTTAGATGGTCACTTTTTGGATAGAATTTGGAATCTCTGGAAGTGTTTCATGTGGGGTTGTTTCGTAATCGGTTGATTTAGTGAAATTTTCAGGCAAGAAAATTCCATCATCGCCAGTGACATAAAATTCGTCCCCTGTTCCGTGTGCCAACGCCAAAGTGTCACTGTCTATAGCATTTTTTAGCTCAACTTTCTGCTAACATATTTAATTCAGGGATATCTAATACTATATGATATTTGTGTGCGTACAAGGACCTTCACCAGTCCCCATATTGGACTTTTTTTCAGCGGCAAGTTCTTTATTTTTTAATGTTTTCATGTTTGTCAACAGTTTCGTTGCTAGAACAAATACATGAATATAACAATAATATGCTTCCCAAATATTTACAAATGTGAAGTGTACCCATTTGTAGCATGTTTTTCTGCAAGAAGAAGGTAAACACCTAGGCAGACATTTTGTTGATAATAATACTTTTGTTAACTTATTACAAATTAAGATTTAAATTTATTTAACTTTTTCTTTAAATCAATCAAAATTAAAGTTTATTAACTTTAAGCAGCCTCATCAACTAAACACTCAGAAAACACTCGCATTTATATCCCGTGATTCAAAAAAACTGTCATCAAAGCTTTCCATGAACGTACATTATTTGCATTATAAAAGCCCTTTTGAATAGAATGTTTTTTTATATGTAGTTAAGATGTATTTGATGGTTCAATAATACTTTAGTGGTTCCAACTTTACATTTAGACATACTTATTGTTTTTTTATGGCCATACTTTTGATGATTTTTTTTTATTTGCATAATATATGAAGTCGTTACGTTAAGTTTTGTTATCTTATTTTAAATTTATTTTAGATTTTACTTTTAATTTTGTCCAGAAGTGTAATTAATGACAATGTTAATTTGAGCACATGTGTATAAGCTGTGTATTTATTTAAAACAGCCAGGAAAGAGTAAAAACCTGGGATATCCTTTTAATTACATGAGATGCCATACATACATTTCCATCACACTGGTTTTTTAACAAATACACAGCTTATATACAGAGTGCCCATTTTATTTGTTTCGGCACATAGGAAAAAAAAATAAGCAACACACTATACAGTCTGTTAGTTTTCTATGGGAGTTCAAACGGTTCCCTATTTCAGGTGGGAAAGATAAAATAGACAGCCTGTATACCAGAGAAGATAATAATAACACTACAGTAAGAGTTTTTAATTTACGTTTATCGGTGTTTAAATACTTACTTTTTGTATTTCCGGCAATCGAATTATATTTGTCTTGGATCTTTACCCATCACTTGGCCTTTTTGGTTTTCAAAACTATATCACTTTCTTTGCTCTCCACTATATGTTGGTATTTTTTGCAAACAACAGAAGTTCTTTTTCTACCCACGTAAATATAACTTTCTTAAAATTATTTATTTTAAAAAAAATATTTTAAAAAATTAAAATTTTTTTTTTTATTTAAAAAATTTTTTTATTAAAATATTATTTTTTTTATTTTTTAAAATTATTTATTAATATAAAATTATTAAATAAAAAATTTTATTTAATAAAAAAAAAATTAATATTATTATAATATAAAATTTAAATTAAAATTAAAAAAAAATTAAATTAAAAAATTTTTTTATTTTAAAATATTTTTTTTTTAATTAATTTTTTTTTTAAAAAAAAAATTAAAAAAAAAATAAAAATTTTAAAAAAATTTTTAAATTTTATTTTTTTTAAAAATGTTTTCTCATCTTTAGTGGCTAAGATTAAAAAGAAAGTTTAGTCGGTTTATGTGTTGGGGGTTGCATTTGTACAATCAATGACAATGTGTAAGAATTCAATTAAATATATAAATGTAGTACATGCATTTGTACATTTAAAGACGTTGTAATTCCATTACTTAATCTTGCGGGTACTTCCAAATAACACATAACGTTGGCTTGGTTGAGGGTTACCAGATGTACACTTAGAAATAAAAAAAATGGCACAAGACGATTTCTTTAAAATGAAGTTTTTATATTGTAAAGCGGACTTACAAGTATCGCTAGTATTTAATAGCAAGTGGTTGGTAAATAAATGCCTTCTAGCAGGGATTTCCTTTGAGAATAAATAATGCGTCACATAACATCTATGCTTTCCTTTTTGAAAAAAAACGTTGAATTACAACTAAATTACACCTTCCGTTTCAATTTTTTTATACTAATCTACCAATTAAATATAATAATTATCTAATCTATTATGATAATTTTATCTTAATTAGATAAATGCCAAATTATAACAATAATTAACAATAATCTAGGGTTTGGTGGTTTTTCTTTTATGGGTTTTGGCTTCTAGAAACAACTTATTATTAAGAATTTTATAAATTACTTGCACATTTTTATTGTTTATTCAAGATTCAAAAAATGCAAGTTTTCAGTTTATTTTTAGAATTAAAAATACAAATTGTATCCATGAAGTAAGTAAAAATTAAAACAAAAGGTAAACTATAGGTGTCCGAGCAAAGTTTTTGATGCAGTTTTTGGTGTTTTTTTGTTTGCTAAAGAATAAAACAAACCGGGAAACCAACAGCAACTTTTTATTTTGCTAATAATTTGTTTAAAAAATCAACTCCGGCTATATAAACTTTGCCGACAGGAGTCTTCTGCTAAAAGTTGATGCTTAAAATAAACATAATTAATTCTTACAAAACAGTAGATATGTTTTTTGATTATCAAATATTAATATTACGTTTTTTCAAAAATTATAGGTTTAGATGTCGTTTCTGTAACTCTTAACTTATTCACTTAAGTAATTCTTGCTGGGAGGTATTTACCAACCACCTGCTGTTAAACAACAGCGAAACTCGTAAGTCCGTTTTACAATTTAAAAACTTTAATTTAAAGAAACTGTCGTGCCCATTTTTTTATTTCTAGAATATACATGCAAATACATTTAACAACGGTTCACCCGGTAGGAGTTGTAGTAGCTCCGGTGATCTATTAGGTTTTGGTTAAGTAATGAATCAGTAAAAGTTGTTTTGTATTGCTACATGCAGCACATACCTAGCAATTAAAATTCAGGTAACTAAAGTTATCGCTTTTTGTTCTAAATCTGAAGAATTTGATAATTTAACAGAAAATATCTTGACTGCCTCCTTAAATAAACAAATTTCAAATTAAAGAAAAAAAAATATGAAAACTACGCAATTGTAATCTTATTTATGGGCTTGTTAACATTGTAGGATAAAACCTAGACAAACAAAACGAATAAAATAGACACTTTTGTGAGCACAACCGATCTCGAGTATGATTTAGTTTAACTCTCAACGACGCCACCAGGTGGTGCATGAATAAATGAAATCACAAATTAGAAAACAGTAGATCACTTGACACAATTGCAATTTTTGGGGTTACTTTTTAAACCAACAATCGGGCAAAAAATATTATAAACATCACGGGTGATAGGTATTATCCCACGCTATTACCAAATTTAAAAATATTTTATCTAGAAATTTTGTTCTATTTAATGCTGATAATTAAAAATTTTGTGCTGATAGTTTCAAAAAGTTATTAACAAAAACAAATAGGTACGGCCAACTTTATTAGCTTTCATAATATTTTTATCATTCTACTTTTATGTTGGCCCGTCATTTGGATTAAATGCATATTAATATGGAAAAGTACCAAAATGTAATATGTTTCACAGTTGCCTGCAAACCTATAAAGTTGCAGGACCACTACAGTGTAATATACATACACTATTTCACAACAAATGGCAGAATTATATTATTGAAACTCTGTAGGAACCTTAGCACATTATTAGCCTCCTACCAATCATGCATTTAGAATTAATTTCATCCGAGTATTATTATTTGGAAGCAGGTAATGTATGCAATCAAAGTTAAACAATTTATTTTATTTATATTACAAAAAAAAATAAATTACACTAAAAAAATAAAACACAGCAATTTAAAAAACTCGTACAAATATTTTGCTTATTTAGTTTTGTGAGCACATTTATTTGTATTTTTGTAACTTCTTCTGCAGTTAAACTTATATGAAATTCCTTATAACATTTTATGTGTGTGGGTTCTTTGGTGGTAAACTGAAAAAGGAATGCAGGCATTACATCAAAAGTAAATAGGAATTTTAACATTTCACAGTAGGAATTTATAATGCAAGAAACTGTTTTCGACAATACGAATGCTGAAATCTAACTTTATTAGGATTTTAAAATGCAAGACAAAGTACTCTAAAATTAGATTACTTCTCAAAATCATTCTACATTCTCTCATTTCTGTTTGAATTAATTAAAATGCTAATAATACTCAAAAGTAAGATGTGCAGTGAATTGCTGGATGATTATGATAAAATTCAAAGAAATTAAAAAAAATGTTTTAAAATTAATGTTATTATAAACACAATTATAATAGAACAATTACATTATGTACTAAAATTGTAAATTGAGATCCTAATAATCATTTAAAATAATTTAGCTTGAAATAATCTAATACAATTAAACTTTATTTTTTATTACTTGCAATGATCAATGTAAAATTTTAAAAATGGCGATTAGCCTCACCTCGACTTGATCGTATGTAAACGCGCATCTTTTAAGCTTCCCGCTACAATGTTTAATTGTACGTGGAGTTTAAAAGGGGCGTACAAGATTTATAAAACAACCTTGGGTTAGCTTTGAGTAGAGAATAATCCCCAAGATTCGACTTAATATTTCTAGTAAAAAATTTTTAATGTTTCATATTTACACACGGACTATCTACAATTGATCTTGGATCGCCTCTATATTTCACAAATCGCAACGACAAAATGGCGTTGATTGAGCCACAGCCGGCGCGGCCTTTGGACGGTGGCGGGTTGGTACACTCGTTCGCTCGCTGTTTTCGCACGTGCCTCTCGGACGGGTGGATTTTGTGCTGTGTTCTAGTGTTATCGGTTCGGGGTGTTTCTGCGGGGTGTTCTAATGAATTACTGAAACAGGTAAGTTAGATTAGGTGTCGGCGGCGGTTCTTGTTCCTGTTATTAACACTGTACATGCTTCTCTGGTGGACCTTGTAACCAGTACAGAAATCGAAAAATGTTTTACATTATGGCGATACATCTACCTAACTACATAGGTGTTGATACATTACGGTAGCATTTTACAGAAAGTGAACATGGCAAGGGTGCACCTGACGGAATAGGTGGGGTTGTAAAACGAGAAGGAGATCGGTTGGTGGCTATGGGTTCTGATATTCCCAATTTTCTGACATTAGTCAATCTGCTGACACCATTATCTAAAAAAGTAAAGATAGTGCCACTAGGATCCAAGAAAATCGAAGAAATAGATAAAAGTATTTCAAGCAATTTTCGGGCTTTTAAAGGTACTAAGAAAATTCACGAGGTATGTTGGACTAGGAATAACCACTCTGTTTTACAAATGAGACAACTAAGATGTTTGGAAAGTAATGTTGCCTGAGAGTTATATACACTATTTACTGGGTCGGATAAGCTTTGATTACATTTATACCTTTGTCAAAATTTACAAGAAGTCTCGAAGAACACATGTTTATTGTAGTAAAATTATCTGGAAAAAAAAATTACATCATGTAGCAAAAATCATTTCAGTTGACGGAGGTGAGTTTATATTTCGTTTACATTTGCAAATATATTTTTATTTATAGGTATGAGGCAAAATTATTTTTTTAGGTGGTGAATATACTGTCAAATTTATAAAGATGACTGGGAACAAATCATTTATATACCCTGAAAATGATTATATATCAATTATTGATGATCAGAAGACATTAAATAATCCCCAGTATAATCCAGGAGACGATGCGTATACGTTTTCAGAAGATTTGGGAAATTTTCCCAATCTCACCTCCGTATTTATGTTGCCTCACCTCCGTTTCAAAAGATTTTTATTTTCTCAATTATTCCAATAAAATAAGTTTCACGATCTCAGAGAACTTATGCATTACAAATGTATCGACTTTCACTCAACGAAACATTAATTCAAAGTGTACGGAAGGCCTTATTACCTTATTATTATTCTTATTACCGTCATAGATAATTATAACCGAAGGTTAAATGTGATTTAAATTGTGCATGTTTCGAAATCCGATTGCTCTAAACCCAACCATCAATGCCATCTAATGAAATGGACTACAACTATTTTCTGTAGTAACTAAACGTAAATGTAAGTGCACATACCCTGGATCCATGAAATGTCAATTATTTGACACTCTTGAGTTAGGATCACACAATATAAAAATAATACTTCTTTAGTTTTACTGGTTTTAATGTTAACGTAAAGACCATTTGTGCACATATATATTTTTAAGGTAACAACTTAAAGTTTTATCGTATCGAACTTTGTCCATTTTGTCTACTTATACAAAAACAACATAAATTTTCGAACTGATACACAAAACTAAAGTCCTAGCTATAAAAATATAATTAGTGAAATCAAAGTTAACGGAACAAATTAACAAACATTCATTATAACAATAAGTATTAAATAAAATAAAATGAAAAAAACTTATACTATCTTTTATCTACATTTATTTTAATACCAATAAAAGTTTTAGGTTTTGTTCAGTTATTTGAAATAATTTCTTTAAATTTCTCAAAATTGAATTTAACTTTATTTTTTTTAAAAATTTTTTTTTTAAAAAGTTTTTTTTTAAAATTTTAAAAAATGGAAAAATTATTAAAAAAAATTAAAAAAAATTTTTTATTTAAAAAAAATAAAAAAAAAATAAGTTAAAAAAAGTTTTAAATTTTTTTATTTTAAATTAAAAAAAAGTTAATTTTTAGGGGAATTTTTAAAATTAGGGAAGATTTTTGAGAAAAAGAGTGTTTTTAAATTTTTAAATTTATTATGTGAAAAAGAAATTTAAAAAAAAGTTTTATTTTTGTTTTGTATTGTTTTTAAAAAATATTTAAATAAATTTATTTTTTTATTAAAAAATAATATGTTAAATTAATTTTTTTATGAAAAATAAAATTTAAAAATTTTTTTTAAAATTATTTATTGAAAAAAAAAAAAAAAAAATTTAAAAAAAATTTTATAAAAAAAATAAAAAAATAAAAAAATAATATAATAAAAAAACATTTTCATCTTGCCCAAGAAGAATTCCGTCATCTACATAATATATGGCTAAGTACACCGAATTGTTTTGATTTTTAAAAATACATGACTCCGTTTTTTAATGGCACTAAACCTAATTTTAATAAAGAATTACTTAACGTTTCGTTCCATCTCAGAGGGGGTTGTTTGAGATCATATAAGCTTTTATTAAGTTTACAAATCATTCCGTCTCTTTGTTTAAATCCCTCTGGGATGTACATATACAGTTTTTTGTCTAATTTGCCATATAAGAAAGAGGTTTCTATATCAAAAACTTTAATCACAAAATTTTTCCAAGCTGCAGTTGCTAACAAAACACTAAGAGACGGTATCTGTACTACAGGACTATATGTTTCATCAAAATCTATCCCTTTGACTTGTTAAAATCCCCTAACTACTAAACGCCCTTTATAAACTCCACTATCTTTAATTTTAAACGCCCATTTACTAGTTAAAAATTTATGACCTTCAGCATCGTTATATTTCACAATTTTCCAAGTTTTATTTTTGCAAAGATAATATTTTTCATCTTTTTATGGCTTCTAACCATTTGTTTTTATCGCTACCCGAAATAGCATCATTATATTTGAGCATGGCAACGTCATCATCTACTGATGTTATCTGAAGACGATCTGGTTGTCGAATCTGATCACGATTTCTCAATTCATAAGTATGTGTACCATTTGGAACATCTGATTCTGTTGATGAAATATTGTTATTAGATTTGCCATCGTTATTTATAAAATTTTTAGATATTGATTTACAATCAAACAAATCTAAATTTACTTTAACGACTTCATCAGATTTACTAAAATTTCCAGGAGTGTCTAAAAATTTTACGTTTCTTGAAATGATTATCTTTCTTTTGATTAATCCCATAATCTAAAACCATTAATAGCGTATCCAATAAATTTTACTTTAATTGAACGTTCATCAATTTTTTTGTATAATTAAGTTTTTTTGCAAACGCGTCAGATTCAAAAATGTTTAGTTGACCTGAATTAGGTCTTGATTTTGTCCAAAATTCTATAGGAGTAACGCTTCGAGTAGCAGAAGGACTTCTATTTGTCACATAACATGCTATTAAAAACGCTTCACCTCACATTTCCTTTTTCATTTCTGAATCGAACAAAAAAACTCTCATTTTTTCACACAATACGTCCTGTTTAATTTTTCGGCTTTTCCGTTTAGTTGACTGACTATACGGCACACTATAACCCATGACTATACCTTTACTTTTACACCACTCATTTAATGGTAAATATTCGCGACCATTACCACATTTTAATTTTATGATTTTATTATTTTTTAATTTTCTACACGATTAATGTAACTTTTTACAATATCTGAAACTTCCGACTTATTTTTAATGAGACAAACTTCACAATAACCAAAATAGTCATCCAAGAAGAAAAAAAATATTTTTTACCGTCGTATGTTTCAGTATCAAAAGGACTGGATACGTCCAAATGTATAATTTCAATTCCTCTACTAGCTTTATGTAGCTCACCACTAAATGGGCTTCTTGAGAGCTTAGCTCTTATATATACTTCACATAGAAAATTTTCACATTCAGTATCGCTCAAGTTTAAACCGTATAAAACTTTTTAAAATTTTTTATACTTAAATGACCCAATTTTCTATGCCAAGTTTTTACATCCACCAAAGAAAGACCGCTGCACTCTTTAATTTAAAATAGGAAACGGTTAGCAGCAACCTGAGATATAACATAATAAGGCCATTACAAAAGAAGATTTTGTTTTCATTAATCTTTTACAGATAGCGTTTTCATCGATTTTCCCTCTTAGCACATAGCCTTATTTGCTGTTTTCACTGACGCCAGAAATTGCAATTAATTTGCCTTAGTGTGAGTCACAATGTCTGTGCGAATATTTCTCACAAAACAGTTAAACTCTGGACTTCGTGTCTCACATAAAATTTTAGGTCGAAATCTGCCAAAAACCATTTACAATAAATGCTTTAAAATAGGTAAATCTTTTGTATAAAATTTTGACACTAAAGAATTTTTTTTGTTGGTATCAGTCGAATTTGTTTTCTAATATTTAAATTCAAAAATGTAGTAGTTATTGTTGGCTTTTTATTCTTATAAATAAAGAAATAAAAGATAATACATCAGTACACTTAAAGATGTGGTAATAACCATGTTTTAAATAAAAACGGTATTTAATTATAACCTACAGTATTAAAAGTGTATAAATATACGAATACAATTTTTATGTTCCATACTGCAAAATTTCCAACGTACTCGGGTTTTACAATTTGTGATTAAGTGCAAACCCTTGAATTCTTATTTTTAGTTAAATATTAATTCAAAATTGAACATAAATTGAGCGTTAAATATTGGTCAAATGTTACATCAGAGAAAATTTGTGTGGTTATATTCCCTAGAAGGCTAGAAGGTTATATTCTCAACAATTGTCATATGTCATACGCGACGCAATCGACCTGCCCTCTCGTGTTACCAAACATTAGTAAATTTTTACCGGCCAAGGCCGGTAATCAACGATTTTCCGGCCAATTTTGACGATTGTAAAATTAGTGTTTCTGGATGGAGGCCTGAAAATATTATGACCTCATCTTTAATAAAATGTGACTGTGCCACCGACCGTTTTCAGCAACACAATTTACCGATAATAAGTTACTACTTAACTCTGGCACGAAAGCAACGTCATTTAGATTACATTTATCTGCTACAATATTTCCAACAACTTGTCCGTCCATTTTCTCATTATTTGTAATTGTGATAGAAGTAACTTGTGATTTTATATCAGTTAACACTGCTTTCGTATTTGTCATATGGCAGCTCGCTCCGCTATCTACAACAAATTTCAAATTTAAAACACAATTATTTGATAAAAATGCAACATTACCATCGTTAGTTTTATTCTTATTTCGAAAGAAACAACCTTTTTCTAAGTGATTAGATTTCTTATAAATATTGCAAGTGACATTATTAAAATAATTTTGAGAAGCATGACTTCCATATTTTTTGAATTTGTTACAAAACTTTTGCCTTTTTTTACATTGTCAAGCAATGTGCCCCATTTAATGACATATGCAACATTTGTAATTTTTGTAGCAAAAATTTAAACGCAATACTTTCCTCGTCCGTTGATTTGGATTCTTCAGTAGTCAAACGGGCAATCAAATTCCAAGGTTTTCTCATCTTTATTGGCCAAATATTGGTTGAATGTAGTACGGCTGGATTAGTTATTCCTTTTAGACTCGTTGGGCCGTAAATTTCGACATTTCAAACTCAAAGGCTAATCGTTGGGTGCTAACCTGTGGGGCTTCAGCAACCTTCTTCAAAATTTGCTCCTCCACTTCTGCTGTTCTTACAAAACAATATCGGCCACAACCTGCAGTTCTTGGACGAAAGTACCCTTTTCACGTAATCGCCGTTCAATATTTGCAAAAGTCTTATGATTTGGAACTTACCGATTTGGGGACCTTTCTGCATAAACCCTCACGCTCTTCCGACAATTGCCACTGCAAAAGCCCAACACTAACATCATATCACTCTGTTCGACAATTGTGTAGCCCATTTTTCAAGTAGTTAATCGCAAAATAGAAACGTGAGTAATCTTAGATTTTGTTTTTTGGGAAGATCCAGAAAATAAATGTCACAAATGATAGATTTGATTGACATGATCGCATAGCCTACTATTCCCTGGACGCCGATCAGATGAAAATTGGGCAAACCCCTAAAAATCGCACCTGACTTAAATAAAATTGTAATATTGGACCATTTAAAATTCAGCGGCAATTATGTACATTAGACTGTGATTAGACTAGGCAAAGGCTGATGCACACACCACTGGCTGAAATACGCATGGTTTACTTTTATGTTCCCGTCAGTTGTCATTTGTATTTTGTTTGTTCTGGTTTTTTAACGTTTATTTTGTGTCTGTACTTTTCTTATATTAAATCAGTCTTTCTCAAGACTCTACAGTAGTCTTTTGATTTTGAACAAGGTATGTGTTGATGTTTTTGTATTAATTATAAATAATAATATTGTTTATTAGGTTAGAGTTACAATAATGGCTTATTCTCCACCGCTAAAACGACAATCCAAGCATTTATCAGTTTCCGATAAAGACCGAATTATGAACATATTTAAGACATGCGAACATAATTTCCCAGAACGACCTAAGATAGAGAATATTGAATTTACGGCAACAGCTGCAGGTTGGTTAAATTAGTTTTATTTGCCTTTATGCCTTATGGTACTCAGATAGAATTTCGACTAATTTATGGTGTTTTGTTTAAGGAGTGTGTGTAACAACTGTATATAGCGTTCTCAAGCAATACAGAAGTGATCATGTGTTAACATCACCGAAAGTGTATCACCGATCAAGACCTATTTTGGATAACATCAGTGATGCAACTAAAAGTGCTATTAGACGTGAGGTTCATTCTTTTTTTAAGAAATGAACCACCAACTATTCAGAAGATAATGACCAGCATTCATGAAAATGAAAATATTGCCTCACCTGAAAAGGACTACGTTAAAATTTTTATTGAAGGAGATAGGCTTTCGGTTAGTAAACAACAAATTTATAAATACCACTCAAATTAAAAACCATTCTTAAAACCAGCTAAAATGTTATTTACAAAGAAATACCTGCAATTAAAAGAAACATTATGGACTTCTCATAAACAAATGATCTTTTTAGGTTTATGTGATTTATGGTTTTTTCTTTTATTTTATCGTTTGAATGTTAACATTAAATCATTTTTAGCAAACTTAATTCATTTCACAGGTGGAAAGAATTTTAAAATGTATAACATGTAGGTGTTATTGATACATCTAGGTGTTGCCAAGTAAAAAAAAATACAGCTGCTTTGTAGAAAACCATGTAGTACACATTGTTGCTTATTTGACGATTTTAATTGATTTTGGGATATAAACTTACATTGAAATTTGTTGGTTCTAAAAGTCGCCAATGATTATTATTAATCCATGTAAAATCACATTTTAATTTTTCTTTGAAACATTTCTAAATTAATAAAATTACTTTGCAGTTATACCAGAGAGGAAGCGTAATAATATGCTGTGAGAAAAAATGAAATCGTGGCTTGGCGAAGAAGATTCCTTTGTGAAATACGAAAAATTAGAAGTGAAGGAAAGAAAATCTATTATTTAGATGAAACTTGGGTAAATGCAGGACATACTGTCCAAAAGTGTGGATGGACACATCAGTTAGTTCAGCTAGGCAAGCTTTTGTGGATGGTCTGTCAACGGGACTTAAAGATCCTTCAGGCAAAGGGAAACGTCTGATAGTACTTCATATTGGATCAGAAGACGGTTTTGTTAAAAATGGATTACTTCTATTTGAGTCAAAAATACAGGCGACTACCATGAAGAGATGTGTGCAGAGGTTTTCGAAAAGTGGTTTACTGATATCTTGCGGAGCCTAGAAGAAGATGCAGTAATTGTTTTGGATAACGGGTCATATCACAGTAGAATGTTAGAAAAAATCCAACCTCTTCCACTAGAAAGGCTGATATTCAAGCTTGGTTGGACAACAAATCGATAGCTTATGAAGATGATATGGTGAAAGCTGAACTGTTAACACTTGTTAACGAACATGCGCCGATAAATAATAAGTATGTGGTGGATGAAATGGCAAAAGCTAGAAGTCGAAGAGTGCTGCGGTTGCCACCGTACCACTGCGAATTCAACCCAATAGAACTGATTTGGGCACAGATGAAGTCGGAAGTTGCTAGAAAAAACACTACGTTTAAAATTGGAGATGTAAAAAAAATTCTTTCATGAAGTTGTTGCTAATGTTACACCAGACAATTGGAAGAAAGCTGTGGAACATGTTATAAAGGTGGAGGTGGAAATGTGGCAGACAAACATTCTACTCGAAATTAAAGTTGAACCTTTGGTCATTGCATTAGGTAGTGATACTTCATCTACCTCTGATTCAAAATCTGATTAAGTCAGTGATTTAAAAAATTATAAACATATCTGTTTAATTTAGACTTCTGTTTTATTGAAATTGTACTTGTGATGTTATATAAGTGTTGACACTTGTTTCAATATTTTTAATCTTAAGACATGAGCTGTTGAGATATATTTGGTGTTGTTACATACAATTTATTTATTCATTATATGAGAGACGTTATGCACAAAATGTTTATTGTAGAATACCTATCATTTATTTATGTTGAAAACTAATTATGTAAATATTTTTAATTATTGCACCCTTTTGAAACCTAGATCACTAAATATATTTGTCTAAAATATGTTTGCAACCTGAGAGGGAAAATTTCACTATGGAAAATTGAAGGTTACAGGTGTTACAGATTTTTTAAAAAATATTAGTTGACCACTTTGATATCGATTGGCCGAGTCGTTTAATTTGGTAGTTTAGTACAATATAGTCCTGGAAAATACATACTATGAATTTGTGTAGAGATTATACACATTTTCAACTTTTTCGTATATTTCCGTAAATTCACAATTGCGAGAATTCCGCATCACAAATAATTATCGATTATCTAACGCTTTCCTGTGTTTACCTTGTGAATTCGTGTTTTAAATTAAGAATTGCACAGGGCATTACATCAAAGTATTGTTGGTTGCCTACAATTAGGAGTAACACCATTTTAACTACAGACTGAGATGGGTATACTGTTAGAATAAGTATTCGACCTTTTGTAAATCTGGCTTTGAGTGTAAAAGTATATCGCTTGGGGGCGGTTACCCATTTTCACTTGAATTTCCAAGTGTATGGATGCGCCTTGCAGGGATATGATTTTAATTTTTTCTGATTGAACTAATAACATTAGTCCAATTTAACAAGAGATAAAAAAGTTTTCAAATTGTTTGTTTTATTTGTCAGAATTATTTTGGTTTCATATCGGTGACGGTTGTTAAAATATTATCATTTATTTGACAGTGCCCGTATGAAAACGACTTTTCCTGGCATCAGAAATTTGTCGACATTACACAGAAAAAATCTTCGGAAGAAAACAATCAACATACGAAAGCGGAACAAAATTCGTCAAACCGTTCTCGAGTTATTTCCAATATACAATATTTTTTTGGAAAGTTTGACTCTCTCTGGTGCCCTTATGGTGCACTTTTGGTTATAGGTAAATTAGTGTCAAACGGTCTATTTTGAGCCAGAGAACCTCTGGTAAAGCCATGTACACACCTTTCAGAAACACCCTGTATATTTTTAAAGTAACAACTTAAAGTTTTATCGTATCGAACCATGTCCAACAGAGCCGATACATAATTTTTAAATATTTACTAAATTATTTGTTATAATAAACTAACAGACACATTGGTGATATTCGAAAGCGTATTTCGGAAAGTGATAATCTAATTAAGATTATCATAAATTGAGAAATACTAAGTTTAATCTATAAGCACATTTTGATAAAAAAAGTAAACTTCTTTCTTTGAAGTTTGGTTATTATCTTCAGAATAAAGGTATGTTAAATAACTAGAAAATAATTACTATTTATATAAATAAAAAAATGAAGGTTACTTTTTTGGTGAATAAAGTATACTTTAAATTATTAATTTTGTTGCACGAATACTACATAGGTATGGCGAATTTTGAAGTACGTTAAAAGATAGAATAAGTATGTAATTTATGTTAAAAGCAGTGTTAACAGTTAACAATTCCTGCCTTTGCATTTATTAGAGTAATTTTAACAGCGGATTTGCTCTTGATGTTCAACATGCAAATTTAATCCAACGTCGACAATTTTATGAAGTTTCATTATAATACACAGTTTGTAGATTATGTAGATAGTCGTTACATCTTTACTAGAAGTTATATAATGCTCGTGCTCCATCTTCTGCATTGGCAGGATACTGTAATTTGTTAGTTGATCGAAAATCTGGCAAGGAATCAATTTTAATCACTTGTTGATAACATTTTGAATAATTAATCTAAATAAAATATTGGTTACGTATCTGTGGTAAAAACTTTTTGCTCACGTTTGGAGTATTAAAAGAGATTTATTTTTAATATCTACAATTTAGCATTTTTTTTGGCCATCAATATTTTATTTTTTGTCATTTTTTAGTAAGTTTTTTTCTTCAAATGTGTAATATTTTAGCGTTAACGTTTGCTTTTATAATAAAACCACTTCCTATGACGTGCAAGATTGAAACTTAAACTTAAAAAACGTAAGATATCTAACAAGTGGTTGAAGAGAAGGTTCTATCTAGAAACTTATACGTTTTAGGAAAGTTTAAGAGTCAAGATAGAACTACGTACATGTTGCTGCTATGGTAACGTTTCGGGCGTTGAGTGACTTGCGTGAGTGAAATCCTTGAAGAATTTTCTTTCTTTGGTTTACTTTTTCTGCTGAATAAGTAAATATAAATGAAAATGCAAGACATAAAGTTTGTTACTTTTAATATTGTTAGAATGAAAGCTACAACGGTCTTTAGAAGCAATTTATATATTACAATGGTATTACGCGTAAAATCAATCAGTAAGACCATTTACGGATCGATAAAACTGATTTATTAATTAGATAATTGTAGAAGAAAATTGTATAAGTATAATAATGAAGTTGTTTAGACAAATAAATTCCTTTTTAATATTTTACTATTTACAACTGATTGAAAAGTAAATTCATGTGGTTTTTGTAGTCAAGCAACTTATAGTAAGAATATGGATCCAAATCTAACACTAAATATACCGCGTGTATACACGAAAAAGTTATGAAAGACAGAAGTTTTGAAATTACATCAGTGGTGGTTTTTGACAACGTTAAGTTCAATTATAATATTGTGAGTGAAGCACTTCCGGTTATACAGACAGTGGAGTCCATCTTGTTTATTTTAAAATGAAATATTATAATAATAGTATTTTTATTTAAATTTAGAATTTATTCTGTGATAAATTTTATACAGGGTGGCCTATAAGTGCGAGGAAGGTAGAGGGTCTATAGCTCCTAAACCAATGAGGTTAGAGATTTCGTTCATATGTCAATCTATACTATTTGTAAAAGGCTATTTTTGGAAAATATTTTTGAGTTCACAGAGTGTCACAAATAAGTGTGACGATATGAAAGTCATTTTTTTTATTGAGACACCCTGTATTTTTTTTGCATATTTCGGTTCATGGGTGAACACTCTATCAATTAAGATTATTATCTTCCGGATTGAGCCGTGTTCGTCCTTCCTTCCTATGTTCTCTGCTTGACGTTTCGCTAACCATGCTGTTAGCTTCTTCAGAAGGTCTTTAGAGTACTTCTGAAGAAGCTAACAGCATGGTTAGCGAAACGTCAAGCAAGAACATAGGAAGGAAACGACACGGCTTAACCTGAAAGATAATAATCTTAGTGACTTTAACCGCGAAAGCTTACATTCATACAAATAAATAAAAAATGAAAAAACATAAAATTTGCGGACTGAAAATAAAAAATTAAAAAAATTTTAAGATAACTTTTTTGGCTCACGGTTTAATATGGATTGAGTTGCGAAAGGTCTAAAGTTACTGTCAACTTATTAACATTTTGTAAATTTTGTACAATGTTTCCAAAATTATGGCCGAAACTTGAGAAACTTCAAACCAATTTTTCTCGCGTTTTTCAAATAAAACCCCCTGTATATATTTTTTTACCACTAGATGTAGAATTGAAGAATGAGTTTTTTTTGTATTCACAACTGTACTCAAATTCTCGACGGTTTTCTAGATATTTACGAAAAACCATTTATCTTACTTTCCACAGTAAATTTTAATTAACAGAGAATTTTTTAAACATGATTAGATTAAGTATTCAAACACTCGACCATTTTGTTGTAATTATATTTAACCTGTTTGTTAAAGACATATTTACATTTTCTAACATTAAAGGAGTAACTGTATTAAAGGCTTCTCTTATTCTTTCCCGCATGTTTTCTGGTGTGGTTGGAGGTCTACCAGATTTTTAACGTATCCCCATACAAAATAATTAAGTTTGGTCCGATTTGGTGACCTTGCGGGCCACGGAACAGTTCCTTGTCTGCCAATCCAGCTGCCTGGAAACTTTTCATTCAAAGTATGTCGAACTCCAATACTAAAATGAGCAGGCGCTCCTTCTAACTGGAACCACATTTTTCCTATTAGCCCTAATGGTATATTTTCTAGAAGATTATCAAGGTTTTCGTCTAAAAATCTTTAAAAAATATTCCCATTTAGATGACCATAAAAAAAATGGGGTTCTACTACGCGGTCTCCAATTATGCCTCCCCAGACGTTTACACTCCACCTGTGTTGCCTGTCAACTGTCAATTTGTCAACTGTCAATTTGGATTCACATTGGCGTAGTATTGTAAATTATGTCTGTTCACATAACCATTATTGTAGAAGGTTGCCTCATCGGTAAACAATACAGTATTAAAAAACCGTTTATCTTCTCCAATTCGAGCTAGACCCCAATTACAGAAATTTACCCTGTTTTTAAAATCTTGTCCTTGAAGTGCTTACTTATATTTCTTCAAAATGTTTTTTACGGAAGTTTGACCTATGTGCAGCAAATCACTAATGTCTGCTGAACTTCTATGTGAGTCTTCAACAACACTTGCAATAATGTTAAATTCGTTTTCTTCGTTTAGTACGGGCTTTATTCTGTCATGCTTTTCATATTTAACTGTCCCAGTCGTGTCAAATCTATCCTTTAATTTTTTAAATGATCTTGTATCTGAGTGCTTTCTATCAGGAAACCTCTCTTTGTACACTCTGAATGCTAAAAGGCAATTTTTTAAGCATTCTCCGATGATATAAATCATGTCAATTGATTCTTCTATCGTATACTTCATTTTTATTACAAAAGAAAATAAAATATGCACTTGATGCCACTGAACGTCAAAAGATTACACGAATAATTAATAACATTGTCATACCAACGAGTAGCTTTTTTCCATAGCCGCCTAGGTATTCTGTTAATGATTTTTACTGTGGAAAGTAAAATAAATGGTTTTTCGTAAATATCTAGAAAACCGTCGAGAATTTGAGTACAGTTGTGAATACAAAAAGACTCATTTTTAATTCTACATCTAGTGGTGAAAAAAGTATACAAGGGGTTTTATTTGAAAACGCGAGAAAAATTGGTTTGAAGTTTGTCATGTTTTGGCCATAATTTTGGAAACCCTGTACAAAATTTACAAAATGTTAATAGGTTGACAGTAACTTTAGACCTTTCGCAATTCAATCCATATCAAACTGTAAGCCAAAAAATTATCTTGAAATTTTTTAATTTTTAGTTCCAGTCGGCAAATTTTATGTTTTTCCATTTTTTATTTATTTCTCCTAAAATGGCAGAACTAGTAGATTTTTGGCAATTGATAGAGTGCATGGGTGAACCATAATATGCAAAAAAATACAGGGTGTCTCATTTAAAAAAATGACTTTCATATCGTCACACTTATTTGAGACACCCTGTGAACTCAAAAATATTTTCCAAAAATTGACTCTTACAAATAGTATAGATTGACATATGAACGAAATTTCTAATCTCATTGGTTTAGGAGCTATAGACCGACGCGCGCTTAGCTGACAACCCTGTATATACTGTGTCCAAGATAAGGAGGGCTACTATGGGTATCTCCAAAACGGTAACAGATATAGACTTAGTTAAATGGGGCAAAAGTTGCGTCTTCAAAGGTTTAAAAAAATGGTAAATATTTTGAAAATTTTTGATGTTTTGATTTTACATTTTATTTTTTTCTGGCCTTAATAATGGAGCTACATCAATTTTGGTGATACTTTTTACAGGAACTTTTTATTTTGTTTAACTCATTGTTACTAATTTTTTTATCCGACGTTTCGTTTTTGTGGAACCATCATCAACTTTTGTTTCTTAAATACGGTTCTTACTTTTTGACATCATATTCTGAAAGCGCTTTTCTTTTGTGCTGTTCTTATTTAATTCAATTATTACTTAAATTTATCAATTGGAATATTATTGAAGTTAAAGAGTTAAATGATATAGCTAGTTCTTTTGTACTTTACTTTAAATGCTATGTACAGGTCCGTAATAGGAAAATTTATGACGGAGTATAGACTTTTCATTTTGATACTCTATTCTTTTATATGTCTTGAAAAAGCCTACACTTCATAGTTGAAACGTCGGTTTAATAAAGAACTGGGTTTTAATGAACTCATAAATTTCTACTCATCACACTCTTTAAAAAATGCTCATTTTTAATTGAGAACCTCTATGATTTAAACATAATATTAGGAGTCAATAACTTAAATACTAATACGGTTATACTAGATAATCTTATAAACTATTTATACCAAGTTTTAGGTCATTCTGATAGTTGATTATAGTGGAACTTGTAGGAGGGGGGATCTCACAAACATATTAACGAATGACTTTAAGTACTGTTCAGAAACCATCATAGAGTGTATGCCTAAACCTGAAAACAATGTGTTAAGAGAATTTATAGCTATTAATCCAAAATGGATTTTGTTGCGACCTAAGACAACTACACATAATCGATTGTTTGTTAGGTACCGAAACGGTCAATGTATGAAACGTCCGATCGGAATTAATACCATGCAGGTGTCCAGCAAAATAGCCACATTCCTGAGACTTCCACAACCACAACTGCATAAATCTAAAATAATTGCTGATGCTTATTGGAGTACTTTTACGACTTTGAAAATTTCCGTTTTATTTTGATTTCACTGTATTTATTCCGTAGACACTGGATTAATAATCTCATATTATAATTTATTTTACGACCATAAATAGTGCATACATAAAATGATATTGAAACAGCTTTCAAAATTTATAAGTATTTTCAATACAAAAAGAGTAGCTTCATTTTCCGTTCTTTCTGTATCTTGATAGTGTTACAATGGGTGTGTTGTTGTTGAATTATAGAGTTTGTTTGTCTTCTTCTTTCAAGTCTTGGATTTGTGAATATTAATACTGAGAAATATCAATTAAAATTTCTAACATCGACATAGTAGATCGATCCTATTACTTTGCCTATTGGATGACGGAAGGTAATTTGTGTTACTTGTCACTGATGCAAATTGTTTTTGTTATTATTTATCACCAACAAAGACACATAAAACAAGAGGTTTTATTTATTTGAATATTTGTCAATTTTATTAAACTTTGATCATTCCAAGTACTTGTAATCACTTTAAATACAAATGAAAAGAAATTGCAAACCGATTAAATACTTAGCTGCTTGAAATTTCTATTTGTTAACGTAATTTTGAAAATGTTTAGTTCACTTGAGGGACATTGTAAAATTTTTGATTTTTTTTTTAAATCTTATCAAAACGGTTATAAACTGTCAAAGTTTGATAAACTTATGTTGTCAAATATTCAAGTAATATGAAAATGTTTGCCTTCATCTATTTGTGACCTGAAATCAATGTGGAAGGGGTTTACTCTAAATACTATCTTTAATGTATGACTGATTATCATATTAGGAGATATTTTAATGTGTCGTTTTTCAAACCGAAAAGGATATAACATCATACAATACATATTAGGAAGAATATTTATAGGTATAGTATCAAAATTTCAACTGTTTATTACTATATTTCTGTAAATAGTATAGACAAAGTTTTAGCTGTTAATTATTTTTTATAATTTTATTTATTCCGCAACAATTAATAATTTATTCTTAATAACTGTATCTTAAATTTGTTTTAAATTTGTGTTTGTACATTACATCACAAACTAATCTTTATTCGCCAAAAATTGTTGCTTAAGTTGTAAAGCTTCGTACACACCTGAACAACAAACCGAGCAACAAACATAACAACGAACCGAAAGTCAAACAGAACGACAAACGATCTTTTATGATTTCCACAATCCGAACAACAAACGGAACGTTTGTGCTGTTCCCATAATTATTTTCAGTAGTTTTCAGTTTATATATATTTATTATTGAGAAGAGAAAATTGCGGAAAACAAGAAGATAGTGCCAACCAAATTTTCGCACAAAGAAGAGTAAAAATTATAATTTTTTCGCTTTTTTTTATTTTGGAAATTTCCGCCCAAATGATGCTAATAGGGACATCATTTTTTCTTGCATTCTTAAACACTGATTAATTTAAAACATTTTTCTTCTGTCAACTCCATAATATTACCTAAAACACAACAAACCCACAAAAGGGAGGACAAAAAATAAATAATTTAATTCTCCCGCATAAGTTTGTTCGCCGTTTTGTTTAGATTCGTCCAAACCTGCAAACGCATTCGCGCGCATTTTCTTTGATGTCGGAGAAAAAACCGACAAGTTGCGGGAACGCCGCAAACCGTTCGTGGAACAATCAGGACTTGCGAATCTGTTCTAAAATTCGTACGTAGCACCGTCCAAATTAATGTTCCGATTGCCGTTCGGTTCGTTGTTCTGTTTGTTCCTCGGTTTGTTGTTCAGGTGTGTACGAAGCTTTACAATAAGCATATTAATATGAACTATATCTTATGAAAGGAGAGTTATGTAACTATAATTAACGACTTAACGTTACGTTAGTAGATTCCATTTACTATTTACACATATTTTCTTGGAACATTCGATAATTAACTATCGGGATATGATGACCCTATACTTCGCAGGTTGTGCGCAACTGGATACAAGCAAATAACTTGGAGCTGTTACCCTGGCCAGCAAAAAGCCCAGATTTTAACATTATCGAAAATGTTTGGGCTCGAATACTTGCTGTTATCCGAAGACAACAAGGGCCAAATTTTATACCAGTAAACCGTAATGCACTAATTGCAGCCATTGATACCGCATGGGAAACGATTAATATTAATTATATTGATACCTTGATAGCGTCAATGAGCAGACGCCTCCAAGAATGTATCAATAATAATGGAGGTCACACCCATTATTGATTTCTTATATTTATTTATATAGTAATACCTTTATTTAAAAAAAACGTTTTCATTTAATTTTAAACTATAACTTGGTATCTTAATTATAATTATGTAATAAATTCTTGTCAAAAACTAAATATATACGTTGACAATAAGAATTGCCTTAGTTTTTATTTTCACTTTTTATATTAACTACAGAAAAAAATGAAACGTCATAAAATATACATTTTGTAAGGACTAAATATTATGAATAGAGAGTTTAATGATTTTTTTTAATAACTTACAATAATTAGTAGGTTAGATTTATTTAAAAATAAGTAATAATCAGTCAACCCAAATAACCATGTTTAGTTTTTGATTTAATTTAAAAGTTATTGCTTGTAGACGTTTTTAAATCAAAATTATTTCTAATTTTATTTTGTAAACATTTCCTAAACAAAATTTTGATTCGATAATTAATCGAGCTATGGTGTTTAATTAGCGATACCTTCAAATATATTCTTTAAAGAAAATTAAGTAAGCAACGTAAATTACCTATTTTCTAAAACGTGCTTAGTGTAATGATTCATTCTACAGTCCTTCTATAAGATAACCCCTGCTGAGACTACCTGCTGTTAGAATTGTAAATGATACCCTTAAGCCCGCTTCACAATGTGCAAACTTTTGTTTACAGAAATTGTGGTGTCCAAGTTTTAAATTTCATGAGTGTACCTACATACAACAAAATTTCAAACTTATAATTAATTTCTCTTGGTGTACTATTTAATTCTTTTCATAATCATTATTGAACATTAATAATTAAACCTATAAAACGATTTATGAAATTGAACTTGTACAGCTAGGTAAAATATAACTTTTGAGATTAAGGAATATTCAAACAAATGAAAGATTTGTAAATTGGTAAATACTTTATTTATTGGGCCATCACCTGCTTTATTAATATTACATTCTTAATTACTATGCGACTGTTATGGTAACTTGGCAGTTAGATATCTCTACTTCTCCCTCAGACGTTTTAATATCTAACATAAAAGTTCCTCTTGGAGCATTTGGCGGTATCTTGCTGGTATCGAGTAGCGCATTAGTTGCACCATAGTATCCCTGTAAAAAAATTCTATTACTACTGTAAACATAAGATTATACTAAATACACAATATTTTCAAATATTTATATTTAATAATATGTACGATTTATGTCTAGTCTCACCAAGTTCGGTTAAGTTCAATTGCAGGTTGAGAACATTTGCATTGAATAGTATTGTACTTAACCTAAGATTAAATTTAATCGAGTTTAGTGAAATTGGTCATTACGTAATTCAAAGTTATATTAATTGTATATTGACGCAAAACATATTCATGTTCAAAATTTCTGTGTGGTTTATATCTTACATACAGGCTCACTGAAAACAAAACAGACCGTTTTTGGAGCTATCTTGCACAAAAACGCTCGGGCAAATCAATTTTTATTTGGAGGAAAACACTTTCCAAAGACAAAGTTGACCCCAAAATATAAACAGGGTAGCCCCGACAGCCCCCATGTCAAAGATCTTAAATGGCATGATGAATCGACACATACCTCGTATGAAAGCTCTTTCAATTCTCTATACAGCTATATGCATCTTGTTTGGGCCAGGGGGGCTTATTTTTTAAAATAAAAAAAAGTCAGAAAATACTGCAATATGGTGGAAAATATAATTTGCCCTTACAAATAAAGAGGGTGCCCCGGCAGCCATCTCGAAAATATCAATTTACAGGGCGGGTCAGTGGCATCTTATATGAAAGGTATTGTAATTATCTATTCAACCAAATATATTTTATTCCAAGAAGGGAGCCTAAGGGGACCCAAAGACCTCCTTTTCCTAGAAAACAATAGAAAATGCAACAAATGGAGAAACAGTTGGTAAGATCAATTCAACTTTGAAGTGGACCTTTCGCATGGATAAAATTTCTCTGTAGATGCTAACAGGGTAGCCTCTTTCTCAAAAATGTTAATTGGGACAGGGGTAGAGCGTCACCTTATACGTAAGATTTGTATGATTTTTTACAATCGCAGACATATTGTGCTAATCAAACTTATTGTTTGAGGAAAAGAAGGGAAGATTTGTGTATTTTTGCATTTTACATTGTTTTCTATAGAAAGAGGACCTTGGGTCCCCTTAAGCTCTCTTTTTAAAATATAATGTATTTGGTTGAATAGAGAACTAAAATACCTTTCATATAAGGTGCCTTGTTCATTTGTCAGTCCAAATAATATTGTTAATCACTAGTAAACATAAATTGGTATTCTGAACCATATTGATTTTTTAAAATAAAGCTGTCGGGGGCACTTGGGGCCTCTTGACCGAAATGAGATGCTTATAGTTGTATAGAGAATTGACAAGGCTAAAATTAAAATTCATAAATGGATCATAAGGTTTTTGTGTGTGTATTATTTACAAATTTCATTTAGAGTACAATTTTATAAATGGTTTTTAAATTTTTTAATTTTATTATTCACGTTATCATCCATTGATGAATTTTAATTTTAAGTTTTTTATTAACTCGGTTTTGTAAGTATACTTGATAAAGCCTACACAATGATGGGCGAAACATCCGCAATTACAACTAACTGAGTTGTTTGTGCATCCCACCTTTACCTAGAAGCACCCTGTTATAGTATACTGATTATTAAATTTTTGTAAACGGTGCGTCGTAATACGAGAGATTTGAAAAATAGAAATAATAACAACTTTGGAAAAAAAATAACAAATAGCAGGTATGTAAACCACACTCATTTGCAAAAAATCAATATCCGTAATAACTATTACGTAACATGTGCATAAAGGAATTTTTTTAAAAATGAGTGCCCGTTTGCAGACCCAAATGGTGATTGTGCATGTTTTTTGTCATTTTTGAAACACCGAGTTTTGTGATTAGGTGATATATCTTCCCTACTACGCTAATTTGTCATTCGGGGGACTGACTGGGTCACCAGTAACTTTCTGTGTTTTTCATCCACTTCTTAATTTATAGGTTCTTTAAGCACGTTCTTGATGATTGTTCATATAGACCGGTAGATAATGACTGATTTTTGCAACATGATTTTATACCGTTTGCCTCTTTGCATGTACAAAGTATGGTTCAAAGCATACTTGAGAAATGTATTTAATTGATTTTTAAAATCTTTTTTAAATTAAAATGAAACTTTGTTGTAATCTCAAACCGTCTGTCAATAAATTGTCGACAATTGTTTGTTAAATATTTTAATACCTGAACAACGGCGTATTGGATAAAGCAAACCAAAGTAGTCATTTTCTTTCATGAGGGATTTGCAAAGGTCATATTACGTAGTACCACCAACAAATACGCTTTTCAAATATTATCTAAACCCTACTTTATATATGCAAAGAAGCAGACGGTCTAATAATACTGTAATACTAGAGCGTTTCGGTTCCCCTTTATGTACACTATTTACGATAGAAACAAAAGTTGCTTTTAATTAATACCAAGTAGTAATTAATTTCAAAGACGAATAAAAATTCATTAAAAATATTAGTCAAAATGATCTTTTTTAATCACATTAAGAATTAATTTAACTTTTTTTATTGCTATTAACAATTGTCTTCTATAAACCAATTATAAAAGTAAACATTTTAAAATTGTCCCTGAAAAAAATTTTGTGGCTTAAATTGAAGAAGGTGACAATACATTATATCCTTGCTAGATAAGGTTCAGCCATGCTCGATAATTAGTTATAAATATAGAATTCAAGCCATACGATGTTAAAAATTGTTTAATTAAATGATATAAAAATAACGTATTATTAGATATAGTATTTTTCACAATAAAAGGTTAACCTCTTTATCTATTCATATATTAATTCCGTTGTGCATATTTTGTAAAAAGAGGTAAACTATTTATTGTAGAAAATGCATTAACTGAAATTTTCTTAAGCGAGTATTTGCCCTGGTGTTGAAATGCATAAAACAGCGGTAAATTTTAACACATGACGGGCATGCATTGATGCTTTCGGCAATAAAATATGTATGCTGTTCAAGATTAAAAAAATTGTTGTTAAAAAGTATATAGTCACACATAAAATGCTTTTACTTATAAATGCAAGAAGAACCATAGCCTGGCTGTGTAGGGTAACTACCCTCTTAAGAGTCTACAGTAGCAGCTATAACTATAACACCTGCAGAGCGACGTTTATTCGTTCTTTTAAAGTTTTGACAATCTACAATATTTACTTTATGCAAGACACTTCCACAAGTCGAAAAAATCTGAGAAAACACCAGATGGCGACAATTTACGACGGTAGAAAAAACGTTTGTAAAGCTCACGGCCGTGGGTATTTTTTCAAACACTATTTATAGGAATATACTTTAATTTGCATCAATAGAAAGTGAAAAGTTGATTCTAAGGCTCTTTTGATTCGTTTTTCGGTTTTTTGGGATTTTTAATATTAATTAAACTGTATGAAAACTACCTATATTAGACAATTTTTGATAATTTTTTAGCTTTCTAGTAATTTTTTTAAAATTTGCTTTCGATACAACCCTAGAATCAACCTTTATTAAAGTACGTGTAATTTTTATTTGGCGAAAAATTTATTCATGGTCAAAAAATTACGCACGAACCAAACCGCTTTTTGAGCTATTTTTGAGCTGCTACTGTATACTTTTTTTAATAAAGCAATCGATAAGTGAAAACATAAATACTTTTCTATATAAGAAATTATGGCAAGCAATATTTATTTCTTTCCAGATCTGGTTTAAACCGAGTTATTTAACATTATTGCAAATTTAAGAAGTTATTTCTATGCGCATTTTAAAATTTATTGGAAATCATCAAACTTTGGCACCACTGTAGGAATACCTTCAATTTCGTCCTACAAATAAAGTTTAGCACCGGATTGTAATATTGTTGAACTCAGGATTCAATCCATGTGTCAAACTAAGTACCTGTTGATCCTGGGTTACAATTTCGAATGAGGGCAAAACAATTTTATTTTCTCTAATTCGTCGGAAAAAGTAAAAAAAATAAATGTTAATTAATATTTTCCGTTTGGAAACCGTGGCATAAATCCCCATCTTATTTATAAGATGTGAAGTAAAAGTACTTTGTTTAATCCATTAGTTTAAAATGATTGATACTTACCGCTTTCATTGGGCATTTTGTAAAATTACCAAATTTAAATAGTTCTTCCAATTCAGGATACCCTCCACCAAGAATATCACAAATATTTATATCTTTAGCGCTAGATATTAAATGAGTTCCTTCACTGTCTACGCCATAAGCATCAACGTTGTCCTGAAAATCGCGTACGTGTACTAAATAATTGAATTTAATTTCCAATATACTTTAAGATCCATGCCAAGATCTTTTATTAGTTTCCAAGATGCATTTACAGCTTGGTGTGTATCATTGTACTGGAAAACGTCAGCTTTAGCGTATTCCACGTAATCTTTGTTGCAACTAACTATTTCCAATTTGTCTACCGTTGCTTTAATTGGACCTTCTTCCTGTAACACAAAAATTTATTAATATTTAGATAATTTTATTGATATCAAAAGAAAATGAATATTAGTGTACGGATATTATTAAAAATCAAAATATGTAAATGATCTAGTGCACTCTATCTAGGCAGTACAAAAATTTTAATAAAAAGTTATTAATGAACAATTTCATTGACTATACCAGAACTTGATTATTAACATCTACTAAGATATGTAAACATTCATTTTATACCTACATATAATTGGTACCTACATCATTTCATCAATTAACGGTAACATAATGATTACAGGTTTGATTTCTTGGAATATTCGGTATTAATAAAGTATTTTTCTAATTTGCTTTAATAATACGCCAATTAACGTTTTGCAGTAGACGTCAATTATGACTTATTCATAATAGCACACTGTACTTTATTGGATTTAGGGAAATTTAATTTTTGAGAGTTTGATTGGCAAAATAACCTCAAGGACTCAAGTGTAATGAGTGTTGCAGGTCGGAAACAGCTCACCGCAAACTGAGCTGATAGTGAACGAACACGATTAACACAAAGGAACGATTATAATTATTAATATTACAAGAAAAAATATAAATCCTAATTATTTCTATTACATTGGCATTTATGTATATTTACTGTCACATTTGCTGTGTTTTGCGCTTGAATGTTTATAGTTGGCACATTCCTATTGTCAACGGTAATGATTTTGTTGTTTCTATAATTCAGCTGTAGAGGGAGGTCTGGTCTCGGGTCTGGTCTTCTGGAGCTTCCAGGTGAGTGAACTTCAGTATGGGGGCGAAGCATTTGTGACACATTAATTTTGTTTTTTAAAGACGTATCAACGTAACTTTTTAACTTCCACTCTCCGTGTCGCTTAATTTAGCAAATCGCCCCACGATTTGCTAAATGGGTAGAGCTGGACCATCTAAAACAGTGCCCAGTGTACAGCTCCGGGTGTGGCAATCGAAGAAAACCGGCAATTTCTTTGCAAATGTTCCCCATCTTATTTATCCCAATGGGGCTATTTATATAGGGTGTCCGCCGAGAAGGTATACTACTTTGTTTGTTTATAATTTTTGATTAAATGAAAGAGACTGGATCTTATATTGGTAAATGATGTATCTAATGTCGGCAATTATTTATAGAATACAATATCAAATAAATATCCGCCTCTGTTAGCCTCACATATGCGAGGCCTTTTGAGCACATTTTTCATTACATTCTCACACATATCACGCGGTATTTCATTAATTTCATCACGAATATTTTGTTTGAATTGCTCCAGCGTTTTTGGTTTGTATGCATAAACCTTCCTTTCAGATATCCCCACAAAAAGAAGTTCGCAGCAGTCAAATCAGGCGACCGTGGAGGCCAATCAACATTACCATTTCTTGAAATAACTTGTTGTGGAAAGAGGTCTTGCAGTAATTCCATAGTAATCCTGGCTGTATGCGATGTTTCACATGTTAATCAAGCCCAAAGCATGCAGTTGTGGCGTTAAAAAGTTTTCAACAATATCACGATATCGCTTCCCATTGATAGTTACCGTTACGCCGTTTTCAGTTTCAAAGAAGTAAGGTCCAATGATTCCTCCTGACCAAATTGCACACCAGACTGTCACTTTTAATGGTTGCAAAGGTGACTGATAAATAATTTGAGGGTTTTCCATTGCCCAGAACCGACTATTATCGACATATCCATTCAAATGAAAATGTGCCTCGTCACTCATTATGATTTTTTCATGAAAATCGGGGTTGTCATGAGCGAGTTGTAACATCCTATTAGCATATGTACGGCGGCGTAAATGGTCTTCTGGAAGAAGCTCTTGTGTCAACTGAATCTTAAATAAAAATAAATGCAAATCCTTGTGCAAAATTATGGCCAACGTTGTTCTTTGAAGACTAAGCTCCTGATCACGGCGTCAAATTGAGATTGATGGATTGTTTTGAACACTTTTTTGATCAGCACTAATATTTTCGGCCGATCTTGCAGTACGTTGTAGTCCATGCTTAGACCTATCAGCTATAATCCCCCTTTCTTCGAAATCATTCACTACACGATAAATAGTCTGTTTTGCTGGCACTTACTCGTCGTCACAGTAATTGATGAATGATTTTGATAAAACGTTTTAACTATTAAAACAAGTTGGTTTACCGAATATTTTTTCTTAATAAATTTGCCACGTCTCTACTTCACGACTGCCAAATATGAACTGTCAAGACTAATGTTCACCAAAATAGCGGCAAAACAAAGTAGTATACCTTTCCGGCGGACACCCGGTGCTATTTTTGTTAGTGAGGAAAAACCGACGGTGTGTAACTTTTTGTGGTCTTAATTTAAAATATTCTTTTTACTAGTGCAATCCAATTTACACCTGCAAAGAAACATGATTTTTTTTGGCCTATAGCCTTATGAAGTCCGTTTAAGGAAAGCTTGCAATTTTGTATATTTTGAAATATCCGTGTTCAGATGAATTGAAAGACATGACCGCAACATTGAGTAATTAGTCCTCCACAGCATGGAAGGCTTATACTGTTGACGTTGAGATTCAAAGTATGCCAACAGAACATTTTCTGACAAAGTTTGAATATTATTTTTTTTTCCATCTTTCAAATTTTGCAAATTGTTCTTTGTATGCCGTTTCCAATTTATCAGGTAACAAATTTTGAGTGGTTACTTCGGCAACTTCACGAATCTCAGCCGGAGTAAAAACTAAATCTTCTTCACTCATATTGTTATTGTTATTTTTGTTATTTATTTGTTATTATGTGTTTAATTGTTATGTATTCTATTTTTTATTACGTTAATTAAATAAAATTAGATATTTGTATTTTAATCGACAGACGGCGGGAAAAACGATTCAAAAATCAAGTTGACATGGAGTGTTACCACCCATATCAATTAAACACAAAAATTTTCTACATCATTTTTAAATTAAAATAAGGAAACATGGGATGAAAAATTAGAAAAATAATACAAAGTACTCGATTTATAAGGGCATTGGCGCACTCATCCCATAGAAAACTCGCTTGCGACTCGTTTTCTACCTTGGGATTCGTGCGCCAAATCAACCTTATAAAATTTGTTCTTCATTATACTATTATTTGGTCTGTTAAGACCCTTAATAGGTAAAGGAGGCAAAGAAAATCTTATCTGCTCGAAATCGTCGCCGTTTCGCCTCCCAAGCGATAGCTTTCTCAAAGTTTAATAAAAGATGTACTAATAGTCCTGTTTAATTTAAATTGGTAATTTTTCGTCAATTAATGATGAGACATTAAAATATTATTTGTTAAAAAAATTGGTAAAAGTGATTAATATCATCCTCCTTCCGTAAAAGTTTTTAAAAAATCATCAAAACAAGAAAATTTTATACGTTTGTAGTTGTGTGTTTTGCTTTGTTTGTTTTTTGACAGCAAATTATTATTTCAGAAAAAATTGGCAAAAAACTGCTCTGGCACTTGTAAAATTCCTGAAAAAAAATGAGAGAGATGTTAAAGAACGCCGCCACATTGACTTTGCTACCGAAGAAATCCAGAGATACGTATTACACAGAATTAAGTGATTTTAATGACTGGAAACAGGACAACGTTGTTTGTGGGGTACACAAACACGTGCTTTTTAATTGGAAAATTATTCGTTTTTTTGGAGAACGAATCAAAAACAAGAATCAAAAGTTCTTGAAAAAGGTTATATTTAACAGTTTCTAGCAGAAGCACCTAACAAAACTATTTGATTATAAAGGTAGACGAATTTGTTATTTGGAAATTTAATTTTTTACATTACAGCTCGCAATAATTTTGTGTGTGTGTTAGGTTGGTGTCAATGTTGTCATGTCAGTCGATAACGTAGACGATAATGAATCCTAAATGTTGGTATCCGTACCAGATACAAAACATATGTTTCAAGTAGCTTTACAATTATGAAAAAAGGATTCCAGTTAATGTGTTGGATATTTGCAGAAAATATAAGTCTCTGCTACCTAAGAATATATCTCACAAGAGGCTGTTTGTAGAATAAATGTGGATACATCATTGAAGTGACAAAAATAAAGCAAACAAAGTAGTATGTTTTAATATGAATGTTAACGTAAACCTCAACAAATGATTTAGTGTGAGATTTCTGTTTCATATACTTAACTAATTTTAAGTAGGTACTTAGTCCCAAATCAGAGATATCACTCATCTTCAATCACTCAAACTCAGCTATAATCGTCACTCAACCTCAAAATATGACTCATAAACAAAACTAATCTGACAATTCTGACTATTCGTAGTGGCGTTTCTGAATTTTTTATACCTTCACATCTTGATTTTTCTTCTTCTTTCCTATTTCCTACAATTGTTGGCTTCTTCCTTTGTTTTCCTAATAATCTTCTACAAAGTTTTTCCCATTTTGCCCATCTATTCCTTTTCCTGACTTCTTAAACTTTCTCCTCTTTCTGCTAATGAAATTCCATACCTTACTTTTACTTTTTCTTTTTTCTGTCTTTTTCCTCCAACTCCTTTTTGTAGTTCTCTTTTCTCTGTTTACATCTTTTTTTCCTTTTTTTATCTGTCTTCTCATCTTTTTTTAATTTTCTTTGCAATCATTATCCCACCAGTCTTTGCTAGGTTCGAATATATATGCTCTTTTCTTATACCTTTGCTTTTCCGTTGTATCATCCATTTTTTCACAATTCTATTTATTTACTAGTATTCAAGCCCATTTGAAAAATGGGCCTATCTAGACAAACCTAAAATTAAAGACGTGAGATCACTGCTCCAGGTCAGAGGTCAAAGGTTAGGTCAACTTGGGACCTACCTTAAAACATTCCTCTTAACATCCTAAACACTTTGATATTTAACATGCCTATGTTTCCCTGGATTTAATATGAGGTCACCGCTTCAGGTCAGAAGTCAAAAGTCAGGTCAACTTGTGGCCCCGCCTAAGATCAGCGCTTGGACCTCTTGAACATTTTACGTATCAATCTCTAAAATTGGTTCAGCCGTTCAGAGGTCAAACATTAGGTTAACTTGGGACCTATCATAAAACATTTTCCTTGACATCCTGAACACTTTGATATATAACACGCCTATATTTCCCTAGATTTAATATGAATTCAAAAGTCAGGTCAACTTGTGACTCCACCTAAGATCAGCGCCTGGACCTCCTGAACAATTTGACGTATCGATCTCCGAAATCGGTTCAGCCGTTATAAAGTCACCGCTCCAGGTCAGAGGTCACAGGTCAGATCAATTTGTGACCCCGCCTAAGATCAGCGCCTGGACCTCCTGAACAATTTGACGTATCGATCTCCGAAATCGGTTCCACCGTTTTGGAGGAGAAGACGAACAGACAGACAGACAAACAGACAAACCGGGCCACAATTTTATGTGTATAGATTCCTCAACCTCATAAAACATTTCTTGCTCCTCCTCCATCTTCTCCTTGTACCTCTCTATATTTTTCCTGACCACACTTCTGTTTCTCCCCACTCTCCATTATTGTTTAGTTCTTCTTCTTCCAACTCATCTATCAATCACCTCTAACGGTTGATGATCGGATTCTTCCTCTTCTCCTATCCTTAGCTGTTCTATCTCCTCTTTACTTTATTAATTAATTATTACGTAGTCTATGACTGATTCTCCTCTTTCTCCTATATATGTGTACTTGCCGTTCCCCCCTTCCTCCAGATTACCATTCATTATAGTCTATCCTTGTTCGCATAATTCTATCAGTATCTTTTTCTGTCTATCAAACTCCTTTTTTCACTTTTTCCTTTATCATTATTCCCCCCTATTCTCCTGTTCTTGCGTTAAGATCTCCTTCTATAATTATTATTCCCCCTCCTCTTCTTTTAATAACTCTTCTATTACTCTCTTTCTATTTCCCATTTTCCTTCCATATACCGTAATTATCTCAAACCTCTTTCCTTTTTCTGCCGTTACTCTAGTTTTTATTGCTCCCCTATTCTTCACCTCTGATTCTTACACTTTTTTCTAACTCCTGTTATTATTCCCCCATTGCCCTCCCGTCCGTTTTATTGTTTTTTCCGCGTATTAAATTTCCCAGACAAAGTCCTCCGGCATTCGCTCTTTCCTTTCTTTCCATTCATTTTCCTCCATCCATGTCTCCACCAACCCTACCGTATTGTGTCCCTTTATTGTTAAATCGTGCTACATTTCAAAAACGTTTCTATTCCTTTTTTTGTATAAAACTTTGCCCACTGTTCCCCATTCGCTTCCTTTCCGGCTTTTTCCCACCCCCTAATTTTAATTTTTTAACATCCATTTTTTATCTTTTTCTCTACTTCTATCCTTCTTCCGCCCATATCCTTCCAAATCCTATTTTGACTCTCTTTTCTTCTTGCTACAACATTTTTGCCTCCTGTCTTATTGCTATTTGTATCTTTCTTTCCTTCAATGTCATATCTTTATCGACCTAAATTTTAATTCTTGTCAATTTTTGTTTCATGTTGTCATGTCAATCGATAACGTAGAAGATAATAGATTCATGTTGGTATCCGTACTAGATACAAAAACATACGTTTTACATAGCTTTACGATTATGAAAGAAAGATTTTAGTTAATGTGCTGGATATTTGCAGAAAATATAAATCTTTGCGACCTAACAATATATCTCACAATAGGCTGTTTGAGGAATTAATGTGGAAACATCATTGAAGTGACAAAAATGAAGCAAACAAAGTTATATATTGCAATATAAATGTTAAGGTAAACGTCAACAAATGATTCAGTGTGAGATTTCTGTTTCATGTACTTAAGTAATTGTAATTTTATGTAGGTACTTAGGGCCAAATCAGAGATATCACTCATCTTCAATCTACACTCAAACTCACCTTAAATCGTCACTCAACCTCAAAACGTAATTCAAGAACAAAACTGGACTATTTGAGCACTATAATGTAAGTGGAGAATCGAGGGCCGACCGGCGACGGCTACATTCTAAACATAACCTAATTCAACAAATGACTCAAATGAGTTACTCAATTTATGTAGTTTTTGAACATCAAAGTTAAGACTGCACTCCACTCACTCTTCAAGTGAGAGGCGAATTAAGTCCTAACTTAGTATATTAGTAGTGGCGTTTCGGAATTTAGGCCTTAGATAATGTAGTTTTTGATGTTGGAATAAACACTACAATTTTTAAGCGTTTACCCAAACAAACAAACGATTAAAATATATAATCACTTTTGTTTTAATTGTTGGTTTGTTTAAAAATAATCTATTAACGTTCCTGACAGACTGTGGGTGTTTTCAGTGACATGCAATTGTGTTACAATGTTTTAAAAAAAAATATGCTTTCTGGTGGCACTTGTTAATTAATTTCACTTTTAATACAAATTCATAATTTAATTACATTTTAATTTTTAAAACTTACCTGGGCACATATTCCTAGGAAATAGGAAGCAGCACATATTATTTGAATAATTATCTTTATATTTCTGGAACAAAATTTTGTTATTAAAACAAAGATGTATACTTTTACAAATATATAGGTACAAGACAGTACAACTTATTCAAGTCTTATTAAAATTCAAGCTGCAATGTATTTATTATCGCTGACATATAAATGATACTGGTTTTGGTACTTTTCCCAACTACATAGTTGCACAACTTTGTACAATAAAAAAAAATATTTATAAATTTGTAGAATAAACGTGATTTCACGTCATAAATTATTATTGATGAATGCCGAAAGATCACATAATGAGTATTATATTTATAGTTAAAATGTTATATAGGTATTATGTAATAACATCATAGTTTTGGTTGAAGCGTCACTAATAAAAATCTTGAAAATTATTTTCCAACAGAATATTAAAAAAAAATATTTACTCAAAACTTGGGTGAAACCTGTGGCGTTCGTTTTAGTCATTCATGCACACGCATGTCATGTTATGAAAATGCAGTCTGTGCTCTTTGCGTGGTTCTACACTAAAAAACTTTCAATAACCGGAAACATTTTGTATAGACCTAATATTGATGAATCACTAATTATTACTAGTTGCTGTTGTCTTTGGTGGACAAGAATTCAACATGTTTTTTGATATTTAAAACACATACATTTGAGCGCTACATTGAAGAATTTACAATCTACCTGCGGGTTTCTTTAAATATCATACCAATTTATACTCATACATAGGATGTTTTTACGAGGAGCCGTACATTTGTTAGGTTTTGCACATTCATGTACACGCCCGAATCATTAAGAACTGCAGCTTTTTCTTGAATTTTTCAAGACTTGTTTTTGAGTTACTGTATATTGATTATCTCATTATTTGCGTTAATTATTGGTGAATAGGTTTTAATGTGACATTAACATATTAGTCACCCACACTATTCTTTTTAAATTATGGTAATCATATAGTTTATTTATTTATTCATAGGATACATTTTAAATATTGTATTATGAAGAAAGGGTTATGTATGGTGCCCTAGAAGATCAGTATAAACCTGTATAGTGTGGTGACAAAACCGTTAATTAAATTGTTGTGGTAGTCATTTTAACGAAATAAAATTGCATTAAATAAATTTTTAAATTATTATATTCATACTTAATAATAAAAGGAAAATTATTGTTACCTAATAAAATATCTGATAATACATAAACAACACGACTAGTAAAAGTAAGTACAACATTAAATAGGATACTGCAATTTCTTGAATAGCATTACTCATATTGTTAACTTTCAGTCCCATACTTTTAAATGTGAAGAAGATGTGATGCAGTCAATTTTGTCTTTTATCTAGAAAAAAATACGTGTAATGGGTTTTGGAATTTTATATTTACTAATCGTTAAATACTCATGTTTTTCATCTTGACCATCCGAATATTTACCGGTTTCGTATGAAATATATGTACGTAAAATTTGCAAAAACAATATTGGGGATAAACTTATAACAATAATGCATGATCCAATAAATTATTTCAATGTGACACAACGAGTCAACGAATTCTGTCAAATTAAAAAAAAATCAATTAGTTCTAATCCAGTTATTATAAAATCTGACAATAAATGAAACTGTCAACTGAAGTTCATAACCCAGTCAAATTAAACTGCTATTTAACTTAAAGATTTTCAGAGAAAGTGTAACGCATTTGTTGCAAATTTTATAAGTTTTTAAAAGCATAAAACTATTTTGTTTTAGGATTACATACTTAACAAATATTTGGAAAAAAGGTTTTCGCCAAACTTCTTCCTCTCTACAAGAAGTTTTGCAGACGTCAGATCGTGAACAATTTTGACGCAATTTTTGTTATAAGGCTACCCACCCGTATACAGTAATTGAGTCTCGCAGAAGTATTTTGGGCTGAGTTTAAAGAATAAACACAATGTTATTTCGCGTAGAGAGGTTACTCTGAAAACTGCAACTTTTTTGACATCTTGTCTACATATGTTGACAATTACTTTTAAGCAATTAAGTATAGGTATAAATTTGATTTTTCTCTAACGATGATGAGACCCCTTAAAGTCCGTTGTTAGATTAGGTGGTAGCAGGTTTACAGAACTTTTTTATTCTACATATATTTTGTATACACCAGTACTGAGATGAGTCAAGGCTCTGAGGGTGCTGTTTTAACATATTACGCTTGATTATCAGACAATGTTAAAAGGAGTGTATTCGATTAATTTAACTAATCTGGCTAAAATTGGAGCAAATGTAAACTAATTGCCTGTTCTAATTAGCTTCCAAAACCTGGCCATAGATTTTGCAAAGGAGTAACATGGCGACCTTGAGAGTGTATTTGATTTATTTAATTAATCTAGCTAAAATTGAGGCAGTTGTAAACTAATTGCTTGTTATAATTGGCCGAAACCTGGCCATGGATTTTGCAAAGCAGTAACATGGCGACATTGAGAGTGTATTCGATTTATTTAATTAATCTGGCTAAAATTGAGGCAGTTGTAAACTAATTGCCTGTTATAATTGGCTTCTAAAATCGGCCATGACTTTTGCAAAGGAGTAACATGGCGACCTTAGGAACGTTACTATTATAAATTACCCATTACAGGTCAATTGCTTTTCCTTCATTAGAACTTTTGCGGTGATCAGTCTACCCTTCTCCAAAGTGCCCCATTTGAGAAATAATGGCCCCTATTGGATTAATATTTCTGGAAATTTTTTTCCCGTCGAAATAAGCTTTATAATCACTCATACTATAAAATGAACCTACCATTTTGAACTATGTATTTTACCCTTTCAAACTATTTGTATTGTCAGTACATAAAGTGTATTTTTAGAGTATAATATAGCAAACTGAAGTAAAACATGCTACCACCGAGCTATCTGATGTAACAAAAAAGTAAAGCTACATATTATATCATATTGAAGTTTGTTTTTGTGTCATTTTGTCTGTCTGTCTCCTTACTATTGAGAGTTTCAGGACCCTTAACGCAAGCAGATGTTTCATACATAATAATAATAAAAGTTTTATTTGTTTTTTTTAAATTAACAAAACTAAAAACTAAACCCACATTAGCACAACAAAATCTGCAAAATATCTACTAATTTAATTAATTTTTTTTGCCTCATCCCTCCGTTAGGTGATTTTTATAATATTCTTCTTTCTTTCTTCCATCCATCTTCTTTTGTTTTACTACCTCTTTCATTCATTTTATGCCTTCTTTATTTTCTCCTAGCAGAACTTTCTTTCTCACTTCCTCACTCCTTAATTCGCTGCACTTATCTACCATGTGCTATACATTCTCTCAATTTTCCCCACACATTCTACCCATTCTTTCTTCATCTTTTTTTCAATATTTTTTTTATTTTCCTCATTTCCTAGTCTATACCTAGCTACCATATGTCTTTCTTTTATGTTCAATGGTCCTGTAATATATTTTGGTATCCTTTCCACCATTAAATATTTGTATTTTGTGTTATACTTTGTTTCTTTTATTATCATCTCTTTTTCTCGTTTTTGGCTGTCTTTGTCTTTTTGTGTTATTTATTCTTCCATCTTTCTCCCTTCCTCCCTCAATCTTCTTACCTCTTCCGTCACGTAACCCTCTCTTCTTCTCCCTGCTTGTATTCTTATTTTTTCTATTTTCATTACTTTCTCTATTAAATACCCTAGTGTTTCCTTCTCTAACCCTAGTGTCCATCTCCAAAATTTTTCTTGTATCTTTTCTAGTTCTTCCCATTCCTTCCATCCCCAAATTTCCGCTTTGTACATCATCACACTTTTTACTATTTTCTCAAACAACCACTATCTTTTTTCTATTTTTTACCAAATTATCTTTTTTTATACTCCATGCTAGTTCCATTATATTATTTTCTTTTTTCTTTAATTTTTTTGTAGTAATGTGTTTTTCCATTTTCTCTATTTATTGTTGGTTCTCTTCTATTTCTTTTATTTCTTAATTGATTTACGAGTTCCCAAGCCTGCCTTTTTATTTCTGATTTCTTTACCTTTTTTCCATGATTTTCGATAAGCCATTTTTCTCTTGTCACAACTATTCTTGAATTCTGTTCTTATTTTCTTATATTCCTTTATATTTATTTTACTTTTTTTAAATTTTCTTTTCCCCGTTCTCATTTCTGCTTTTGCTCTCTCACACTACCTGTTTCACCATTCTGACTTTATTTTCTTTTTGTGTTTTGTCCTATTCTTATAAAGAGTGTCGCAGAGATCACTCCCCAGGCTTGTATTTCCGTTATTATTTGTTTTTTATAAATTTTGTAAATAAGATTAAATTTGACCTTTGAACGAAAGAACCTTCCTTCCATCATGTTTTTTGGCACAAACAAGACATCGACTTAGAGAAAGCCATCTTTTCCATTATTCTGGTTTTCGTTACTATCCTTGAGGAAGTAGTTGCTTGAGAATATTTAGCTTTAACATCAATGAAAACCTCGCTTTCAAATTTTATTTGATTACTTTCTTGCTGATTAGAGTTCTCCACTTTGTTATCACTTTGTTCATGTCTTTTAGCTACATCTTTATTTCCTGCTGGTTTTTCTGTTTTGTCCAAATTGTTTCTCATTAGCTCATTTTCTTCAACTGCAACTTCATTCATTATATTCTCATTCTGCACGTTTCCTTTCACTTCGTTCTGAATACCTGCTGGCGCTTGACTTTGCACAGGCTTTTGCTGCTGGTTAATTAATGTTCTCATTACCATCCTATTTGCATGTGTACATACACTTTCAGCTGTCTCGTTGCAGTTGAATAAAATGTTATTGCATTAACTGTTGGCACTTTTCTTAGTTTATACTATTCATACGTGTCAATGTTTACACGAGATGTCGCAAGACACACATTTTACTTATGTTATTGCATATGTTGCAGACTCTCTTATTGTCCATGAATCCTCCGCCACCATGTCATCTGACGTAACTATCAATACGCCTTTTTACGGAAGACACGCGTTTGGAGATCAGGACATCTCTGATGATGTGCACATAGCACAACGTATACGAATTTTAGCTTGTGGCATTCTAAAGAAATGAGTACAACAGAATAAACAAACTAGTATTAGAAATTCATTATATGGTTTGTTGCAGTGTTAATTGGATGTTACATTCATGGCTACTGCCCGACATTTTCAATAATTTGAAGATTTTAAACACGAAAACGATTTTAATTTTTATTTTACTGTGCTTCAAATAAGTAAGGTGTCAAATTTGGTAGACGTTCACCTACTTCATTTTTGAATTAATTGGTAAAAATTGATACGAAGGTCGTTGCTAAGCGTAACTAAGACTATATGAGTGTAAACTATTAACTTTTGAGTTTTATCACAGTTTTGAAAGAGTTATGATATTTTGCGTTTTCAGACACAATTTTGTGTTGTGATATGGTCACTTTCGAGACTAGTCGTCTAAAAAATTATTTTCGATAAAAGTGGGTTTCAAACAATTCATATTAAATGATGATGCCATTTTGCCCAATGATTGATAAGAAATAAAAGGTATAGTAGAAACAGTATTACATTTTCGAATTTCGTGGTTTCTTTCCAAGTACAAAATATTTTATACGAGTGATTGTAGAGTACATTATTATATTACTAGCTCAAATATGTAGAGCTATTAAAAATGTTGCATTTAAAATGTTAAAATAAAAATAATAAATATTGAAACTGGAATATCACTTTTGTAAAATAAGGAAAGAAATAAGTATTTAACCAAAATCGAGTTAAATAGTACCGACTTTACAATTGTTTAAACTGTAAACACAAAAATATTAAACATTGATATACTTATAAAAGGACGTTATAAATATCAAGCTGTATGGAATATATGAAATCAACTTTGTTGCTTTCCATTATAGATATGCATGATTGGTATAACATTGTTGCGTTTGCGTTTGTCTTGTCATCGTCCGAATCATGAAATCGTAAACATCACTCGTTGTCGCTTTGCTCGCCTAGTTAACTTTCTTAATGAGTGATTTGGAAACACTTTAGGAAAAACAACAGACTCCACTGGAGGATCCACTTTGAGACTTTCAACTAACCGTTTCTCTGTTGTAACTTCTTCAAATGCTGCTGCAGCCATTTTCTTCGGTGAGCGAAAATGGCTTCACTGTTTCTCTTCTTTATTACCCAAAGTTTCCAGAATAGATGCATACTCATTTTCCAATATTTTCAACTTTTCAATTAGAGAGTCTGGTGGTGAATTGAATAGCAAGTCGTAATTCACAGCTAGCTCCTGAATCCACTGGTTTTGATCTCATCTTTTTATATTTGTCCTTTTTTGAATCCTCTTTCAAACTGTTAATAACTTCATTTCGAGACGTTAAGAGAGGCGTTCGACACTAGCCATAACATCTACCATAGTTTCCTGGTAGACTGGCTGCACTTTCAAACTTATCTCGCCATTTAAGGAAACCAACTCATTTTTCTTACTAGAAAATTGATCTTGGCCAGAAGCCCATCTAGTGTTATCACTCCTTCCACTATTACTTGGAGTCACATGTTTTGTATGAACTTTTCCTCTGTGATGGTAATACTGAGACACAAACTCACTTTTACTTTTTGAAGCATTACTACTTCCAACATGGCTTCCACAAGTGTCTGTCCTACTTACTTTACTACTCTCTTTCCTGATCTTAACAACTTTGCTCTCATTCCCACTAGACAATTGTAAAGATTGCTTACTACTTCTACTGTTGTTGTTGCTGACGCTATTGGTAGTATTCTGAAAGTGGAACGTTGGTCACGTTTTTATAGCCGTTTCTCCGCACCGGAATGTTTTTTAGTGTTTGCTTTCAGGTCAGTAAGAGCTTTTTATAAGCGACGGTTGCCTGAAGCGTCGCTTATTAAAAAGCTCTTGCTACCTGAGAGCAAACACTAACAAAAACATTCTAGTGCGGAGAAACGGGTATGAAAACTTGACCAACGTTCCACCTTCAAAATACTACAAATAGCGTCAGCACCAACAGCGGAAGTAGTAAGCAGTCGTTACAGTTGTCTAGTGCAAATAAGAGGAAAGCTGTTCAGATCAGTGAAAAAAGTAGTAAAGTGAGTAGGACGGACACTTATGGAAGCGATGTTGGGAGTAGTAATGCTTCAGAAAATAAAAGTAAGTTTGTGTCTCAGCTACAACAGCATTACCATCACAGAAAAAAAGTTAATACAAACATGTGACTCCAAGTAATAGTAGAGGGAGTAATAATACTAAATTGGCTTTTGGCCAAGACCAATCTTTTAGTAAGAAAAATGAGTTGGGTTCTTTAAAGGGCGAGATAAGTTTGAAAGTGCAGCTAGTCCACCAGGATGTTCTGGCTAGTGTCCAAACACCTCTCTTAACATCTCAAAATGAAGTTATTAACAGTTTGAAAGAGAGTTCAAAGAAGGACAAAAATAAAAGAATGAGATCAAAACCAGTGGAGGCAGTAGAAACCATGGACATCATTCTGGTTTGTCAAACAGTAAATCTCATTTTAATCATGGGAGCTCGACATCTCCAAATCGTCGATAGTAAGGATAAGAAGGAAAGGAGGAAAGATTTGAAAAGTAGTTCCTCTAATTTGAATAAATCGGTTTGTAAAAATATGGATTCGCATCATGAAAGTGGTCATCATAGAAAAGAAAAGAGGGAAAAAGATCATAGACAAAGCAATGGGGATCAATCTAAGATCAAATCTGAGAAGAATCACCATCACACAAATCAAAGTCTTGTAGTTTGTCTTCTTCTAAACATTACAGTAGTAGCCATCATCAAACACAAAAGTCATCAAGAAGTTAAATTGATGGTCATTTCTCTACGAAAAGAGAAGGAGAAAGAAACTCATTCTCACAAGATGACAAAGAAAAAAAAAGAAAAAAAAGCGTTGGTAAAAAAAATATATGATTTCCTTAATTTTTTAGTGTTTCGTTTATCATAATAAATATGAATTATACCAATTCCAAAAAAATGCGACACGATGCTAATGTGATTATTATTATTTTTGTAATTATGTTATAATAGAAAATTGTATTTACTTATTTTATAGAGAATTTAATCTCATTTACGAAAATTAAAAAAAAATATTAAAAAAATAAAAAATATCAAAGATACAAGCCTGGAGAGTGATCTCTGGGACACCCTGTATATTATGATAAACGGAACACTCAAAAAGTAGGAAAATCAGTTTGACAACCAACTTTACGCATTGTTTTTATAGGTATCTAAAAATGACAAAAATCAGTTATTTCCAAGGCAAACCTACCATTAACTATTAATCGTATTTTTCTAACAAAATTCTTATGTATGACTTATATTTTTTTATATGGTTGTAAAGAGAATAAAAGGTACTATCCAAAATATTAAAAAAAAGTTGAATATCGCTACCATTATACAAGTGAAGAATTTGAAAATTGTATTTTTCTATTTTGGGTCAGCTTACACAGCTATAAAAGCACCCAAAAGAGTTCTTTTATAGAAATTTAAGTTCTTTTATAGAAATAGAACAATTTTTATTCCGAACGGTGGTAACACTGATAACGTCCAAGCTGTCATTACGTTCCGTGTGCATTAATTTAAATCGTAATTAATGTTCAGTAGATTTATTTATCTACTTAGTTTTATTTCCACTCATTTTTTTTTAATTAGACGAATGATAAACGTACTAACTAAACTTAAACTAGCATTTAAACCAAAGTTAAATGAAAATATTGCCATTTTAGCAATTGCACTTCAAAATTCCCTAAATTTAAAAACTCGCGAGATTTTATTTTAAAATCAATCTGAAAAGCCCAAAATAGAAAAAATAGTATAAAGAATTCCTTTCAGAAAGCATTTTAGCGACTCGTACTGTACTCGTCTTATAAAATGCGTCTTCTGAAACTAGTTCTTCAATATACTATTACATATCTTATAGAGAACTTAACTTCATTTACAAAAATATAAAAAAAATAAAAAATAACGGAAATACAAGCCTGGGGAGTGATCTCTGGGACACTCTGTATAAGAATAGGAGACAAAGTAGAGTCAGAACATTAACCGATCGAAGTGATCTTGACAGGAGAGAAAACAATTTAGAATGACAAAAGTATAGAAAAGTATATTAATACAATGGAGAAAGATCAGGAAACAGCAGAAGAGGTCGAAGAAGAGTTGAAAAGAATTACAGAAAAAATGAAGATGGCAACGGAAAAGCAAAGAAAAAGACGAAAAACAAAAATGGAACAAAGTCAGAATGGTAGAACAGGTATGTGAGAGAGCAAAACAAAAATGAGAAAGGGAAGAAGAAAATTGAAAAATGTAAAATAAATATAGAGAAATATAAGAAAATAAGAACAGAATTTAAGAATAGTTGTGAAAAGAGTAAAATGGATTATCGAAAATCATGGAAGAAAAGGTAAAGAAAATCAGAAATAAAGAGCAGGCTTGGGAACTCGTAAATCAATTAAAAAATTAAGAAAATAGAAGAGAACCACCAATAAATAGAGAAAATGGGAAAAACACACTAAAAATATACTACAAGGAAAAATTAAGAAAAAAAGGAAGTAATATAATGGGACGAGTATAGAAGAAAGATGATTCGGTAAAAAAATAGAAAAAAGAAACTGGTTCTTTGAGAAAATAGTAAAAAGTGTGATGATGTATAAAGCTGAGATTTGGGGTTGGAAGGAATAAAAAAACTAGTAAAGATACAGGAAAAATTATAGAGATGGACATTAGGGTTGGAGAGAGAAACACCAGGGTATTTAATAAAAAAGAAATGAAAATAGAAAAAATAAGAATACAAGCAGGGAGAAGAGCAATAAGATTTAAGGAAAGGATGTAAGATAGAAAAGCTAATGAAGGTCTATATGAATGTTGAAAAAAAGTAAAATTGCGAAGAACAAAGTATGGAGAAGCAGAAAGAAGAGCATTTTTAAGAGAGGGGGTTACGTGACGGAAAAGGTAAGAAAATTGAAGGAGGAAGGGAGAAGGATGGAAGAAGAGATAACACAAAGAAACAAAGAGAACCAAAAACAAGAAAGAGATATAAAAATAAAAGAAACAATGTATAACACAAAATACAAATATACAGGGTGATTTATAACTATTGGGACATTAGGCTAAGGGCGGGTTATTTAGGCTAAAATATGACCATAGGACCCAATATTCCTTAATAAAATATTGCTGTGAAAAAGATACAGAGCGTTAAATTAAATTCTTTTTTTTTTAGTTTTGTTAATAATTTCACTGTAAATTTATCAATTTTTATCAAAATTGGCAGAGACGCATAACTTTAGAACAAAAACATTATTTTATGTACTATTTTACAATTTCTTGTAGGGGGCGCTACGTGAATGATTCCTGATGATAAAATCAACTGGTAACTTTTTTTAAAAAACTTTTTAGTGATTTGGATTAGAGAATATGACGTAAACATTATTTCTACACAATATTATACTTCTGTTTAAATACGATAATTTCATCTGTTTTCGAGAAAAACGCAGTTGAACAATTTGTAGTGTCAGAAGGGAATTTCAAATATTACTTCATTTATTAAGGGTACGTTTTGGAGTGTCAGATAATTATGCTTCTCTGTAGATTTTGATAAGAATTCATAAATTTACAGTAAAATTATTAACAAAATATGAAGAAAAAAATTTTTTATCTAACACTTTGTATCTTTTTCCACAGCAATATTTTATTAAGGCATATTGTGTCTTATGGTCATATTTTGGTCTAAATAACCCTCTCTTAGCTTATCGTCCTGTATAATGATGGAAGAGATACCAAAATGTATTACAGGACCATTGAACATAAAAGAAAAACATATGGTAGCGAGGTATAAACTAGGAAATGAGGAAAATAAAAATAAATATTAAAAAAAAATGAAGAAAGAATGTGTAGGATATTTGGGAAAAATTGAGAGAATATAGAGCACATGGTAGATGAGTGCAGCAAATTAAGGAGTGAGGAAGTGATAAGGGAAGTTCTGCTAAGAGAAAATGGAGAAAGCATAAAATGGATGGAAGAGGTAGAAAACAGAAGAAGATGGATGGAAGAAAGGAAGAAGAATATAATAAAAATTCCCTAACAAAGGAATGCGGCAAAAAAAATTAATTAAATTGATAGATATTTTGCAGATTTTGTGCTAATGCGGCTTTAGTTTTTAGTTTTGTTAATCGGATTAATTTGTTCATTTAAAAAAACAAATAAAACTTTTTTATTATTATGTATGAAACATCTGCTTCCGTTAAGGGTCCTAAAAGTCTCAATAGTAAGAAGACAGACAGACAAAATGACACAAAAACAAACTTCAATATAATATAATATGTAGCTTTACTTTTTGATACATCAGATAGCTCGGCGGTAGCTATATTATAATCTAAAAATACACATTATGTACTGACAATACAAATAGATTAAAAGGGTAAACTACATAGTTCAAAATGGCAGGTTTGTTTTGTAGTATGAGTAATTATAAAGCTTATTTTGACGGGAGAGAAATTTCCAGAGATATTAATCCAACAGGGGCCATTATTTCTCAAATGGGGCACTTTGGAAAAGGGTAGACTAATCACAGCAAAAGTTCTAATGAAGGAAAGGTAATTGACCTGAAATGGGTAATTCATAATAGTAACGTTCATAAGGTCGCCATGTTTCTCCTTTGCAAAATCCATGGCCAGATTTTAGAAGCCAATTATAACAGGCAATTAGTTTACAACTGCCTCAATTTTAGTCAGATTAATTAAATAAACCGAATACACTCTTAAGGTCGCCATGTTACTACTTTGCAAAATCCATGACCAGGTTTTGGAAGCTAATTAGAACAGGCAATTAGTTTACAATTGCCCAAATTTTGGCCAACTAGTTAAATTAATCGAATACACTCAAACACATTGTTCATCAAAAATCACTACTTTTGAATCAGCGTGTTAGAAAATGTCAAAAACGAAATCGACGTCTATAATTAAATAGAATAAATATTTTGGTTAGATTTGCAACGAATACAACTGCACTAAATTCATTTACTGGGATATAGTCACATTAATCTTTCCTGAATTTCAAATAAAAGCAAGTGAATGTTTTTGCTTGTCTTACTGTATCATAGAGGCGCACGTAACATTAAAAACAGGATGAGTGTTTTAGAATAAACTGTACGTGTATCATATTATTTGCAATATGACAAGAGAGTTTTTGCGCGTGGGGTGATCTGACCCCTTAATGAAGAAATTAATTGTGACCGGTGACGATTGTTGGGCTCATATTGAAACCCTAAAATGAAACTATACATCTATTTATCGCACATCAAATTCAAATCAGCACATAACATAAACTGCACTATTTTGGACACTTACTTGGGGTTTTATGCAACATTTGACTACTTAATTTTATAACGGATTAATTGTAGGTACTAATCACCCTCCACATTTTAAGGTAAAAACGTCAAAAAACTTAGAAAACGTTCTAACAATTACATAATTTAATCAGTATAACTCTTGTTTAGGTTTTGGTGCTTTTCCGAAATTATAAAACAAACACCTTGCCAAAAAGAATTTTATCAACACACTGAACTGGTTTATATTGATCCTTTAGGACACCACGTAGGTTATGTTTGAAATGTTTCTAAATTTCTAGGTCGCATTTTCAACAAAGTTGTTGGTTTAAGGGTTCTTAATGTTATTAAGTTTTTAAACACTAAAATCAGTATTTCTACTAATATATTGTGATTAATAACCATTCTTCTGCATTTTGGCAAATCATAAAACATAATTATTTAAACACAGGGTTAAATATAAAACTAAGTGTCATATTGCTATGATAATGTTTAGTAGCCGACTAATCATAGAGAAACACGTTATTTATTATTTGTCTTACTCAAAAAAACTTCGTACACAACTTCGTGAATAATAATAATGCAACTTTGTCGACAGGTAGTCGTTGCTTAATGCAAACCATTGCGTACGTGATCGTTAACACGAGTCGACACTAGATGTCGCAAAACCTACAGTTTGAATAATAATAATAATAAAGTTTTGCTTCTTCAACCTAGTCACAACGAAACGTATACATCTCCAAAATAGAATAAGTGAACAAGTATGTATGACAAGACAGTGGAATCACAAGGCGCAGTTCAGTAGACTCTGCTTTTCAACTGAACCTTGAATAATTAAACAACAGATTAGACTTAATGCTTAAATAATAAACTCTTGTAAGTAACCCTAAGATTAATTAAATTAACATTGTATAGTAGACACAAAATCGAGAGCTATCGACAAAAAGAAAATTTAAATTTAAAGAAAATTTAAAAGTATTTGCTTGCTAAAATTTTTAAATAATTTTTTTGAAAAGCAATGGTGTTAAAACTTTGATTGATTGTGGAAGATTTTTGTAAAGTTTGGCTATGTTGTATGGGAACGATCTCTCAAAAAGTGCAGTTTTATGACGTGGAGGTGTAATTAGACCTTTAAATCTTAAATATAAATTATGTACATCAGTTCTAAATTGTATTTTATTGTATAAATATGGAGGCTTCTTTTTAACATTAATTTTATGATATAAGGATGCTGTACAGAATCAAACGTCTATCTCTCATATTCAGCCATAAATATTCTGATAATTTATGTGATATATGATCATATTTACGGATACCTTAGATAAACCTTAAACATGAGTTTTGCACTCGTTGTATCTTACTGCAAGTATCAGAATCCAAACAAGGAGAATATATTTTTAAACAATAAGAGAAATGCGAGAGTATCAATGATTCGCCCAACATCCTTTTTATCGAGAAATCTAAATAATATCGGTGAGGGTATAGTAATTTGAAACTAATATAAGCTCTTTGTATATACTTATTAATATGTTCTCTGTATCTAAAAGTATTATCTAATATCAAACCTAGATTTTTCATGCTATTTTTGAGAGGCAGAACAGTATTATTAATTATAACATGAATCATATTTTGGATACTAGACCGATCAGTTTCTTTCCCAAATAGTAATACACAAGATTTAACGGGATTAAGTGTCAATGCATGTTTGGATGACATCTGAGCTAACCGATTTAGATCTTGACCTAGTAGTTGTAGGGTTACATTTAAGTCCGATGAATAGAAGGACTGATATATTTGTGTGTCATCTGCGTACATGTGTATTTTACAAAATTTGATGTAATTTGGGAAATTTGAGGTGTAGATAGTATACAATAACGGGCATAGAATTGAACCTTGCGGTACTCCTTAAGGCATTTCCCGAGGCAGAGAGATTTTATTTTCAATTTTTACACATTGATACTGTTTATTAAGATAACTACGTTGTAACGTTCTTGCATTAGATGAGAACCCAAGAAAACGAAATATAGAGCTCAGTAGTTTATGATTTACAAAGTCAAATGCTATGCTGTAATCCAGTAGTGTCAAAATAGTAAGTTGCCCATTGTCAGTTGCTTGTAATATGTCATCAGTTATAATGAGAAGGGCAGTGGTACAGCTGTGAGATGGACGGAAACCTGACTGGTTTTCCGGAATTAAACTGAATGTGTTCACATAAAATCTTATCTGGTCACTAATAATCTTTTCCAAAACTTTGGAAATGTTTGTATGCATCGTTTTAAAAAATGTCAGAAAGTGATTCTTTGCCGGTAGAAATTAAAGCAGAAGCTGAAGAAGTAACCCTGCAACTGTTGCCGACGAAATTTAAAGATGCATACATAAAAGAATTTGCTACCTTTAATGAATGGAGAGAGAAAAGAGGTGCAAACATCATAAACGAGGACGTCCGGTTGGCTTATTTTTTAAATGTAAGAAGCAAGTTTGCCTCCTCGTCGATGTGGACAAAATATTCAATGTTTAGAGCAACTTTGAATATGCATAGAAATATTGACATATCAAAATACGGCAAATTAATTGCTTATCTCAAGAGCCAATCAAAAAACTACAAGGCAAATAAGGCAAAAGTGCTTGAGAGGGGACACATCGAACAATTTTTGAAAACAGCATCTGATGAAAAGTACTTAATGATAAAGGTACAAACAATTTTCTTTTCTTTTGTATTGGTATCTTAATCATATTAAATATTTCTAGGTTGCTGTCATAATGGGTGTTCGTGGAGGTTTACAATGCAATAAACTGGTAAACTTAAATATTAAACATGTAAAAGATAATGGATCTTTTATCTACGTGTCTATCCCAAAAACAAAGACCAATATGTCAAAAAGTTTTACTGTATTAGACGAAGGATTCTCTGTTAATGTTATGGAGATATGCAAGAAATACATACGCCTACGTCCTAAAAGTACTATTTCGCAGGGAAGATTTTTTTTGCGGTTTATAAATTCAAAATGCACCGTGCAACCTGTGGGAATTAACACTATTTCTAGAATCCCCTCACAGATTGCTTCTTTCTTAAAACTTCTAGACGCTAAATCCTACACGGGCCATAGTATGCGCCGTTCTTCGGCGACTCTGTTGGCTAATGCTGGTGGTGATATTCTCACTCTTAAGAGGCACGGAGCGTGGAGGTCATCTAGTGTTGTTGAGGGGTATATAGAAGAAAGCGAGTCAAATAAAATCGATATTGCTAGAAAAATTCAAGGAAAATCCAGCACAATGCAAGAGATCTCCGCGATGCAGTCTTCCTCAAACGTGGTTTGTGTAAATGTAAATCCTGATATTGCAAATAAGTTTACTTTTGATGTTAACGTGAATGTTAATATTAATGTTAATAAATAATTACTAAATTTTCTGCAAATTTTTCTTGAATTTTATATATTACAAAACACTATTGTTTTATTGAATATAAAACACTAGTGTTTTATAGGTGTTATAATACGTTTCATAACGGCCTAATAATAGCTCTATAATATGGTGATTGTGGATAAAAATAATTATTAAATTCATCAACTCGTTAGGTAAGGTAAGTTAAGGAGTTCCAGATATTTAAAGTTTTAAGAGATCGCCAAATTTGTTTGGAATTTTGATTTTTAGTTTTATATAAATAATACGCTTTTTTTTTCATTAATTATACTTTGGCTAGTTAAATTTCGCAGTGATTTATAGTGTTCCTAGTGATTTACTTTTTGATTTTTAAACCTCATTTTAGCTTTATCTCTTATTTTTATTATGAATTTAATATTATCTGTCAGTCATGGTGCCGGCTTTTTTGTAAGTTTAACTGTTTTGCTGTGTGCGTGTTTATCAAATATATTGATTAGGTTAGTGTTTAATATAAATAATTTTTCATTAATGTCGTTTGTCTAGTATATTTGTTTCAATGGCAGTATACAAAGTCATCGCAAAAAGAATCGTTATCACAGTAGTTAAAGTTTCGAAAGGTTTTTATTACCGAGATTTGTTTACTAGCTTTTACATTAATGGTGCAGTAAATAATATCGTGATCAGATTCAGAGTTCGGTCGAACACCAGAGGAATTTACCAGCTTCGAATTACTATATAATATAATATTAATAATAATAACTTTATTAGTTGAAATAAACTACATGTAATAAATGACATCAGAAAAAAAATTGTACTTAGTTATTTTATTTATTGCCTTTGTTTCTTTTTAAATATTGATTACATTTCATACGAAACACACATAACGTATCTGCTGTTTTTATTTCATTAGGTAGTTCGTTAAACATTCTTAATCCTTTATAAAAAATTTGGTTTTCTTGAAACATTGTATTAACCATTTGTATGTAAAAATTGTTTCCCGATCTAGTGTTATAGTTAAGTTTGTCTTGTACATATGAGATGGGTATATCGGTACTTAATTTAATTAAATTGTGTTTTAATTTAAATATAAATAACAGAGTACCTAAAGTAATTCTATGCTTAACATCTAATAAATTTAAAGCGTTTAACATAAACTCTATTGATGTATACCTATTACATGATAATACAATGCGCATAGCTTTATTTTGTTTCATTTGCAACCCTCTTATTGACTTAGAATTTAGCAAGAACAATATAGTTGGACAATAACAAAAACGTGGCTCTATTACGGTCTTTTAGATGACTAATTTTGTTTGTACGCTCATATTTTTGCTTATTCGATTAAAAAGCCAATCTTTTTGAGAGTTTTTTAGAATGTATTCTGCATGTTTTAAGAAATTTAAATTATTGTCAATCAGAACTTCTAAATATATATAAAGTGTGTGCAAACGTGTTTATTTAATTTGTAGATATTTTGATCCTAACAACATGAGTTTAGTTTTGCTTTCATTCAATTTTAAATTATTACTACATAGCCATTGATATATATTTTCTAAATCAAAATTTAAAGCATCATTGATCATCTGTAGATTATGACCAGTAACATATAGTAATGTGTCATCAGCAAACAGTTGAACTTTATATTTTTTTACACACTTAATAATGTCATTTATGTACACTACAAAAAGAATCGGACCCAAAACTGACCCTTGCGGTACACCAAAATTAGTTTTTAATTTTTTTGAATAACAATCGTAAATTTTTGTAATTTGAAACCTATCATTTATGTAGTCGGAAAACCACTTTAACGCGTTTTCTTTAATTCCAACTTTTCTAACTTCTTTAATAACAAGTTTCTGTCTACAGTTTCAAATGCACGTTTAAAGTCTAGGAATACAGCACCAACAAACATTTTTTTACCAAAAGCATCTTTCCACTCGTATAATATGTTTTGCAATGCGGTTTCACATAAATTATTTTTTCGAAATCCGGCCTGCATATATGTTAAAACTTGATTTAGTTCTAAGTACTTCAAAAATTGATCTTTTACACATAATTCTAAGATTTTATGGATCTACTTACTTTTCGTATTGGGATTATAGTAGACAGTTTCTACGAGATTGGGAAATTACCTTTTCTCAACGACTCATTCACCAAATTAAGATAACGATCCCCTATTACCTCAAATGATAATTTGCATATTTTAGTATTCACTCCATTGATACTGGAATTTTTTTTTCTTCAATTTTGCAACAATTTGTTTTAACTCTCTAAATGACAGAGTTTTAAAAGACCTTAATACGTTATGGAGTTCTTCAATTTCATCTAAAAGTTTTTGGGTATTTAAGTTTAAGTTGGCTTTGTTTATGGATTCAATAATCTCATCCACACTCTCAATAAAATAATTATTAAATTTTTCAGCCATGTCTTGGATATCAGTTGTTTCTCCATCTTCAAAATGAATCACATCAAATGCAGTGTCTGTATTTTCTTTTATCAATGACTTTAAATTTTTCCACATAGCTTTTGAGTTGTTAAAATTTTTATCAATTATGTTTCTATAATATAGTTTTTTGTAGAGTTAATTAAGGATACCACCTTATTCCTTTGAATCTTGTATTTTTCCCAGTTATTAGTCGTTTTGTTTAATTTAGCCATCCTATGCATTGAATCCCTTAATCTAAGTTCATTTCTTAATTGATTATTCCACCACTTTTTATTTGCTCACTTCAGTGGCACTTTAAATGATTTCAATGGAGCAAATAAATTTAAACTTTCTACTAAATCTGTACTTAGTTTTATAGCCATGGAGTTGGTGCATAAATTTCTTTCCCAATTTTTATCTAACAGTTTTAACTGAAATTCTGTTTCCTTAAAGTGTTTTTTTATCACACTTTTTCTATGATAGGAACTTGAAGTGTAATTTGCAGGCAATTTGTTATAATTAGATCAATTGTTGTTGAGCTCGTGTTTGTTATTCTTGTAGCAGTATTAATTATTTGAAATAATCCACAGCCGTTTATAATGGTATTTAATTTATTTGAATCCACATTTATATTAAAATCTCCCGTTAGAATAAGGTAATTATTTTTATACATAATGTTATTTAAGAAATTTCAAAGTAATTTAAAAATTGATTATGTTGCTGCTTGGCGAGCGATACAAGCAGTATATTAAATAAGTGCCATATTTAGATGTAATGTTTACACCGAGGATCCATACACAATTATTAATTATTTCATTCATAACTATTTTAAATCTACACTCTGTTTTAATAAAAATTAAAATACCTCCGGTATATCTAGTGACAATTGGACAATTTACATAATTATATCCTTATATATTTATTTCGTTTGACGTAATGTCTTCTGGAACCCTTGATTCGGATAAACATACAATGAGGGGACTCAATTGATTAACTCTAAATTCTAATTCAGTTTTATGTAGTAAAAACTTTGTATATTGGTATACAGAATATCATAATTTTTGTTAATCGTTTGGGGTTGGTATATTTTTGAAGGGAAAAATATAACGTCTTATATTCACATATTCGGGCCAATTCCTTGGATTTAATAGGATATCCGCATTTTTAAAATCTGTTCCAATTTTGTAACATTGATTTTGACCACGAGATTCGAGTTTTTCACAATCGACATTGAGCATGAGCTAGCATATCTTGTAGGGTAATATTTGGTGCTATACGCCCTACAAATGCCCAGACTCTTTTGGTGCGGCTGTGATTTTAAATTTGTTCGTTGTATTCGATCCAACAATAGTTTCTGTTTTGATTTTGAAGTTGTTTAACAATGCCTGATGGATTGTTTTGATGTATAGTATTATTAGGTTGCATATTTATTACAGCACTCATGATTTCTCGCTGCTTTGTTTCATATACCTCAACCTTACTTTTATCAGCCGTAGTGGGAACTACGTTTAAATTTTGATTTGCGCGTTTCGTGAACGTGTTTTTGAAAGTATCTTACTAAAGAGAAGGTTACCATTATTGTTGTTATTTTGAACATTATCATTTAAACCGTCTCTAGTGTTATCTACAGTTGAAATGTTATTTACATTGACGTTTGTTTTATCGTTTTTGGATTTTCTGTATTTAAGAGTTTCAAATAAAAATTTCTTTATATAGAGCTTCAATTAATGACGTTTTTGCAGCAATGACTCTTTGCTTTCAATTATTTTAATCAATAGCAAAGACGTTGAATTTGTACCTATTATCGTTATTGAAAATGTCTTCAATTTTTAGTGACTTACATTGTTAGCGTTGTTTTTCGTACACAGCTCTCATGAAGAATGCACGAACAATATTTACATGTTACGACTTTAGTAGTTGCACCAGATTTACACTCAATGCACTTCTTTTGTGGACACTTTGTAGACACGTCTGTATCGTCGGCCATTACGAACATACTTGAAATTATAACATCAGTAAGAGATTGTGAATCTTGTGTGACTCTTGTAGGAGCTACGATATGCTGACACAAATTAAGGCAACTCAAAAATTCACCAAAATATCTAGTGCTTGGATCCGCGCTATCCAACATACTAATTATTACATCACCCAGGCAAAATATACTATCAGATACAGATGCACATAATGCAAAGGAGTGCTCCACATTATCAATAAATGTTTTGTAATTTGTAGAAGGTGGTCTGTATACTACCCCAAAGACAATTACTTTCGACTTTATCTTCACTGAAAACCATAACTGTTCAATTTCATCATTTGTTTCGATTAAATTATATTTTAAATTATTGCGTATATAAGCAACAACACTACCACCTCAAGTAACTCTATCCCTACGTATTAACTTACAACTTTGTATGTAAATACTGTTGTTATTTATGTACTGCTTGAGGTATGTTTCGAGAGTAGTAATATATCGTACTCAATTAGGAGATCTCAAATATAGTTCAATTTAGGAAGCAGCGACCAAATATTTAAGTGCGCTACTGTTAAATCGCCAGTATTATTAAAATTGCTTGTACCCTCCAATTTGACATTTGCAAACATAAACACAAAAATATGAAATCAAGTAAACAAAAATAATATTTAAAAATATACAATGAACCTTAAACACACGTGTATGCAGATACCTAATCGACATTGTTATCAAGCATTCGCTGCACACGATGAAGTCAAGATAGAATATAACTCACTAATGGACTTAATTTTACCTATTACATTATTTACCTTGACAAAAATGATACCATCCACACTGCATTCTGACCTAATTTAGTTACAGCTGCTTTTACTATCTCATTTCTTTTCCACGTTAGGTCTTCTCTAATAATTATTTTTAACCTTTCAGCTTGCTTTTTTTACTGTACACTTCTTTTTTCAATTTTCTCTAAACGAACTTCACTATATTTGGCAGATTCATTCCCTCTTTCCCTTTCAGGCGATGAGTTATATCGATAGCAGTAACAGGTAGAAACATGTTAAGTTTTTCTTTACATAGATTAGTGAACACGTCCGCTTAGCTCTGTGGTCGCATAATCTAATCACTCTTACTATTTATAATATACAGGTTGATTGTAAATTCAGGGCCACTTGATTTACTATATGTTATTAAATGAATCATGTAGTCTTTTTTAGGCTTAAGTAATTCTTTGTAAATTCTCTTTAAAAAACTATAACAATTATAACAGCTAAACTTACTAATAAATTAGTTATCTATTATTCAAAATCTAAAGAGATGCTTTTGATTGGTATAATTAATCTTAGGACGCTGTAAAAACTAATGTGCACAACGGTCAGAATACGATTGTTAGTAGTCTTTAAAAAACTATAAAAAGGTATAGCGTTTAAAGTCACAAATTACGAAATCAAAATTTAACATCAGTCGATCATCATCTTTAATCTACTATTTTTTTTTCGTCATTGTCGTGACTGGCGCTTTGACAGGTCCAATATATGTCGTCATGCAATGGATCTGTTGTTATACTTTATGTTCTTATTTACCTTCTATGATGTTTAGACACTTAATTAATATTATTGCATATAAATACTAAGGTGGGTGAGGGTTGGCATGTTTAGGTTTTAGTGGTTTTTCTTGAGCCAAAGGCTTTGCCAAGACAAATCAATCCATTATTGCACACGGTTTTCTCACCACACTATACAGGTTTATACTGATCTTCTGGGGCACCATACATAACACTTACATTGCAATACAATATTTAAAATGTACCATACGAATAAATAAATAAAAATTAAATTAATATTTTGCAACTTATTAAAACAAAAAACAGCTAATATAAATAACAGTTTATAAATATCTCTAATGAAACAACAACAAAATTACTAGTTTAACAAATGTTCAAAGTGTCCACCATTTTGTTGTATACATAAGCGGCTTCTTTTGACAATACTTATTTGTACATCTTGCAGCATTTTGGGTGTTATTTCATCGTATTCTGACTGTTGTGCACATTAATTTGCACAGCTTCCTAAGATTAATTGTACCAATAGAAAGCATCTCTTTAGATTTTGAATAATAAACAACTAATTTATTAGTAACTTTAGCGTTATGCTTGTGTTATGGTTGTTTGAAAAGAATTTATCAAAAAATCACTTTAGCCTAAAAATAGTACATGATTAAGTTAACATCATTTACGCTTAAGCCGAAAGTCAGTCATTTTATGCAAAGTTTGTAAAATACTTATCTTGTATACTTGCAAAACTTTTCTTAATAAACGTTTTGTCTATCATGGATAATAAAAAGTAAATCAAGTGGCCCTGTATTTACAATCAACCTGTATAGGGTACCATACAAATAATTAAATAATAATACATAAAATAATTTTTTCAAACTTACAATCGCTATAATTTCTAAACAAAAGCGATTTGAAGAAAAACATAATCACGCCAATTTACTATCAAGGGGGACGATTACTGACGTATTAATAACAGGGAATCAACCCCATACTCCTCAGAGACTACGTTTAAGAATTTTTAAATTACTTTACCCCATTTGTGATACGACATTTTTTAGGAAATTTAATGAGGATTTCAGTTGTTTACTTAATTTTTTATTTTCAATAATTTTTGAGGGGATGGAAATTAATTTTTAAACAAAGATTTATTTTATGTCCAACAAGATGGAACGCCTCTTCATTATATTCGACTAGTTACTGGAGGGTTAGATGACCGATTTTCAAATCACTGGATTGGCCGAGGAGGGTGAATTAAATAACCACCTAGATTACATATTTAACAACCTTCGAGTCTTTTGACCTTTGTTTTTGTAACTTAATCAGAGTAAATTAAAGGCTTGCGACGAAAAATTATTGCAGAATATCGCCGAACATAGTTAACATGAAAATAAAAAAATGTCGGTTGTTAATTCTAATTGTTGGTAAAAAACTATTAAGTTTTCTAAAAAATTACATATCACAAGTAGAGTCATGCCATTTAAGGATAGTTTCTGAGGATTAAGGAGTTGATTCCACAACTGTTATTAATACGTCAAATTTGTTTTTCTTTAGAAATTATAGCGATTGTAAGTTTTAAAAAGTCACTCTGTATAAATTTATCATAAGAATTAATTTATTAAGATTTAGAGAATAAACTTTATAACTATTTTTTAAACTAAAAATTAGTTATTCTGTATATTCTTTACTTGAAGAGGCTAACTGGCATTATAAGTTTTATAATGAAAATAACTGTCGCTGTATTTTTATATGAAGTTTAACATTAGGTATAAAAATTCTTGGGTAGCTGCGATGTGCATAGAAACACTTTTACGAATATCCGTAGTAATTCCTTTTCGTGAAAGTCCATATACTTAGTCTATTCAATTTGAACTAATATTTTTGAGATTAGGGTTTTACGGCCTCTATATGAGTATAAATATCTCGTAGAAAAATTTTAAGAAAAATATTAAGTGGTAACAAGTGCAACTCGAAAAATATCGGTTTAATAATGTGCAAGTGTTATTACTACAAAACAAAATATAGAATAACTATATAAATTTATTTTAGGTGAAAGAGATTCTTGTAGTTCGGCTTCCCAAGTTTTATAACTCTTTCTGTGTGGAAACGGTTGACTTCTCTCCCCATAATGTCTAATAAATTCTCAACAAGAAACGGTTGGAATAACAGCGAATGGAAATATACTAAATGTAGGTTTTGGGTACAGTCAGATCACCTGTGATGGTCATGTGTTGCTATATTGTAGCATACTCTATCTTTGACTTAATCCGCCATGTGATGTATGAAGTAAATGTTATATCACGTTTACTTTATCGAATAGTTATCATTGAATTACAATGTATAATGTTATACAACATGAACGTATATAACTTTTTACTTAATACATCACATGGCTGATTGTTTAATATTTAATTGCAGTAGCACAGTTCGTGCTGGTAGAACCCAATAGTCTTATAGTTAGTTACAAGTGTCTCAAGTCTCAGAGAAATTTAGTTTAATACATAAATATATTTAAGTAGTGTTCTACTTTTATAAGACATTGTTTTTACCTACATTGACTTTATAGCTTTAAAAAAATATGAGATAATTTTGATTAAATCTATCATATCAAAGTTTACACAATTGCAGATTTGTTGTGTATTATAACTGTTTAAAGATGCATTACCAAATTTATTTACTTTTATTACTTTTTTTAATTTACATTTGAAAGAGATTACCGTGTGTCTCGGATAATCTGAGGCATTCTGTGTAACATGGGGAACTTGAAAAGTCTGATTCCTGATCCCCAATGTGTTTTTTGGATATTTCCACTATCAGAATACTTAACAATGTCTACTACAAAACGTTTGCGTAATAATTTCTAAAATTTAACCAAACATATTATAAATATTTGAAAAAAATATTTAGTAATATATCAATATGTGTGAGGGTTTAAATTCCAGCCTGATTTCATTTTTTAGTTATATTTAGTGTCAATCCCTTGGCATAACATGTATCATATGCAGCGTATTGATGAAAAAGTTGATTTTTTTAATCATCATATAATACAACTTTTCGACATACACGCTCCCATTGTTACATCTACTCCACATAAGAAGTATTCGCCGTGGATTACACATAACATACAGTTCATGATGAAATTAAGGGACTCTGCCCTTATCAAATTTAGGCGTACTCGTAAACCAGCTACGTTTAAATATTATAAATCTCTGCGTAATTTAGTATCTTCGTCACTTCGGAGAGAAAAAAGGGCTTATTTTGGTAGCTTATCATCTAATGTCTCATCCAATAATAGGCAGGTCTGGAAAGATTTAAAAAGGTTAAAGAACTGTAAAAGACCTCTGTGCTTACTAGCTCATATTCAGGATGTAAACTTAATCAATAACCATTTCTCTTCTGTTTCTAACAATTTAAATCCCATTTGTTTAAACACATTGCATTTTTATTCAAACAAAGTAAGTGATAAAGTAAATGATGATTTTAACTTTAATGCTATCTTAGTTGAAGAGGTGAGGGGTGTTGTTTTTGACATAACAACAAAGTCTATTGGTCCAGATAATATATCCATACAAATACTGCAGATTTGTTGCCCCGCCATACTGCCCCTGGTAACTCATATAATTAATTCTTGTCTAATTGAAGGGTACTTTCCTTCTCAGCGGAAGGAATCTTACGTTATACCTATTCCTAAGTTAAAAAATTGTAGTCAACTAAAGGACATTCGTCCTATCAGCATTGTTAATGCAGTATCTACAGTTCTGGACATATTACCTGAAGTCCAATCTGGGTTCAGGCCTAAACATAGCTGTGCTACTGTATTATCTGCTGTAGTTGATGATATTTTACATTCACTTGATGTTAATCGGAATGTTGTTCTGATTTTGTTAGATTTTTCAAAGGCATTTGACACAATTAGTCATGATTTGCTTTCTGCTATTTTACACTACTGCGGTTTCAGCAAAAACACTCTTAGTTTCTTCAAACACTATTTACTTAACAGAACCCAAAGAGTAAAACTGAATAACAATCTCTCTGATCTAAATGTCATTCATACTGGTGTACCTCAGAGTTCAATTTTAGGACCTTTGTTATTTACGATTTACACTAGCAACTTATTTTCTTGTCTACAATATTGCAAATATTATCTATACGCTGACGATACGCAGCTGTTATATGAATTTTCCAACGATGAGGTCACTACTGTTCAGTCAAATATTAATACGGATCTGTCTAATTTGATCAACAAGGCTTCTAATCATTCTCTAACTGTTAATCCTAGTAAATCGTCTGTTTTGTTATTCTGTTCAAAGCAATCTCGTGAACATGTGCAACATAACCTAACAATTGGAATCAATAGGAAAATTCTCCAGTTTACTAATGTTGCCAAAAACCTTGGCCTTTAATTAGACATTAACTTACGTTTTAAAGAACATGTTACGCAGATCATTAGTAAGTCGTATGGTGCGCTAAGAATTTTATATCCGTATCGTTACTTAATGTCTACACGGACACGTAAAAATTTATGTGACGCCCTGGTTTTGAGTAAGTTTAACTTCTGTAATGTTGTGTATGGTCCGTGTATAGATGAGCACTCATCCCTAAGAATTCAAAAAGTACAAAATTCGTGTATTTGTTTTGTCTATGGTCTACGTCGACGTCATGGTGTGTCGCCATATCTGATTTCTGCAGGATGGTTAAATATGTTAAGTAGGCGCAAGCTTCACCTTGCATCGTTCTTTCACAATTTTTTCAATAAATTAATCCGTTAATAGAAGAGAAATTACTAATTGAACAAGCAGGATATTAATTCGGTAGAAGTTGTTGTGATGAAGTATTGGCATTAACAACACATATCGAAGCTGGACTTCAGAAGAAACTTAAAACTGGAATTATCTTTTTAGTTTTACTGCTGCATACGATACCGTGTGAAAAGAAGGTTTACTTTTTAAATTGTTTAACGTTATTTCTTGTTCTAGAATTATTCCTTTTATTGAAAATATGTTGTCTAATCGAAAATTTAGAGTTTTTGTTGAAGATAAAAGCAGTAAATTTAGATTTTTAAATAATTGTCTTCCACAGGGATTGGTTCTTGCACCTATTCTTTTTAATGTATGTATTTCTGATCTTCCTTCTTTACAATGTCGAAAATTCGTCTAGGCCGATGATATGGCAATTTCATTTCAACATTCGGGTTTTTTCAAAATTGAAAATAAATTATCTGATAATTTGCGTATTATGGAAAATTATTTCAAAAAATGGCGATTATGCCCGAACCTTAACAAGACAGAGGTTTCTTGTTTTCATTTAAGTAATAGAGCAAAAATTGAAAACTTATTGTTATCTTTAATAATACAAAGTTAAACCATAATTTTAACCCAGTTTATGGGAGTAGCTTTAGATACGTTTTTAATTTATAAAGATCATTTAGAAAAAGTCAAGCAAAAAATGAAAACAAGAAATGTCATTTAAAAATTAGTTAGAACAACTTAGGAAGCAGATGCAGAGACACTTGGTACAGCTTCATTGGCATTAGTTAATTCTACAACAGGATATTGTGCTCTGGTTGAATAGTTATCATACAAAACAAATAGATAAATTGCACTATGCGTATAATTAGTGGAACCATTAAATCCACTTCTCTCGATTGGCTTCCTGTTCTTTGTAATATTACTTCATCGAACATTCGACGAAAAGCTGCGTTAAAACGAGAATGAGATAAATGTCAACTTAACAAAAACTTACCAATTTGGGTAAAAGACTTAAATCCCGAAGTCCTATAGGGTTGCAAAACTAGTTAAGTACAGCTTTTTCTGAAGTTGAAGAGTGGAAAAAATTATGTTCTGGAGTTGATGTTTTCAATAAACATCTCATTGATAATCCAACAATAGATTTCGGGCTTTGATCAAAAAAGAAAAATTTAGTCAAAAGTAAATCGCATAAGAACAGGCCAAACAAAATGCAACTCTATGTTGTTTAAATGAGGTGCAATTTCTAATCCAAATTGTGACTGTAGAAATGAACTGGAGACCGTTACACATATTGTAGAGGATTGTCAATTAACGAAGTTTAAAGAAGTGTTTTCAATCATTCATAATTTAACGGATGAAGCTATATTATGGCTTACGAATCTGAAGGACATCTGAAGTTCAGCAATAGTTTGTATTCTTGTCCTGATTATCTGCTTTTCTATTATTTTGTTTTGCTATTTCTTTAACCTATTATTTCTTTTGTTATTGTTGTGACTGGCGCTTGGACCGGTTTATTATATGTCGCCATGCAATGGCTGTGCTGTTATATTTTATGTTCTTATTTACCTTCTATAATGTTTACACTACTAAGGTGAGTAAGGGTTGGCATGTTTAGGTTTTAGTGGTTTTCCTAAACCTTGAAGCAAATGCTTTGCCAAGACCAACCAATCCACTATTGCACAAGGTTTTGTCACCACACTATACAGGTTTGTACTGATCTTCTGGGGCACCATACATAACACTTTCATCACAATACAATATGTAAAATGTACCATACGAATAAATAAATTACGCATGCATTACGCATGTGCAGAAGAAACTCACGTAATTTTAGCGTTTTATTTTAGGATCACCAAAAACTCTCAATTTAAATATTATTCTAATAAATCCATTGCCAGTTCAGTAAAACTTTAAGTTATGCCTCTTCACCTATAGAAATTAAACGATGTTTTTGAAAATAATAATATAACTTAAAAAAAAAGACTGGGATTTGACCTCTCGTACGTTTTGAAATACGGTTTCCGCCAAAATAAACAGTACTGAAACAGAAAGTGCTGTGGAGTTGTTTATGTAATATGGATTTGTCATATTTGACTTAATTGTCATTAGTTGATATATTAATAGTACGCTGCAGTTAAATTTGATTTAAAAATGGTTCTAACAACGGAAGAAAAAGTTTTTTTGGTAGAGCATTATGTTCGTTCATATTTATTTTTATTTTCGGTACTGTTTATTTTGGTGGATACTGTATTATTAAATATTTTTTCAAATATCTTTAGCATGTTTGGTTAAATTTTAGAAATTATTACGCATAACGTTTTGTAGTACACATTGTTAAATGTTTTGATAGTAGAAATATCCTAAAAACACTTTGGAGACATATAAATCGGATTTTTGAAATTCCCCATGTTAAACCGAATGCTTCAGGTTTCCGGAACACACGGTATATTGGGTATAAAAAATACATGTAATATAAAAATAAATAAAAATTTATCGATAAAAATTTATAATGTTCCGTTTGAAATAATGAAAATTTAGTTTTTGAAATATTTGGCATTTAAATTTTTTCATAACCTTTGGCAAGTAATAACTTCAAAACTATTGATTTGCAATAAACTGATCAGGTAAACTCATCGACATTCACTTTTTGAGATAACATTTGTAATAAGTTAAATATGATTAGTACTCACAAGTTTAATCATACAATTACTACATGACGACAAATGTAATTATATTTATTATAGTTTTTAAATGAATTTATTAAAAACACAAATTAAAAAAACGGAATATTTAGTTGGATATCAAATAGTCATAGTTATTACAATAGCAGTTAAGAAAGTGAACGTTTGCTCACGTGTGAGTCAGTATTAATAGGAGGCACTCTATTTTTATTTCCATGAAGTAAACTGCAAAACAAATAATTTTTTTTTAAATTTTTTTATAGAAAATCTGTATTCATCCATATCATTTTTTTACGACTTATTCAATGCTCAATATAATACAGGTTTGACTTAAAACATACTTTTTTTTGACTTAATTATCTCAAGGAAATAAAGATACTTTCGTTAAGCGACCCAATGGCATTTTGCCATATTGATGTTGATGACAAAAGGCATGAAGCACTCGGAAACTTCAAAACGAGTAAAAAATTGTTAAATAAGCCTTCATTTCTCAGGGTATCCTTCAACTATTACAAGCTTGGGCTTGCAATCATTTACAAATATTCTGTATTAACTAAATACACGAAGGTAAGTAATGCTCTGCGTTTGACTTTAACCTTGAATTAATTGTTATAATTTTACAAATTTTGCATGATCGTGTTATATTAGCAGCTTCTGCGTGACTAAAATTTTTGATAATTTCAAAAATAGATTTTTATGAAGATAATAATGTCGATTAGGATCTTAATTACACAGGTTTCTGTTGAGTCACTGCGAAAAATGTTAAGTTACCAAAAATAACTCCACATTAACATTTCCCCAAGAAAATGATGCCTTAAATCTCTTAACGGAAATAAATTCATTCCTATAAGGCTGTTTTAATTTAATTAAAGCAACTATACCTAATTTATTATTGAAAACTGCTTGTGATGCGTTTACTCACATAAATATTGTACGAAACTTTTGCGTCAGTTATGAGTGAAAGTTGGGTATGTACGAATTGCGCACATGTTGGTCTTAATGTACAGTCTGTTCTACAAAAAAGGCCCAAGACTATAGCGACTTTATTTGTAATCTAATCTTTAAAAAACCATATATATTATTAAATGGGACATTCTTGGCTACAACGAAAAGCAATTTTTGTTTGTGATAACGTCATCGGTATTTTTTAAATTAAGAAAATTTTAAGTACTTCTCACTTGCCGAAACATTTAATAGGGTTACTATAATAAATGTAATGTAAACAAAACTTTTAACGAAAACCATAATTACTCTTAATGAATCAACTTTAGAAGTCAAGAGAATTGGAACGATAATTTCTAATAAAAATTGGAGGTTATGGGCAAGAGCATCGTCTTGCTGAAACAACATATTCTGCCTCACAATCAGTGGTAGTTCATCAAGGTATGTGGTTAAGTCGTTAGAAAGGAAACGAATATAACGCTCGGTTGTTATGGTGGCGTTAATAAAAAATGGGCCCAAAACATTTCTCTCACTTTTCTTGAGTTTTCGTTGCTCCAGCGATAATGTTTATTTTGATTAAACATGCCATTGTTGGTAAAGGTAGATTTGTCGGACCACAGAATTTTTATGAGAAAATTTGGATTTTTTTGGTATGAGTTTAAAAACCAATTTAAGAAGGTTAGTCGTTTTGCAGTATTGTTTGGTTGTAAATGTTGAACTAAGTTCACCTAATGAATTATTAAAAGTAGATGAATATTCTAAGTAATAAGATGTAGTGTACCTTATAAGGACCTAATTTATGTTTTGTCAAAATGTGATGAATTAGACTAACAAGTGTGTTGGTGTTACGTGCAACTTCTCGAACTGACGTTTGTGGTGTTTCTTCAAAGTTTAATAACACGTCCAATTCTAAATTTTGGTTTTGAACACGACGATTTTCTTTTACTTTTATTAAAGATCCAGTTGTCCGTAAACGTTCCTCCAATTTTCCGAACTTACGACGGTTAGGTGCAACTTTATCGGGAAAACGATCAACATAAAGCGTTTGCGCTTGAACACTGTTTTTTTTACACTCAAAATAAATTTGTAGCATATCGACTAGTTCATTAATGTTTTCCATTTATGGATGAGTATTAATAAATAAACCAAACTCTTTAAGCGTCAAATAAACGGCGCAGTTGTTTCGGGCTTTGCTTGATTATTTTTACCAATTGTTTGTTCCAGAGAATTACAAATCAGCAGCCCACTAGGTCAAATGGAGCTTTTCAGAAAACTAGAAAATTTACTAATTTAAATGAAATTTATTTTAGTGCCCAAGTTTAACATAAATTAATATTATTTCAAATTTTTCTCTAACAATAAATTACGTATTGCTACTTTATCTGCCAAACTAAGAATATTTCGATATTAAGTACGGTGTTACTAAATTGAAAAAATAACGTAATGTGTATTTTTATAGAAATGTTAGGTTGAAGTGTGCAAATTTAGATCAGAACTAGAACAATTACTAAACGTCAGATCAAGGATCAAAATGACAAAATAATCTATTGGTCATTTAGTTCAAGAAATATTACGTGATTACATAAATGTGTTGAAAAAGAAATGAAAAGAATTTGATCGAATGTTACAATATACAGGGTGTCAAGCAGAGAAATTATTTGCAAACATTTTGGACGGTGCTAACTACCATATTTTAAGTAAAACGTATTGTACAGAGTGAACCGATTTTGATGCAGGGTATTTCGGTAACTATTACTGTTAGAGCAAAACTGTTTACGTAGCATTAGGGCAACTTTTTTAGACAAATTAAAGAGTAAAAACAAAAATTTGCTTTGTTTTCACAGATGTGACAGGTTTCATCGTTTTAAATTATTGCATTGCCTACTTACAAAAGTGGAAACTAACAAATTCGTTTGTAATTCCGTAATTTTCTAAAAGAATCTTTATAAACTATATATTGTTGAAAAGCTTACAAGATAAGGATTTTAAAAGTCAAAGTCAACTATGGTTTCCATTAAAAAAACTATGTTTATGTGGCATCTCGACTATTGGTGACCAAAGTTAAAAATTGACTACTCCATTTGATTCTACGCTAAAATTACACAAAAAATGTCTTTGCACTTCTTCCTAAATTTTCGAAATTTGGAAAAATTCAATTTTGGTTCCTGCGTTAAAACCGAAAAAAGATAGCAAATTTTTTTTTTCGCTGTTTAATTTGTCTCAAAACGTGAACAGTTTTGCTCTAACCGTTTTAGTTACCGAAATACCCTACAATCCTAGCGAAATCGGTCCACCTTGTACAGGGTGTTATTCGAGACGGTCTGTAGTAGCCTAACATTTTAAAAATATTTTTAGATGGGCGTATGTACATCAACAAAGGCTACTTTCTTAAATTATTTTGATTTGTAACAGAAGACCCAAAAAAAGTGTTGCGCATAAAAGTTACATATTTTTAAATAGAACACCCTCTATTTTATTGTTTTATTGTGATTTACATACTTATGTGAAAATAGTATCTTTTTTATGAATTAATTAATTAAGACACTTTTTGTATTTTGTGTGGAGATACTTTAAATGCATTATATAACAAATTTTAACTGATAATAGAAAACAAAAATGCAAGGAAATGACAATAAATAATAAATATACTCGACACCAATATAAACTCTGCATAACAATTATCGCATCACTAAGTTTTTTGAATCCATAGCAACAGGGCGTCAAATGTTTGACTTTTGATACACAAAAAGTATTGTTTTGAAACGACTTTGACATATTGTAAGTTAAAAGTTTCTTTTTGATGCGCAATTTTACATGTGTTTGGTGATTTTTCAAAAAGGTAAAACTTCATCTAACTTTTTGCCATGTTAATTTTCTACGAATTTTGTATCTGGCATGCCCTTGTTAAATTTTTTTTTAGATGGCGCTTCCGCAAAGACATTCGCACCATAGAAGCGGCCCAAGCAATTGTTTTATTGCTGGATGGCCGTTCCCAAAGACACGTCGTTGGTATCATTGGTGTGCAACAATCGACCATCAATTGCACTTGGGCACGTTATAACAAGACAGGACAATATACCAGAAGACCTAGTCAGAGTCATAGAAGAGTTACAGGTGCAAGAGATGACCGTTTTCTGCAAATATAATTACGACATTGTACCGCAAGAATGCTACAAACATAGCTCCATACTGCTTGAAATGTCGGAATTTGTGTTCAGGAAGTAAGAAATCGTCTCCGTGAAAACAATTTGCGTGCCCATGTTTCAGCTTCAGGTTCACTACTGACCAGAAAGTACCGAGTTGTCCGTTTAGATTTGCTCAAACACAGGCGGCGTGTACATTTTGAAGATGAGTCGGGATTTTGTTCATGGTCTTCTGATTGACTTGTACCAGTATACCGTAGGATTTCTTTAGAAGGTCGTACGGAATTGATGACGTTTCGGAATGGAAACCTTACAGCTGTACGTTATATAACAGAGGTTTTAGAACTTTACTTCATGCTAGACGGTACTTTCATCGGAGAAGAATTTCTGTTTATGCACGATAATATTCGCCCGCACATGGCGCGTATCGTGGAAATTTATCTGTTGGAGGTTGGAGTGCCCACTATGAACTGGTCAGCACGAACCCTGTCTATGAATCCGATTGAACATGTATGGGATTTTCTGCAGCAGCAGCAGCTATGGCAGCGTAGAGCGCCACCAAGAGACCTGGAAAATCTGCAACAGGCTTTACTGGAAGAGTAAGACACCATTAGCCAGGACTATGTTGCAGCACTGATACGAAGTATGTCACAGAATCTACAGACCCTTATAAGAGCAAAAGGGGGCAATACTTGTTATTAAAGTTCATCAGATTTTGTGAAAAAAATTAAATAAAAATCGAAATTTTTTGCTCCTTCGCATTCTTTTTTTTTTTGGTTAGTAGAAATTTAACGTGTTTTGTTGTAATCGACATATAGTCACATTATATGCTAAAATGCATCTTGGGTATTCCATAAATCCACACAATTTTATGAAAACAGGTGTGATGCGATAATTGTTGTGCGAAGAGTATTATAAACCAAGTTAATTGAATGGCAAATAAATTATGATTTATAAATATATTGTTGTTTGGTAGTCAATTAGTTAAACGTAACTAATTAGTAAACTTCTACTTTTCTTAATCATTTCATAACATAAAGCAGTGGTTTTCCATACTAAATACAAACAAATCAATTACATCTAATTATGCAATACCAATATTATCGTTCAAATTATAGTCTGACTTTTTGGGATATTGAACGATTGAACTCGGAGTGTTTTGTTGTCAACAATATCTTTTTCGTTATGTTTGCTAGTATGCAAAAATAAACCTTTTAATTGGATTTGCTAAATTACTACTAAGATTAAAGCTAATAAAGCTTATGTTTGTATATATCTGATGTAACTACAATATTGACTTTAATAAACTGTGTAACTTAATCGCCAAATTATAGTAAATTTATGCTAACACTTTATTTTTAACATTGATTAATATAATAATATATTAATTTTTGTTTTAAGAAAAACAGTTTACTAAAGTCAAAAGTATTAGAGGAAATAGAAGTTTACGGCAATAATTACAAAAAAAAACAATCCGTATATGAATTATCATTTATTATAAACTTACGTGTATTATAAACAAATTTAAAGAAAACTTATCCTCACTATCTAATTATTCTTTACTTAATTTTTGGAGACACAACTAATTTAAATAATTTTGTGGTTTTGTACTTTTTCTGTACGATTTGTATTTTGTTGTTACTCACTTTTGTTAAATAACTCAGAGAAAATGTAAGTTTTCAAAAACTTTTTAGAGAACTCTCAGAATTTTAGAAAATAACCTACCTTTAAGTTTATTAAACGAAATTACTTTTTATATCATTTTTAAGTTATTCTCACGAAACTAATTTTTACTACGTATTTCCACGATTTGCGAATTTATACTACTTTTTTATATTAAATGCAGTAGTAAAAAACAACTCTATTTTTTTGTTTTCTAGTTGTTAAAAAAATCTTGAACTGTCGACGATGTAAAAATACTGATTCAATTTGCAACCTTTTTTATTATTGGTTTTGATGTACATATATGCGATACGTGATTCTGTTCTGACTTTTGATTGAATTTGTATTACGTGTGGTAACTTTTTCCTATAAAACAAAACATTCAATCGCATATACAGAAAAAATGGCACTAGCTCCATGGTTTATATGCAATATAAAAATAGTAGGTACATACATATCTCCATTAATTTTAAAACTAAGTTTGGTAATACAAAATCTAGATTAATAGAAAAAAACGAGTTTTAATAAATAAAAAATTACGTTTCAAACACATTTAAACATTATTTGTGCAATGTTGCTAATATTCTTATGACGTCAAGAAACTTGATTGATAATTTTTTATAATGTAATCGTATTTATACTTACAGAACTTACAGAAATGTAACTAACTGTGTTACAGTGGTTTCACAAATAATTGTTAAAAATTCCGTTTCAGTTTAATATCACTTTAATTTCGTAAACCATATAAAATTCATAAATGGAACAGAGAAAGGATTCAATTAAATGAAAATGTTTTTTTGTACACTTTAAAATATAAATAATATTCGTTTCTTGAGTTTGTCAATTATAATTTAAAATGGTATCATTGTAATTTAAATTTATTGAATACTTAACAAAAAGAAAATATCTCACCTGTTGTTCTGCATATTGTCGTGTTTCTAACAAAAAGTAGATGTTTCTTTTAAAAAGATATGTTTTATACCAAAATTGCAGAAGATACGATCATTGGCCATGATTTAACAGGAAATCGCTTTAGTAATACAACATCATTATATCATTAGGACAATTCAAAAAAGAGGAAATTATAATGTCGAGGACTGATTTTATCCAATAAGTTACATTCAAAATATCCAAACAACAAAAATTTAATTAATTATTGAAATCATAATGTCTAGGATTTGTTTTTATAAATACTTGACCATGATGTTTCATAGTTTTAAACTTGCTTAAACCGTTGCCAAAACATATCTTTGAATGAACTTCGTCCATAGCAATTTCTCGCTACATTTATTTCTAACAAGTCTGTTTCTGAGTGTAGTAATACTGAGAAATACGCTCGCATTTATTTACGAATGTCAATCTTTATTTTTGTATTGTTTTTGACGTTAGAAATAAGTTCTAATTCACTTTATAGAATAGGTTTTAATTTAATATTTCAAACCTATTTATTATACAAATAAGAGTATAATTATTTTTACCTTTAATGATGTGTATAATGAAAATAAAGATAATTGCACCTGAAATGGATAGGTTAAATTGTATACAATTATTATTTTCAATTTGTTTAGTTTTTTGTAAAGTTTATTTAATTAAATGCACTTTTTTCTTGTAACAACAACAATGTTATTTTTAGTTCTATTGAACTCTTAAATTTTTTCGTACAAGTTACAAAACAAAAACAAATTATTAAATGCAAAATTTAAATGGTTTTTTTGGACACTCGTAGTTATAACAAATTGTAGGCATTTTCAGTTCAATGTCAACTTCTAAATGCACTTTTATTTGAATTAAAAATATACACGCACAACAACAAAGTTTCAATTATTATTTTTGGTTTCCCTGAAAACGGTGTTTTTGAACTTTTTTGTTTTAGAAATAAGTCGAAATTAAAAGAATCACCATTATTTTTAAGCATTTAATTTGAAATCCTTAAAAATGCAAAATTTTTCATTGCGTAATGACACCTCTGGGGATCTTCGTTATATCATCGCCATATTTATGTACTCAGGTATATTGTAATTAGTTTTTAAATAAGAAGTGTGAAATAAGTATGGTAAGTTATAAAATACATAAAAAAGTAATAATGTTAGCTTGATTTGGATACTCCCACATAGAAACAAATATTGTGTTTGTTGTGCATATACAGGGTGGCCCACCGGGAACGTTATCGATAGATTATAGGAAAACTGTACATGGGAAAAAATTTGAAAATTTGGTAGTATGCTAACATGTAACACTCATATATTATTCCATTTTTAGATTTTGCACAAAATTGTAGACACATTTTGTGTATAATATCCTATACCCAAGTCTAGCTGTTTTGGACTTATTTTAAATTTTATGTCAAAAATGACGTTTTCAGGCCTAAACAAAATTAGTAAAATTTCCTATACTAATGCCTTTATTATTTAATTGGAATAAGTTTCCTTATAGCAGGGGACCTATTTTAGTGGGCTATTTTGATATTTTGATAATAAATTAATACAGGGCGATAAAAAAAGGATTAAAATTAAATTCAAAAACACGTCAAAAGTCATTTGTTTTAAATGCAAGCACCATGTTTTTATAATTTTATCTTATTTAGCATCAAAAATAAGGTTGACTTTGTACATGGTTGTCTATTCAAAAAATTCATGTTTTTCGAAATATTGGCAATTTAACATTTTTTTTTGTTGCACAAATACTATTGATTTCTTTTAATATGAATGGTTATTCGTAATTGGCCATGATGGCGTTAGAAAACAATCATCTGTCAAGGATATGTCAAACTGTGTGTATCAAACTAAGAAATGCCAACAGTTAACTGTACCGACTGTGATTGTTAAAGTGCATATCGTTATCAAAGCGATAACTTATTATTCTTGAAACACACGTGTGTCGATAAAGCCAAGTAATTACTTGTACAGTATTACACACGTAACGAAAGAACACCTGGCTTTATCGACACACGTGTGTTTCAAGCATTTAAAGTTATCGCTTTGGTAACCATATGCACTTTAACACTACAGTCGGTACAGTTAACTGTAACACATGTTCTTAATATAACTTTATTACATTGTTCATAAATAATAAATAAATTTAAGTAATCTTCGTTTGTATAATTTAAGCGTCCCGGAATGATTATTGAAAATTTTTAACAGTTTGACATATCCTTGACAGATAATTGTTTTCTAACGACATCATAGCCAACTAGGAATAACCATTTATATTAAAAGAAATACGATAGCATTTGTGCAACAAAAAAAAAGTTAAATTGCCAATATTTCGAAAACCATGAATTTTTTGAATAGACAACCTTGTACAAAGTCAACCTTATTTTTGATGCTAAATAAAATAAAGTTATAAAAATATAGTGCTTGCATTTAAAAAATGACTTTTGATTGTTTTTGAATTTAACTTTAATCCTTTTTTTATCGCCCTGTATTAATTTATTATCAAAATATCGACATAGCCCACTAAAATAGGTCCCCTGCTACAAGGAAACCTATTCCAATTAAATAATAAAAGCATTAGTATAGGAAAATTTTATAATTTTGTTTAGGCCTGCAAACGTCATTTTTGACATAAAATTTAAAATAAGTCCAAAACAGTTAGACTTATGTATAAGACATTATACACAAAATGTGTCTAAAATTTTATACAAAATTCAAAAATAGAATAATATATAGGGTGTTCCATTTAAAATAAGCAAGTTAACACCTACTTTCGGTATAACCGGAAGTGTCACCATCTTGAAAATATTTTAGCGGAACTGCCCCCGTCGATGTTAGTATACTACCAAATTTTCAAATTTTTCCCATGTACAGTTTTTCTATAATCTATCGATGGCGTTCTTCGGTGGGACACCCTGTATTTGAAGAATATTGAAATGTTGAAAATTGTTTTTAAATATTGTGTAGTTATCCGGAAAATATGATACATACAATTATTTTATCAGAATATTGTTACAATATTTATTTACAACATATAATCTTACATTTGTGGATATATTGTGTTTGTATATTGTTCTAATATTGTGTACAAAATGTGTGCACGATATTTTTTTTACAATGTTGACAAAATATTTAATTATAATAAATTTTGACTTTTTTGTAAGTTTATTGTTTTTTAATATTGTGGTAATATCAGAAATACGTTACTAACCAATACTGTAAACACAACCTTATTATGTTATTTAATCACATTAATTGTTGAATAATTGTAGCTTCGTCGTGATTTAACGTTGTTGTGATATTGTATAGAGCAACTCTGTCCAATATTTGATTTACAAGAATTTTCCAGCATTTACCAAAAATCACATTTTTAATTTATTATTTAGCTTATTGTGTAATTTTTAAAATAAAGCATTATACTGCGATCGCGCTACTGGCAGCTGATTTTAAATGTAGGTATTTAAAATATTGCATTTCGGCTCATTTTTGATTAAATCATTGGCAATCATTTAAAAAAAAATTAAATTAATTAAAACTAAAGTAAAGAAGCAATAAAACGCGCGTTGGACTCCGATAATTATATAGACCACATAACGGTTCTTTCGTAGAGAAGATTTTACTGGCAATCCCTTTCAACTTGCTTTTAGCGTTAATATAAAAACACGGGTCCATTGATTGGTACATATCGGATGTAAATAAATTCTTTATCAAAAATGAGACCTCTACATTATTTTGATATAATTTCTGCAATGCAAATTAGGTAGGTACCCTAATCCTACAATTTCGTTTTCGTACTTTTCCATTGGTAGATACTTAAAAATTCAAATAATGAAAGTTAATTAAGATTGAAATAATCTACAAAAAACCTAATTATTAGATATTGACGTATTCAATATTAGTCACCACACTATGCAGGTTTATTCTGATCTTTAGGGGCAGTATAACATTTACATCAGAATACTATAATGAAAATGCACCATACGAATAAATAAATTAAATAACTATATAAATATACTAAACTAGAGAATTTAAGAATAAACGTTATTGTTTCGAATGTCTATTTGTTGTATTATGTATTTGTATTGCTTTGAGTATTTTCCAACTAGGATTCCCGTTTTCGGATTAGCGTTTGATATTAGTAAAGGCAAACCTTTGTCTTTTATCTCTGTTTATATCAGGTATAAGAGACAAAAAGCCCCGTACCCGGAAAATATGCATTTTCACATTCTTATCTGTGTGGCTTTTTAAGTCTTACAAGCAATTACAAACTTTTCCATTACTTTAAATGCTTATATACGATTTTTAAAAATTGGTTAAAATTAATATATAAACAGTTTTTTTTACCTTACATATATAAAACGTTTGTACACCTATCTAATAATATATGAAATGTTCTTTAAAAATAAATTGGACAATTTTTCTTTGTAACCTTAATACATATTTATGCATACGTATACAAAAAAAATAGATGCCCAGTTGAATTGCACTATGCGTATAATTAGTGGAACCATTAAATCTACTCCTCTCAATTGGCTTCCTGTTCTTTGTAATATTACTCCATCGAACATTCGACGAAAAGCTACGTTAAAACGAGAATGGGATAAATGCTAACTTAACAAAAAGTTATCAATTTGGATTGACATTGACAACCCTCCTGCTAAAAGACTTAAATCTCAAAGTCCTATATGGTAGCAAGACTACTTAAGTACAGCTTTTTCTGAAGTTGAAGAGTGGAAAAAAATATGGTCTAGAGTTGATGTTTTCAATAAACATCTCATTGATGATCCAACAACAGAAGTTGTGATCAAAAAATAAAAATTTGGTCAAAAATAAATCGCATAAGAACAGGCCCTTCAAAATGCAACTCTATGTTGTTTAAATGGGGTGCGATTTCTAATCCAAATTGTGAAAACAAACTGGAGACCGTTACACATATTGTAGAGGATTGTCAATTAACGAAGTTTAAAGGAGAATTTCCAAACATTCATAATTTAAAGGACGAAGCTATATTATGGCTTACGAATCTGAAGGACTTGTGAAGTTCAGCAATATATTATATTCTTTGTCCTGACTATCTGTTTTTTCATTATTTTTTTTCTGTTTCTTTAACCTACAATTTTTTTTGTCATTGTCGTGACTGGCGCTTGAACCGGTCCATTATATGTCGTCATGCAATGGCTGTGCTGTTATTTTTTATGTTCTTATTTACCTTCTATAATGTTTACACACTTAGGGTAAGTAAGGGATAGATGGACCACATTTTATGAAACCAATAAAAAAACAATTATTTGATATGATACGTATATTTAAGCACAAAATAACACAAACACGGGTCTTTGCCTAAATTTTGACAATTCTTAAACTAAAATACTTCAATGCGTAACAACAAAATACATAAAGCAAATGTAAGCTGTTCTGGACCATCTCACCTCCTAAGTAGAGGTGAGACGGACTAATAACGATTTTATAGATGGACCAGTAGAAAAACAATCTATAACATATTATTTTTTAGCGGATGCATGAATTCCACATCGATGACAGGTGTTCTTCAATGATGTGCACTCTTGGTGCAACCACCGGTCGCATACGATGCAACGTATCCAGTCTTTTTAATTTTTCGATAATCTTCGCCGCAACCAGCACATTCATTTTCATAGTCTTTCGCGTTTTCATCATTATCAGAGCTGTCGTTCAGAATTAGATCTATTTTTGAATTTGAAGACGAGTCTTCAGGACGATTTAATTTTTGTTTCCTTATTGTTGTTTTCTTTTTATCAACTTTCTTGGCACGTTTTCCTTTTTTTGCAGCAGATTTTTTTCTTTTTCTAATTTTTGTTTCCGATGTAAGTAATGTGGCAATACTTCGAGCTCTCTTTCGTACGGCGATAATTGTAGGGATTATTGGATGAATATCGTCAAGGATGTGTAATTCTTGATATGAAATTAGCTCCATTTGTATTGGCTGTTTCTTGACCGGACTTTGAAGTCGGTTCTGCGATGGACCCGGGACTGGTATTATAGAAGACGCCTCGACGGGACTCGGAGCTTGAATATTTGTTATGTAGGCATAATCTGGTATTGCTTCAGGATTAAATTGCGATATACCGGTGGAACTGAATGCTGAAACTGCATTTTAAACTGTTGCAGCCTTAGGCCAAGCATCACCAAGCAATCCCCCAAACTTCAATCTGCTCAACTTTCGGCTTAGATTGTTTTTTACAAAATTACGACAGGCATTGTAGTAGTACGATTTTAATGATTTAAAGAAAGCACGATCAAGTAGTTGCAGATAGTGTGTTGTATGCGATGGAAGACACAGTAATAATACATCATTTTTATCTGCATATTTAACATTTCTATGTACTTTGCCAGGACATTTTCTCGGAACAAAATGTGACCTTAGCCAGTCAAAGAAGATATCTAAGGTGACATATGCTGATTTCTCTGACATTCGTACTACTAAGCCTGGAGGCATGCCATCTGAGAACTCATCTTTCCTATGTTTACCCTTAAATATGCAGTAAGGTGGAAGAAATACTCCTTCTAAATTGCAACATGCCAACACACTAATAATCTCTCCCTTTTTACTAGGACTAAGTAAGGGGACGCTTTTTGAGCCTTTTTCAGCTAATACATTAGAGGCTCTAGTGTTTAACTGAAGGCCCGTTTTATCTGCATTATAGATGTACCCTGATTTTTTGTGAAGATTATTTTCTGACAATATTTTATCAAGCAAATCAAAGTAGCCTGTCACCCTTTCTTTAGACATGCTAGCTGCTCGAGCCACTAATTTATTCTCCGCTTTCCTCACAGATATATCAGGTTGTCTACGTAAAAAAGACTGAAGCCATTTGTAGCCTGCTTTACCTAAAGAATAAATAAATAATCAAATAGTAGGTTATATTGAATTAATTTATAAATCTACCTTTTTCTTTGTTAAATTTGTGTTTAAGGCCCATTGTTTCTGCTAAGTTGTATGCAGTAATTCGCACTTTATCTCCTGGAAGGAGCGAATCCACTTCTTTGCAGTTTTTTTATATGCTTTACCAACTTCCGCTCACCAACTTCGCCCAAAGATGAGTCTGGTCCAAGCCGGCTATTTTTGACCGCATTATTATTTTTTTAGCGACGTTTTAAAGTTGATTTTGAAATTGAAAACCGTCTAGCCGCCTCATTAACGCCCATTGCAAAAGTTTAACAAAAACTCACCGTTGGCCAAGTAATCTACACAAAGGTAAGTACTTGCACAAACTTTTTACACTCTCGAAACAGCAAATTGTTATTTATTAAAACCGGCCAATAATCTTTAGTTGCAACACTGACATCATATAACACTGTGCCTGTTCTTGCAATTTCATCCACTACTGCTGCGATCTATGTGTTAAATTCGGAAATATCAGTACTGGTCCGTCTCTCCTGCTGGTCTATCTATCTCCCACTTACCCTAATTAATATTATTACATGTAAATACTAAAGTGGGTAAGGGTTGGCATGTTTAGGTTTTAGTGGTTTTCCTAAACCTTGAAGTAAATGCTTTGCCAAGACGAACCAACCCACTATTGTACACGGTTTCATCACCACACTATACAAATTTATACTGATCTTTTGGGGCACCATACATAACATTTACATCACAATACAATATTTGTATAATGTACCATACAAATAAATAATTTACCTACATTAAATAAATAAAAAGTTGTTTACTTAGGTATTAATTTTGATTTACGCACTCATGATTCCTTCGTAAGAAAAGAAAACAAACATCATCATAAAGATAGTGAAAACTCTCCCTTTACTGCAACTTTATAATTTTGATATAGTAAAAGATTTTACATTAGATTATATGCACATGGCATGTTCAAGGGTATGAAAAAATTATTCGTGTTATGAGTAAAGCGTCGCTCTAGGATCAGCATAAGTCGTTATAACATTAAAACAATTGACAAAATTAAATTGTTAAGAATGTTAGAAGATATACTGAGTTCAATCCCAAACCCAAAGCTTTGACGGAATTAGATTATAGGAAAGCCTCAGAGCATCGATTTTTTTATTGTACTTGGGACCCGTCGTTTTGCCGGGAATTGTTTTAAACAAATTTTCAAAAATTTTGTATACTTTCATTGTTTACTACGAATAATTATTTCGGAGGAGATGATTATCAACAACGGCGACCGTGCAATAGAATTTATTAAAGGTTTCACAAAAATTTGTGGAAATGAGAACGTATCATATAACGTACATTCTATTCATAATATGGTAGTGGATGCTGTAAATATTAAATTACTTATACGTCATATTAGCTGCTTCGAGTTTGACTCTTATTTAGGTAGAATTAAAAAATTAGTTCGAACCAGCAGAAATTTGATTTCTCAAATTTGCAGAAGGTTATCTGAAGACTTTTTAAAAAAATCTAAACACTTTATTTTAATTCGTTAAACATAATTACAAAACATGAAGGGCAAGAAATAGTTCAATTAGAAATTGGAAATTCAATTTTAAAAACTAATAGCCAATCTAATTCTTTCATAATACTAAAAAAAATAAAGTAATGAAAATAATAAATATTGTAGTTGTCAATTCTTTTGTATCATTTTGTGGGTAACATTTTCCAAAGTACAAAGAAAATATATACTTTAAATAATTTCTTATCACTCAAGACAAAAATGATGGAAATTTTAAAACTGAGTTCATACAAATCTACAGTAAGCATGAAAGAATATGAAATTAAATGCATCGTCGTTCCACACAATTTTAAAAAAGTTCTATAGGTTTATTACATTAACAAAAGTACGCACTTTATTTTTTTAAATTAATGTGATTCTAACAAATTTTCTATTATGTCAATAGTTCATTAATATAAGAATGTCACAATCTTGGGATATTATTATATGGACCAACAAAAACTCTCCAGACGTAGTTTATAGTTCTTGGGCAGTTAATGAAGACCAAACCTTGTATGTTAAGCAACAAATATTAAAAAATCAAAAATTTTGAAAACGGTTAACCACTGTACTCCGCCTTTATCAAAGAGAATTATGAAGAACTTTCAGCAACATTTAAGAAGACAGTAAGAGGTTTAGACTAAACAAAAAAAATTGAATTTGAAAAGACTAGAAGTTACATACGGCGTTGAAACGGAAAATGAAGAAAGTGAGGTTTTTTAGTAAATTAATGAATTTCGTAAACTTTTTTTCATTTTAGGAAATGTTTCTATTGTAACTGAAAATTCACAACATGAACATGAACAATTAAAACATATTTATGAATTTATGGCGGGATTGGAATTGCACATTTTTGAATTTAAAAACAACATCAAGTCTATAAAGATGTCTATTGATTGTCCATCAGTTTCTGATGATAGAGCAGCAAACACTGAAGTGTGGAATTTCCCTCTCCCTATTTCTAGCACAAACGAGTTTGAAAAAGGAGAGAAGCTTTTTCCCAACTTGAAATCAAGTTTGGTACGTATGAAACATTTTGCAACTCCTAACTATAATACCTACAGCAAACACATGGAAGTATGCCACTCCCTATTAATCAGCGCTAAATTTAAAAATTATTTTATTAGTGTAATTTTTTCAGTCAGTGTTACAACCAACTGACTGAATTGTTTGACATTTTAGTTTTGATTTTTTTACTAATATACATACTGTATTTTAAGCATGTTTGTTGAGTTTAGTAGGAGGTAATGGCACAATATCTCGAATATGCTAAAGAAATTACTAAGCCAAGAAGTAGCGCTTTTTTCAGTGGAACGGGAAAGAAAAGGAAGATGAATTTTAGTGATAGCAAATATTTTTAAGCTATAATTGATATATCACAGATTATACCCTTACAACCCTGTATCCTAAAATCATTATATAGACCAACACGCCAGCCACAGAGCAAGAAGTCAAAAAACTTGTTGAACTAATTTTAGCGGGAACTGGTGACTGGAACGGAAATTACAATAGAAAAAAAATTAACGAACAAAATGTAAATGTCGCAGTAGAATTATAATCTTTATTTTGTTTCTGTTTGAGTAGATTAGCTAATCAATAATGTATCTTTTCAAAATAATTTTTTTTTAATTGAGTTTTTTATATGGACTTCTAAGAGACTTTTCTCACTGTATGCTGTTTTTTAATACGTAGTTGTTTTTCTTTAAATGTTAGAGAGTTGTTTGATACGAAATTACCAAAATTTGACTTAATATAAAAAAAATTAAGTAATTAATAGACTAATAAAACATAGTGTTTCAAAAAGAAGTCAATAATAGGTAGAACCAATGCATCATTCTACAAAATATGCCGTACATTTTGATTAATATCAAAATTTAATATTTCACAATACTATACTCAGTATACTATTAGCGCGGAGTAATAAACCTGTCAGAATTATCGAATCTCCCGTATTGCAGTAGCGTAGGTACTTGATACGTTTGGAAAATCATATTTTTAGTAGGTAAATATATTATAATAGTAAAATCTACCTTGATATGAATTATTATGTGGTTTCTTTTATTGTTTCAATCCTTACTTTGTGGAATCTACAAATTTTACTTCTTACGTATTATATACCATTATTTTTGTATCTTAGTATAATACTCACATCTACGGCTATGATTCTCGTTACGTCAGTACCTGGGCTGATGGCAACGTATTTACACAGATTAAACTATTGTTCTCAGACCCTAGATGGGTCGATATGCTGCAAGAGCGGCACAATGATCGTATTTTGGTTAAAATTTATTGGTTTTACTTAACCGTAGAAGTACCGCTTTCACAAGAAAATAAAGAATTATTTCCAGCAATTATGATTTATTACTCCGCGCCAATAGTATACAGACTTTAACACAATATTCTTCTATTGTGATACTACATTGTCACAACGTTCACGTAATATTACTCTTAATCTTGAATAATAAATTACAATATTGTAAAATATTAAATTTTATTGTAGAATATTGTGCAATTGCAAATATTGTAACACAATATTATTCAATACTATAAATTGTAATACAATATTTCTACAATGTAATTAAATGTTTTTTTCTACGTGGGCTGCAACAAATTCAAGTTTTACACACAGAAATTTCTTTCCAATAAACATATAAATTAAGAATTTTGTTTATTTGTTTTTCGAAATTAAAAGTTAATACAAAATTAACATCCGATAAACCAATGCAAAAATATTCACCGTTCATAACAATAGCTGGGCACCAAATAATCCTAGAACCTAAATGTCTTGGACCCTAAACGTGTTGGCGCCCAATCGGCAGAGCCAAGCAAATTTTGGTTTTAATTTTGATATGCGTAAACTAAAATATATTCATTTTATTTGGGTTATTAGCTCTAGGATTGTTATGTATTACAACACACATGAACTTACCATTAATTTGTTATTTACAATACATTTAGCAAGCAAACAATTAGTAGATAAGTAAAGCTTAGCTCTAAAACTAGAATAAACTGTAAATGTAAAGCTAACAGAGTTTTTTAAAGAGTTTATTTCAAATCTTTAAAAAATGAATTAAAATAACAAAATAGAATTATTAAGGATAACAGAATAAAAAACCGCAAACCATACCCGCTTAACACGTTAACTGACTCCATCTTAAAAAAAAAAGTTTACCAGGCAACATACGAATCGGACCCAAAATTTTTGCTGTGAGTCTTTTTGAATTTTATTAGGCAGCAAATTTAATTTTTTGGTTGGTTTTAGATATTTTTACTTTATGAAGCACGGATGCTTCTCAATGCCTTTTTAAACCTTTACGCATTCATGCTTTTCAAAAACTCTCGCATTTCATAACATGAAAGTGTAGTTTTAATTTCAGATGCCTTCAATGAGGCAAATTTTATTGTAGTTCATGTTTCTGTAAAGTTTCCACATGCATTGTATAAATCCAATAATTATGATTTTTTTCGTTCTTGTGTAGAACAGAATTGCTTGTATTTTTAATGCTTCTTTCATAAAAACCTTTCGATATTATTTTGAATCATGTATAAACTTAAACAAAATAAATATGTAAAGGTAATTGGAGAAAATTTTCTTTATTTCTTTATGATACTACCTTAGTACAGGTGGGGTACGTGTGATTCCTACATTTCAAAAGGCTAGCAAAACAAAACTAAAAGATATATTTCAAAAAAGTTTTATATCCTGGAATGTTTATATAATGTAGTTTTTTTTAAGCTAAGTTTTAAAAATAATATCCTTTAAATGATGGCTTTGGCGGGCGACACACATATTGAGCCGTTCTTAGAAGGTACGTATGACTTTTTCGAGTGGGGCGAGGGTTATCTGCACGAATTCTTTCTCAACTGCAGTCTTCAGGTTATTGAAAGTTCTAGGACAAACTTTAAAGACCTTGACTTTAAGGTAACCCACAGAATAAAACTGCACGGGCTTAAATCTGGAGAGCGCGGGGTCACTGAATCGTCTCGTGCAAAGAGATCACCTTACCAGGAAACATTTCCTAAAGAATAGTGCGTGACTGACGTGCAGTGTGTACTGTAGCACCATCCTGCTAGAACCAGAAGCTGTGTGGATCATGTTCTTGACCAAATTCTTCGATTTTAGGCCTAACAAAATTTTCAAGCATGTCACAGTACCGGTTTGAGTTAACAGTAGCGGTGACACCATTCTCTTCAAAAAAATAAGACCCAATAATGCCTACGGAATACTGCACACCAAACTGTTACCTTTGGGCTGTGCAGGAGTGTTTCGTGAAGCTGTCGAGGGTTTTCCTTTGACAGGTAGCGAAAATTTTGTTTATTAACCCACCCTGACAGATGCAAATGAGCTTCGTTGCTACTCCATTAATTTGCAGTAGGAGGCACTTTGCAAAAGATCGTCTGGCAACATTCCACACGCCGCCCCCAGTCCGTTGGAGACAATATCTGCACAATCATCATCTTGTAGGGGTGCATCTTCAGGTTACAATGCAAAATGCGCTTTACCGTTTTGGTCAAAATCTGAAGAGCAGCAGCATGTTTGGGTGCAGAACACGTTGGAGACTGTTCAATCGACGCCTTAACTCTAGCGACGTTCTGACGGTCACAGCAGGGCCCTTCTTTTTCTCATTTAGTGCAGATCCACTTTTCCTAAATGTCTTCACTCAACACTAAATTGTTTTCCGGTCGGGAACACTAGCAGACGATGACAAATTGTACCTCGTGCGGAATTTCCTTTGTGTCGCAATGACAAATTCACATTTTTTAAAAAACTCTTGATAACGAAAGCGCGTTGCGTTTTAGTCCACAGCATGGTTACTATTAAAAACTATATCATCCATCCCTCCAAACAAGATCAACCTCACCCCTGTAGAAGTGACCATTCCGTCACAGCCAATCATTAAAGTGTGGGAGGTTCCCGTGTCCCACCTTGTATATATGGACTTAATCAAATCTATGTTTCCTGAGCCTAATACAGCATAAAAAAGTACTATTCCAGGATAAGATATTGTACCAATATGGGTTTCATATGAGCGATATGTTGTATTGGGGCCCAATATTTGAAAGATCTAACCAATACTGGTAGAATATTAGTTGAAGAACATCGGTCAATATATATCTCTAATATTTCTCCTTTAAAGATTCAATATAACGTTCTAATAAATTCGGTCGCCGAAGGTTGCTTTGATATTATCAATATTATCTAGTTTAGAACCTTTCCAAAACATTTTCCATATTAGCCTTATATTTTACCTGATTCTATTTTTCTTCCCACTACTACAACAATTTATACAAATTATACTCATAAATTATACTTAACTTTGTTACTTTAGATATAAAATGTAAAATTGTTAATATTATTGCGTCCCAAAACATACATATTTAGGTACGAGTCTCGAGAGAGAGAGAGATCGTAATTATAACGACCGTGCATAGAATCTGCTATTTATGCTTCCTGTTTTGCCAGCTTTGTTTGCTAAGGGTACGCACACAAAGAAAGCTGGTTACCTGCTTGCCGGTAACAAGCGCTTATAAGCGCCAATAATTAAGTCCGCTTTTAAATGCACACGCTCACAGATAACGCAGGTCGGTGCTTGTTGCCAACGCAGATCGGCGCCTACTTTTACCGGAATGAATTTTTAATTCTTGGTCGCTGGTTGTCGGTGCTGGACGTGCATTTTCTCACACATCAGTATTGACTATTATTATTATTATTATGGATGTCGAGTCATTAATATCGGCGATTTTTCAAAGAAACGCATTGTGGGACAAACGACTTAAGTCCCACAGCAACAGGAATATAGTACAGAATTTATGGAAGGAAGTTTGTAATGAAATGGGAATTGAAGGTGAGTTTATTTTTCTTTTAATTTTTTGTGCTCAAATATGTCAATACGTGTGAAAACCCAACAATTCCAATGCCTGTTTGACTGTAGCTTTTACTAACTTTTGAAAGAAATAAGTGATTGACTGAAAATTTGCTATACAGTGAGTGATTCAAAAGTGCGGATTGTTTCTGAAATAAATTGAGGAATTAGGCGAAAGGAGGTTAAATAGCAAAGGGACAATTTTCGATGAAAACTATATTATATTCTTGTAATTCTTGTTCTTCCCTCTCATGGAGATTATCTAGTTAGGTATACAAATCACAAACAGCTAATTTGGATAATTTAAAGGATTATCACTAAAGAAGTTTTTAAATATATCCCTTATGGTTTTGGCTGAATTTAACGGTCTTCCAGAAAGCTGATTATTTTGTTTCCTTGTCACAATTTCTACATCAGTTAGATGCCTTTCTATACCTTCTCTATCAAAGATCGTATTTTGTAAAATACAAACACATTTGATAATATTATCTGCAACAAGTATATCAGTTTCGATAGCTTTAGATAAGATGCGCCACTTTGAGTACAGAATCCCAAAAGTACATTCAACGGTTTTTCGCGCCCTGGAGAGTCTTCTATTGAAGCATTCTTCTTCGATTGACAAATTTGTTCCTCCATATGGTTTAAGCAAGAAATCAAGAAGTGGATATGCTTCATCTCCTATGAAAACGTATGGGGCCTTAATATTTCTTCCAGGTAGATAAGAAGCCTCTGGAATTTTTATTTGTTTCGTAGTGAGCAGTTTATAAAAGTCTGATGATTGGAATGTACCACCGTCACTCTGCTTTCCATATCCACCTACGTCTATGGCAATAAATTTGTAATTGGCATCGACTATTCCTTGAGTACGACAGAAAAATATTTTTTATAGTTAAAAAACATCGAGCCAGTCCTTTTTGGAGAAATAATACGTACATGTTTGCCATCAATAGCTCCGATAACATGCGGGAAATTCCATGTGTTGTAAAAATCTTCAGCTATTTTTGGAAGTTGTCCTTTGTTGGAATAGGCATATGTTCGTGTTGTAATTCTTCCCATAATGCTACTACAGTTTCAGATATGATCTTTCCTACGGTTGAGGCTCCCATTCGAAACGAAAATGCAAGCGTTTTAAATGAGCAGCCTGTTGCCAAATACCTGCAACAAATAATAATAATATTACTAATGATTTCACTGTGGTTGTTTGTTGGAAGAGGTCGAAAAAGAACGGATATGTCTGAATTGGAACTCTACCAAGATACGGCCCAAACATTGATATAGACAACTGATTGTACTCTTCTCTATTAACCCCTGTCAATAAATCACTATCTTCTAAATGTTGATATTATTATTCTTCAGGATTCATACCTGTTATCATTACCAGTATATCGTTTTTTTTCAGAAACGGTTCTAAGAAAAAAATGGAAGTACTTGCGTGACCAGTTTTCCGTTGAATTTGGAAAAATACCAAAAACTCGCTCGGGGGATCCGGCACCGAATTACACTGTAAATGGCCGTATTTCCAATCCCTTTTATTTTTAAAAGACATAGTAAAATCCCGAACTTCTGGTGGAAATTGCGCCGCTATAATACAATCAACAGAGGTCGAAGGAGATAATAGCGAAAGAAATAATGAGGTTTCTATTGAAGAGGCAGATATAGACTTAAATACACTGCCAAATGACGACTCTATTAGTGTACCAAATTCTGATAAAACTGAAAATATTGAGGTTGACAGCAAGAAGCATTCTTCACAAATGATGACTAAGCAGAAGACAGCTATAAAAAGAAAATCCAATAATTATTCTTGGAATGAAGAAATGATAAAGATTGAGCAACAAAATTGCAATATTTGCAGGAGAAGGCAAATAAACGATCGCGGGAAGCAGACGGAGATGACCACAACAGTTTTTTCAACAGTTTGCTGCCTCACGTTCGTAAAATCCCACCAAACAAAATATTGTCATTCCGAGGACGAGTGCAGCAAATTGTAGACGAATATGCATATGGACAAAGCTCTCTTTATGTAGCCACGCCACAGGTTTCCCCTACAGTGGTAGTGTATACTCTTCGTCCTCACTTTACTCAGCCTCAGTCCCTTCAGCATATGACACAGAATCAGAGACTCCCAACGACCTACTAAATCTTTGATATTTTCCATATTCTTATCGACCTTTACTAAATTTAGTACCTACTTAAGTATCATATTTTGAGGTTTATTACCTTTGTTTGTTTCTACTTAGGTATAATATGTTGTTACTTATGTTCAATAAATATTATAAAAAAATTCATTTTACTCACCTGATGGTAATCACAAGTCTTTCTTCAGGAAGGATTGGCTGTTTGTGCCAATTACACCACGTTTTTGTTAACCGCATTTTAATTTTTTCCAAAATATAGGTGAATGTTTCAAGAGCCATTCTCATATACTGAAAAAAGCGCTGTTCGTGCCGTTTTAACGATTGGAATAAATGGTGATATTCACCATACACTTTTCGTTCTTGATTCACTGGATGTATACCTTGCTTCGTACGTTGCATTCTTAAAAATGCATTTTCCATTAATAAAAAGTCTTCATCTGAAGATGAATTAGACATCTTTGTAGTAATGGAAGTTGCTTTTAAACTGACGGAAAACCGGCGTTCATTGTGTACTACTGAGATGACTTGTACGCGCTGGTTTTCGGCGCCGAAAATAGGCGCTTATTAACCAGCTTTCTTTGTGTGCGTACCCTAAGGCTGGAATGTGCTGAGTGTTGCGTTCCTATTAAGTTTTAAATAGTTTCAATTGGATTTTTTATTAAACTTGTAAGTATCTAAACTATCAATTATTGTTTATAGTATTATTTAGAGATTTAATGGAAACTTAATACGTTTGTAGTTAAATGATTATGTGTGTCGCAATTGTCAAAATTCCATATAGAAGTTTATTGTAAATCAATTAAACGTTTGTAGTTTAAGCGTGCTGATTAACGAACAATATAACCGACCTACATGTCACAAAGTTCGACGATACATACTATCAGCAATGGTGATTTCAAAATGTATTCTACGAGCGAAAGAGTGGTTCGAGGTGACTAATAGTACCAAACCTAAACTAACCATCATCCCTAATGATAATACTAGGAATGAAAAGAAAAAAAATTAATCAAACACGATACAACAGCCATGTGTCGAAAATTGTGAGTAATCACCTTTCTACATTTCAAAAAACTAGATGCCATCTACTAGCAACGAAATGAAGCCAATAAAATGTTTGTCCACAAACGATTCTATGATTACAAAATAGCCGTCACTGATTTAATTAATAATTTGCAAACTTAGTACATCAGAAAAAAGAATTGGAAGACGACTTAAGTGAAATGGCTATCATCAGAAAAACTGTTAATTCTCTTCCTTCGAAGTATTGTTGATACCGAAAGACAAACAGTGGCAAACTTAAAAGTTAAGCTTCATGATAAGGAACTAAATTTAAGCAACAAAAACAAACTTTGTCGTTGAACAAAACCAATGTAAAGTGTAACAAAAGAGGTAATTTTTAAGAGATTGTAGAGTTCCACTAAAGAAAAGTCTAGCCAATTTAATCGTCATAAATATTGCGGAAATGTGAGTAACCATCGCTGTAAGCACCTTAAAAATAGAAGTAATTGAATGTTCTACTTCTTCTTCTCCATTACTCCAACGAGTAGTCAATGTGTGAGGTTGAGAAACAACAAAATTGTAGAAGTAAAACGTATTGGAAAAATCTAAATCAAAAAGTACGTCAATGAAAAATTGCATAACGAATCACTTAAAGATGTTTGGTACGTCCCACAACTCAATTAATTTTCGAAGGAACAATATTTTTCAAAGGCCTTCGATAGACTTGATCATGGAATTTTGCTAAATAAATGATCCTGGTTTGGACTATCTAACAACCTTCTAAAACGTTTCCTGTCATATTTACACGAAAAAAGGCTTTATGTATTTGTAAATGGTTTTAAGTCTGTTGAATATCTTACTAAATCGGGCCTTTCTTATTTAACATATTTATAAACGATATTGGTGACAATGTCGATGTCGAGTATTTGTTGTATGCGGATGACTTAAAGATTTATAGTTAAATATCGAGTGTTGAGGATTGTAAACATCCCTTATTAAACCTAGATAAGATCCAGCAATGGTGTTTTATGTAATAATAAACTGGCTTTAAATTTTGCTAAATGTCAGACCATGACTTTTACTCTAAGACACAAACCCATCACATATTCTTATAGGATCAATGAAATGTAAAACGCACTTCCACTAACAAGGGCTTAGGCGTAATTTTTGATTCTTCAATATCTTTTTCAGAACATAAATTCTACGATTTCTAATGCTTTTCAAACTTATGGTTTCATTATGCGAACACTTCGGGAATTTACGGATACATCGACTATTTTAGTATTATTTTTCTTTTGTAAGATCTAAGCTTGGGTACGCGTCCTTAGTGTGGAGTCCTTCTTATTTAAGTCACGTTAACAAATTAGAATCAGTTTAACGAAGATTCCTAAAAACACTTTCGTTTAAGATTGATGGTACACTCATGAAATTTAAAACTTGGACACCACAATTTCTGTAAACAAAAGTTTGCACATTGTGAAGCGGGCTTAAGGGTATCATTTACAATTCTAACAGCAGGTAGTCTCAGCAGGGGTTATCTTATAGAAGGACTGTAGAATGAATCATTACACTAAGCACGTTTTAGAAAATAGGTAATTTACGTTGCTTACTTAATTTTTTCTTTAAAGAATATATTTGAAGGTATCGCTAATTAAACACCATAGCTCGATTAATTATCGAATCAAAATTTTGTTTAGGAAATGTTTACAAAATAAAATTAGAAATAATTTTGATTTAAAAAACGTCTACAAGCAATAACTTTTAAATTAAATCAAAAACTAAACATGGTTATTTGGGTTGACTGATTATTACTTATTTTTAAATAAATCTAACCTACTAATTACAAAATGTATATTTTATGACGTTTCATTTTTTCTGTAGTTAATATAAAAAGTGAAAATAAAAACTAAGGCAATTCTTATTGTCAACGTATATATTTAGTTTTTTGACAAGAATTTATTACATAATTATAATTAAGATACCAAGTTATAGTTTAAAATTAAATGAAAACTTTTTTTTAAATAAAGGTATTACTATATAAATAAATATAAGAAATCAATAATGGGTGTGACCTCCATTATTATTGATACATTCTTGGAGGCGTCTGCTCATTGACGCTATCAAGGTATCAATATAATTAATATTAATCGTTTCCCATGCGGTATCAATGGCTGCAATTAGTGCATTACGGTTTACTGGTATAAAATTTGGCCCTTGTTGTCTTCGGATAACAGCAAGTATTCGAGCCCAAACATTTTCGATAATGTTAAAATCTGGGCTTTTTGCTGGCCAGGGTAACAGCTCCAAGTTATTTTCTCGTATCCAATTGCGCACAACCCGCGAAGTATGAATAGGGGCGTTGTCCTTTAACAACAAAAATACATTATGAAAATGTTAATTCAACAGATCCCGAACTATTTTTTGAAAAAGTATAGTGAAATAAGAATACTTACTTGTTGGAAAATATAATCTTTGTCTGGATAAAACACTTCGACTGAAGGTTTCATAATAGTTTCCAAAATATCTAAATACGCAGCAGAATCAAGACGTCCATCGATAGCCCAACAAACTCCTGGACCCCGCGCGCTAACCCAACCCCACACATTCACAGAAAAATAACCACTTCGTTTTTAGGACATATGTGATTATTTTCGTAACGAGTTCCTTCCATTCTAAAAACTTTTAGTGGTCCATCGTTGCGGCTATTGAACGTTTTTTCGTCGCTAAAAATCACTCGATTCCAAAATTCCAAAGGTTCGTTCACATATCGCCTTGCAAATTCCAGACGACGTCTCATATTTTCGTCACTGAGAACTTCTTTCGCAGCAGCATTATACTTCTTTATTCCCATCTCCTTTAATCTTTTTGTGCAGTTATACGGCATCCGGGAAAATGTGTATCTGCTATAGCCCTGGAGTATGTAGCAAATGGTTGTTCTGTTACGTAATGAAACAACTCGAGATCTTGAGCACGTGTAGATACTTTAGGTCTACCACTTCCGATGGCTCTTTCCAAAGTGTGTTCAAGATTCCATTTTACTCGGTAATGCCCTACGGTGCTTTTGGTATATCTAACATACGTGAAATTTCACGCACGCTACGGCCCGCCGCTAATTCCAAAACAATCCGCGCTTTCAAATCAGCACCGAGATGAGGTGGCATTTTCACAACACTTAAAATTTTAAACTAAAATGGAATTTACATTTCTTACTTTATTTATTGGTTCACACTACCCCTTCTCAAACAGTAGGTAATTGTTTATTTATTACATACTTCTAATGACCAATGTAACAACCCTTAGAGCAATATGACTCAAAGGAAGTAAATTAAACAAGCAAGGATATTCTATTGTTATTGAAACTTATTCATAAAGTAAAAGCCATTTCCTTATAATGCTAATGGACAGGATTTTCTTTTAAGTATTAAGATTACAATAGAGGACTTATAAACTTTCGAAAATATCTAATTATAAATATTTACACTGCAATTGCGCTTTTTCCTTAATAATTTCTTAGCAATAACATACACGTTCTTGGTTTTAAGTTGTCATAAATTTGATATGATATAAATTTGTGTTTCTAATATTACATCACAAACTAATCTTTATTCGCCAAAAATTGTTGCTTAAGTTGTAAAGCTTCGTACACACCTGAACAACAAACCGAGCAACAAACATAACAACGAACCGAAAGTCAAACAGAACGACAAACGATCTTTTATGATTTCCACAATCCGAAAACGGAACGTTTGTGCTGTTCCAATAATTATTTTCAGTAGTTTTCAGTTCATATATATTTATTATTGAGAAGAGAAAATTGCGGAAAACAAGAAGATAGTGCCAACCAAATTTTTACGCACAAAGAAGAGTAAAAATTATAATTTACTTCGCTTTTTTTTATTTTGGAAATTTCCTGCCCAAATGATGCTAATAGGGACATCATTTTTTTCTTGCATTCTTAAACACTGATTAATTTAAAACATTTTTCTTCTGTCAACTCCATAATATTACCTAAAACACAACAAACCCACAAAAGGGAGGACAAAAATAAATAATTTAATTCTCCCGCATAAGTTTGTTCGCCGTTTTGTTTAGATTCGTCCAAACCTGCAAACGCATTCGCGCGCATTTTCTTTGATGTCGGAGAAAAAACCGACAAGTTGCGGGAACGCCGCAAACCGTTCGTGGAACAATCAGGACTTGCGAATCTGTTCTAAAATTCGTACGTAGCACCGTCCAAATTAATGTTCCGATTGCCGTTCGGTTCGTTGTTCTGTTTGTTCCTCGGTTTGTTGTTCAGGTGTGTACGAAGCTTTACAATAAGCATATTAATATGAACTATATCTTATGAAAGGAGAGTTATGTAACTATAATTAACGACTTAACGTTACGTTAGTAGATTCCATTTACTATTTACACATATTTTCTTAAAACATTCGATAATTAACTTCGCAGGTTGTGCGCAACTGGATACAAGCAAATAACTTGGAGCTGTTACCCTGGCCAGCAAAAAGCCCAGATTTTAACATTATCGAAAATGTTTGGGTTCGAATACTTGCTGTTATCCGAAGACAACAAGGGCCAAATTTTATACCAGTAAACCGTAATGCACTAATTGCAGCCATTGATACCGCATGGGAAACGATTAATATTAATTATATTGATACCTTGATAGCGTCAATGAGCAGACGCCTCCAAGAATGTATCAATAATAATGGAGGTCACACCCATTATTGATTTCTTATATTTATTTATATAGTAATACCTTTATTTAAAAAAAACGTTTTCATTTAATTTTAAACTATAACTTGGTATCTTAATTATAATTATGTAATAAATTCTTGTCAAAAACTAAATATATACGTTGACAATAAGAATTGCCTTAGTTTTTATTTTTACTTTTTATATTAACTACAGAAAAAAATGAAACGTCATAAAATATACATTTTGTAAGGACTAAATATTATGAATAGAGAGTTTAATGTTTTTTTTAATAACTTTCAATAATTAGTAGGTTAGATTTATAATTAATAAGTTCTAGCCTTGACATTTTCAATTGCAACAAAAGCAAAATTAAGTCTTCATGTTTAAAATTAAATTCGATTTGTATTTGATTTGTAAAAATTGTTATGTGAGCATCTTTTTTCTTATGTATTTTGTGTCTCGCGTTGTTATGTTTTCAGTATGCTCCTGTTCTGTAATTGGGATTTCCCGTTGAACAGTGTAAATAAAATAAATAAAAAAACGAAAAAAGTTTTCAAATCGTGAAAGACGTATGTAATGAAGAAATTTACGAAAATAAAATCGTAGTTTGTGTAGCAGTTCGAAACAGCAACAACTTATAGATCAAAGTAAAAAAAAACCCAATGTTCAAGTTAATGTCACCTCAACAGGCACATTCAGAGAATAGCACGAACGATTAGGCTACATAAATATACGTTCAATCAACGACATGTTTGCGAAGAGGCTTTGTCAAAACATCAAACATAATGAGGAAGAAGAATTTTTCTGAGAAAGTGGTGTGTACGCAAAACAACACAAACAAATTTTTGACAAATGCGCGAAAACTAAATACAGTGCCAGGTGAACCAATTTACAATGATGTATGTGGACCTATGCCAGAAGAATAATCGGTCAACGGTGAGAAATACTTTCTTTTGTTAAAAAATAATCGTATTGGCTAAGTTGTGATTTTAAGGCATAAATGTAACGTATACGAAAAATTTAGAGAATATCTAATAATTCAAGAACAACAAACAACCACATCACAAAAACGTGGATAAAAGCGAAACTGTGATAGTTTTCAATAGTACACACTTCACTAGCGCTGAAGTGGTTGCCCCAAGAATTCTAATTTGTTGAATGAGTTAACAGATGCCTCTGATAATTACTAATAACCTAAAAACGTAAACTTGCATTAAATTATAATACGGTATTCAATAAGTTTATTTTATTTACATCAAAATCATCATCACATCTCAAAGTATTAAATTACAAATAAACGAAAGGCCTGGTAAATAAATGTAAGAAAAATATGTTCTTTGATTTTGAATGTGTTAAGAGAACGTCACAAAAAGGTAGAGTAAACGGCATAGTCAACTCAAGTGTCTCCATTTGGTGGATGCCCCATGGAACATTTTGAAACACAGAATCAAACGGAAAAAATTTATAAAAAAATCAACTGGTCGTTTCAAATATAATTCGATATTCAGTAAAACGTGTCAGGGAGGGGTTCATCGTCTTGCTGATAGCAAATGCTTGACACCCAATGTTGCGGGTCCGAGTATTTCTCTAGTAAGGTTGATTTTTTATTAGAATTGCTATTTTAGTACTTATTTTCCAGAAAAAAATGTTTTTCAAAAGGAGATCCAATATCAAGACTAACATCATATCACATCGTAAGAACGGCGTATCGGAACAAGAATTGATTAAGATCACTGGCCATAGCAACCAGCATCAATTGGTCTATATCTGCAGATAAACTATCAACATTACGCAAATATCATTGATAAGCTTAGGAATCAAAAAACAGAAAGACTCGCCATTTTTCTAACACTGCTTCAGCAGCATCCCGAGCTACTTGCATCATCACAGAAGAGTACATTTTTTCTAATGTTACAAAAGAACAAACTGTCTATAATAACTGCCAAATTAATTATTATTATTAATGTATCTTTGATTAATAAATGTTTTTATTTTTGTATTTTTGTCAACGTATAGTGAATGCTAAGAACGAGTGAAGAGCAAGAGCAAGTGATTACACTGACAAGAAAATCAAGCCGCTCTGATATAACGAGTGGTCTGAATCTTACCGGAAATTTTTGTAAGTCAGATAGCTGTTGCAACGACAATAGCCTTGAGTGCTTTAGCACGAATGGGGTTGTCCAAAAGCAATACCTTTTATTATCAGTATAATCAACATTTGATTAGTTCTGATTTATAAATTAGAGCATTGTTATTGGTGAATTATTTATGAGGTGGATTGTCACTATAATAATTACATGTACATTTAGGATAAAAATAATTATTTACATTAGAGACTGGAAAGTAGGATTTCCAATGAACGAAAAAAAGCTTTAAGCTTAGAACCATAATTGATAAAGTTCTCCTATATTCGCATAAACTTTTTTTCGTTCATTGCCACAATTTTGTCACATTGTACATTTAAGAATAGGTAGATTCATCAACACTTCATGCGAGTAATTATTTTGCTCCATTGTAATTTGTTTTTGAATAAGTATTAAATAGTAAATCACAATAACAATCTCAAAACTTTGGCGCCTGTCAAACACAATGCATAATTGAGCAATTGTCAAATTACATGGCGTTGCATGGCGAACTAATGCAAATTATGTCAAGACAATGTGATTTTTAATCATTATTGCGATTATTTCGAAAAGTTGACGAGTTAGCTATACCACTATGCTATATCAATTTGAAGACATTTTAATTGTCTATCAGAATTTTAAGTAATATACAAAGTGTTTTATTTGAAAAAATAAAGTTTTGACCTTTGTTGTATGTCACGTCAAAATCATTAATTTTAAACCGCCCTGTATAAAATAAAATAAATTTATTTAAGTAGCTGTTAAAAACAAGGCTTTTGCAAACAGCGTCAAAAATTTCAGTCTTATATGGGTTTAAACAGCAGCTAAATTAATATTTTTTATTTTATTAAAAATTACTAAGTTATTACTTTTCAGTAGAAGCGGCAACACCGCCAAAATAAAAATATTTTAGGAAGATAGATCGTGTCTATTTATGGCAGTAGCCAGACTTTTAAAGTACTACCATCGTCTAACCTACCATCGACTATCAATGACTCTGTATATTTATCAAAACTTCACAATCATTCTTGTTATCCTTCTCTAGCCAAATTATATGGTAAAAACACATTATAATAAAATGTAGGAATCATTACAGCAAATACAATATCAACTAAATAACGAATTGTAAGTATAACGCTTCTTTTTGTTATTTACTACTACAATAATAATAAAAACAATAATATTATCTATATTATAGTCTTAGTAATCCACAGATTAAAGAAAAATACGGTAGACGAACGTTAGTAGAATATTAAACACCGATCAATACGTTATTCGGTATCCGAACAACGTAGGAAGTAAATCATAATTGAAATCTCTTAATGGTATTAAGTACGTAATTGTTTAAGGCAGTGCTTAATTACATTAAACATTTTAAAAAAAATTAATCCAAACTCCGACAGAAAAATTATGTTCGACATCCTTTTGAATGCCTTAAACTTAAACAAGATTTTAAAAAATTCTTAATAAAGATTTAAAAAAAACAAAAAGTAATACATTTTAATTATCTTTAATGCTTAGGATCACATTGTGTAGTATTAACATCTGTTTATCAATTAATATAGAAAATTATTTTTAAATCCACATTAATGTGGATCAATGTATCTAATTTAAATCCGCTAAAATCCGTTATTTAAAAAAAAATACTCAAGGAAGTGTTACAGGAATTGAATAAATTAAACAGTTATTTTCACTATTTTTCTTTATCCCGATCGATCAATGAATCAAGGGCACACTTGTGTATGACTATCCTTTTCTATACAGGGTACAGCAGATAAAGCGTTGGTTAGACGGATCTCAATAACTAAACGTAGCTGAAAATTGAATTGAAAGGTGAACAATTTATTGAAAATATTAGCATCCTATTGCCACTTCTGGTTATACAGGAACCATGTTATAAATTCGATATTTTAATTGAGGCGCCTCGTATATTTTTTAATTGTCTGAATGTTTATGTTGTTCTAAACAAATTTTGTTAATAGTTGCCTATGTCCATCTTGAACCTAATAATTGATCATTTTATTAAGAGAGTCTAGAAATGTTTAGAAGCTAATGGGGATCATTTTGAACATTTGTCGCACTGTTCCCTGGACGCCGAACAAATGAAAATTGGCCAAACCCCTCAAAATCGCACCCGACTTAAATAAAATTGTAGTATTGGATCATTTAAAATTAAGCGGCAATGATGTACATTAGACTGTGATTAAACTAGGCAAAGGTTGATGCACACGCCACTGGCTAAAATACGCATGGTTTACTTTTATGTTCCCGTCAGTTGTCATTTGTATTTTGTTTGTTCTGGTTTTTTAACGTTTATTTTGTGTTTGTACTTTTCTTATATTAAATCAGTCTTTCTCAAGACTCTACAGTAGTCTTTTGATTTTGAACAAGGTATGTGTTGATGTTTTTTGTATTAATTATAAATAATAATATTGTTTATTAGGTTAGAGTTACAATAATGGCTTATTCTCCACCTCCAAAACGACAATCCAAGCATTTATCAGTTTCCGATAAAGACCGAATTATGAACATATTTAAGACATGCGAACAAAATTTCCCAGAACTACCTAAGATGGAGAATATTGAATTTATGACAACAACTGCAGGTTGGTTAAATTAGTTTTATTTGCCTCTATGCCTTATGGTACTCAGATAGAATTTCGACTAATTTATGGTGTTTTGTTTAAGGAGTGTGTGTAACAACTGTATATAGTGTTCTCAAGCAATATAGAAGTGATCATGTGATCTCCGAAAGTGTATCACCGATCAAGACCTATTTTGGATAACATCAGTGATGCAACTAAAAGTGCTATTAGACGTGAGGTTCATTCTTTTTTCTTAAGAAATGAACCACCAACTATTCAGAAGATAATGACCAGCATTCATGAAAATGAAAATTTGCCTCACCTGAAAAGGACTACGTTAAAATCTTTATTGAAGGAGATAGGCTTTCGGTTAGTAAACAACAAATTTATAAATACCACTCAAATTAAAAACCATTGTTAAAACCTGCTAAAATGTTATTTACAAAGAAATACCTGCAATTAAAAAAACATTATGGACTTCTCATAAACAAATGATCTTTTTAGATTTATGTGATTTATGGTTTTTCTTTTATTTTATCGTTTGAATGTTAACATTAAAATTATTTTTAACAAATTTATTTCATTTTCACAAGTGGAAAGAATTTTAAAATGTATAACATGTAGGTGTTATTGATACATCTAGGTGTTGCCAAGTAAAATACAGCTGCTTTGTAGAAAACCACGACGATTTTTAATTTATTTTGGATATAAACTTACATAACATAAATTTGTTGGTTCTAAAAAGTTGCCAATGATTATTATTAATCCATGTAAAATCACATTTTAATTTTTCGTTGAAACATTTCTAAATTAATAAAATTACTTTGCAGTTATACCAAGAGGAAACGTAATAATATACTGCAATATAATAAAATGAAATCGTGGCTTGGCGAAGAAGATTCCTTCGTGAAATACGAAAAATAAAAAGTGAAGAAAAGAAAATCTATTATTTAGATGAAACTTGGGTAAATGCAGGACATACTGTCCAAAAGTGTGGATGGACACATCAGTTACTTCAGCTAGGCAAGCTTTTGTGGATGGTCTGTCAACGGGATTTAAAGATCCTTCAGGTAAAGGGAAACGTTTGATAGTACTTCATATTGGATCAGAAGACGGTTTTGTTGAAAATGGATTATTTCTATTTGAGTCAAAAAATACAGGCAACTACCATGAAGAGATGTGTGCAAAGGTTTTCGAAAAGTGGTTTACTGATATCTTGCCGAGCCTAGAAGAAGATGCAGTAATTGTTTTGGATAATGCGTCTTATCACAGTAGAAAGTTAGAAAAAAATTCAACCTCTTCCACTAAAAAGACTGATATTCAAGATTGGTTGGATAACAAATCGATAGCCTATGAAGATGATATGGTAAAAACTAAACTGTTAACACTTGTTAAGGAACATGCGCCAATAAATAATAAGTATGTAGTGGATGAAATGGCAAAAGCTAGAAGTCGAACAGTGCTGCGGTTGCCACCGTACCACTGCGAATTCAACCCAATAGAACTGATTTGGGCACAGATGAAGTCGGAAGTTACTAGAAAAAACACTACGTTTAAAATTGGAGATGTGAAAAAATTATTTCATGAAGTTGTTACTAATGTTACACCAGACAATTGGAAGAAAGCTGTGGAACATGTTATAAAGGTGGAGGTGGAAATGTGACAGACAGACATTCTACTCGAAATTGAAGTTGAACCTTTGGTCATTGCATTAAGTAGTGATACTTCATCTACCTCTGTTTGAGAATCTAATTAAGTCAGTGATTTAAAAAAAATTATAAACAATTTAGACTTCTGTTTTATTGAAATTGTACTTGTGATGTTATATAAGTGTTGACACTTGTTTCAATATTTTTTAATCTTAAGACATGAGCTGTTGAGATATATTTGGTGTTGTTACATACAATTTAATTATTCATTATATGAGAGATGTTATGCACAAAATGTTTATTGTAGAATACCTATCATTTATTTATGTTGAAAACTAATTATGTAAATATTTTTTAATTATTGCACCCTTTTAAAACCTAGATCACTAATTTATTTGTCTAAAATATGTTTGCAACCTGGGAGGGAAAATTTCACTATGAAAACCACGACGCCCCCAATAAAATATCACAGTCGACTGAAAGGTGGTAATTTATCATTTTCAGAAGGAAATTATTGTTAAGTTTATTTTTTTGTGAATATTTAACAGAATTGAATAGGTTACAGGTGTTACAGATTTTTAAAAAAATATTAGTTGACCACTTTGATATCGATTGCTGAGTCGTTTAATTTGGTAGTTTAGTGCAATATAGTCCTGGAAAATACATACTATGAATTTGTGTAGAGATTATACACATTTTCAACTTTTTCGTATATTTCCATAAATTTACAATTGCGAGAATTCCGCATCACAAATAATTATCGATTATCTAACTCTTTCCTGTGTGTACCTTGTGAATTCGTGTTTTAAATTAAGAATTGCACAGGGCATTACATCAAAGTATTGTTGGTTGCCAACAATTAGGAGTAACACTATTTTAACCGCAGACTGAGATGAGTATACTGTTAGAATAAGTATTCGACCCTTTGTAAATCTGGCTTTGCGTGTAAAAGTATATCTCTTGGGGGTGGTTACCTATTTTCATCTGTTCGGCGTCCAGACTTTAGTACTAGTATAATTACCAAATTGTTAAATATTGCCATTGTTTTTTTCATCTTTATTCATTCTTGTCTTTCTACTTTCCGACTGATTGAAATTTAAGCCTTCTTATAGAAGAGGCAAATCAAACACACACTAACTGTAGGTAAACTGGGAATGATGAATATAGTCCGTAGAATATATAGCTTTATTTACAGTATGTACACTTTAATAATTTTGCATTAAGTATGCGCAAACTAACGAGCAAGCGTTGCATAAGCGTGTAGTACATAAGCAAGATCGTAAGTAAGTTCGTCGTTGGCGGGTTTTTCCCCCGATCCGAGATCACCCCCAACTTTACGATACTGGAAGGGATGTCTATATCGACATCTCACAATTATACAGGGTTGGACATGCCGCCCCCCTTGAAATATCTTAACCTAAAGATTTTCAAACAACTAAAACTAAATAAGACTTACAATGACACACCTTCTAGTATATGATTCTCTTAACAACTAATTCTGATAAGATAAAGAAAACAAGACATGCAAAAAAAAATGTTCATAAATCACTGAACAATGGAGCACATTAATCATTGCCTATGGGCAATGGGCACAGTTTAACAGCAGTACGGCGTACGATGCCTTGAGTGGTTTTGATTGTTGCTACCCGTATAACTCCATCACGTCCTGGGTGAACATCAACTACGCGCCCTAGACGCCATCGCAAAGGGGGAGTACCGTCTTCTTTGATTAAAACCAATTGACCGGCAGAGAGTGAGCCAACGCTGGTAGGCCATTTCAAGCGTTGTTGTAAATTTGTGATGTACTCGCGCTGCCACCTCGTCCAGAAGTGTTGAACAATTTGTTGCACCCTTTCAAATTGATTCAAACGCGACACTGGCAATGCAGACACATCTGAGTCCGGAACAGCAACCATTGATCTTCCAATCAGGAAATGAGACGGAGTGAGAGGAGAAAAATCGTTTGGATCCGATGAAAGAGGTGTTAAAGGGCGTGAATTTAATATAGACTCTATTTGCGTCAGTATTGTAAGCAATTGTTCGTATGTGAGTAAAGCATTTTCGGTTACACGCATTAAGTGGTATTTTACACTTTTAACGCCAGCTTCGCACAAGCCATTCATATGTGGCGCATGTGGCGGGTTAAAATGCCAATCTATGCCCAACTCGGTTGCAGATTAGGTGATTAAATTGCTGTTTGATATTAAAACGCAGAAAGGTCCTTTAACTTAGAATTTGCACCTACAAAATTCGTACCATTGTCAGAATATATTTTTGACGGTTTACCTCTGCGTGAGACAAATCGCCTGAGTGCAGATATAAATGTGTCAGACGATAAGTCAGTTACTAGTTCTATGTGAACCGCTTTTGTGATTAAGCACACAAAAAGACAGATGTAACACTTACTAGTTTTGGCACCTCGTCCCTTCCTATCTTTTATAGATAACGGACCAGCATAATCGGTACTAACTACTGCAAAAGGAAAATTCTGGCTAACTCGTTCTTTTGGCAAAGACCCTAGCATGGGTTGAACTGCTTTAGGAGCAGAACGAAAGCAACGCACGCATAAATGTACAATTCTTCTAACCAACCCTTTCAAGCGTAGTGGCCAATATCTCTCACGTATGGAGGAGATTAATATTTGAGGACCTGCATGCAATAATCGAACATGTTCGCGCAGCACTATTAACCTTGTTAAAGTATGCGATCCGTCCAGAAGAATGGGATGCATTTTCTCAAAACCATAGTTGGAATTTTGCAAGCGGCCTCCTACGCGGATGATACCTTGGTCATCTATAAATCGAGTTAAACTCAATATTGAACTTTTCGAGCTAACCCCTTTTCCTAACATTAAGCTTTCCTTTTCATGAAAAAATGACTCTGACTGAGCAATGTTAATTAAAGGGGGTGTAAAGTAAAAATCAAAGTTGTAGTAGAAAAAAATATAAGAACAAATTTTCAAACCGCATTTGTCTACGACCAACGGTTTCCAAGATATAACGTGTTCAAAAACAAAATTTATAATGTGTGACGTCATACCGACATCAGCCACCGTGCAACAAGACCGTACGCATATACTGGAGTCGTATTCCCTACTATTTGCAGTGTTATTTAAGTGTTACTAGATCGATTACATCTTAGCTAATTACCTGTAATGGCATTTGGGTTTGAACCTAAATTCACCAAAGATGAAATTAAGAATATGGAAGATGAAAATCGTCGAAAAACAAATGAAGAACGTAAACGAGATAATGAAAGACTGAACAATATAAACTGGTGTAAATGTACAAATTGTGTGCAAATGCCGAATGGAAAGGAATGTGTTTGCTGTTGGGAAAGCGATGTGATCAAAGAAGTGAAATGTGAAAATATATGCATTACATTGCACGACAGTTTTTCTAACATTGTCCTTAATTTGGATACATTGAATATGGTTAGGCATAATACCATTCTGATGTGTAAAAGCAAGACTGAGAAAGAGAAGTATTTCCAGGTATCCAACAAACTATGGCGCCATTTGGCTTACAAAAATTTTGTCTCTTGGGTGAATTCGTGGACATCTATTGGACGATTTAACAGAATTGTGGTTCCTGCTTGTGTAGTTACACAGATTCGTGAACGTTTCCCAGAAATAGACGGTATATACACTGGTTTCAAAGAATACCAACATGATGACGAAGAAATTTAATATTTTATTAATACTCATATTTGTGTTATAAACAAAATAAAATAAACTTAAGATTACTTTGTTTTACAATGTGTTAAAGGATTGTTGCTTTAAAATAGGTATAATTGGTACACCATGATCCTTTGTAATTTAAATTATAATTTACTACCGGATTCGATGGTACGTGCCATTATTATCCACTAAAAACTAGTTAATTAAAACATTGAAGTATAATCTTACAAAGATTAAAGAATAAAGGTTTTTAATTTATAACAACTTGTTAATGCAAGTTACGAAAACGAGATAAATGTTTTTCTTTGGCTTCCATTAAAGTTGGTTTCCGAGTTTTATAAATATTTTTAGGCACTTCGAAATTTAAGACTTTAAGTTTGTCAATGGTAGGATTATAATTCACGATCTGATTTAAAAGATCAGTTTTCCATTGTGAACTTTTATTTTCATATTTATTTTTGAAGTGTCATTTCTTGGACATTTTTGAAAATTGCACATCACCACCGACAATTTGTCTTCCGACGTTATTATTGTGGTCCAAAATTGCCAAGATAGAGCAGATATACATACCACCATACGAAAATGTATCCTTTTAGGCACGTATTTAAGCCTAACGTTATGATAGCTTTCCAAGGAGCTTGTGTGACAATAGTGTGAGGCATGCTTTAAATCATTTAGAAATGTCTTGTTCATTACCTCATTCTGTAAAGCTTGATAATCCGAAGAACCAAATCTGATCCATTTTATTTGACGTTCCTCAGTCTCAGTTAAAACTGGATGGCCACAAGTTTTAGACTCTCCATTTTCGTTGGTCCACTCATGAATGTTACAAATATGGTTTAGTAAAGAGGTAAATTTTTCTACCACCAGTTGCGGGTTTCCTTTGCTCGACTCTGATGACCACCACAAATGATTTGTTATTGCACGATTCCATTCAGATAAAAGTCTCGACTTTTTTTCGGCTTTGCCTAATTTTTTCAACAGACTCTTAGACAAATGCCAAACATCAAATTCATGATGAATGTTTGGGTAATTTGTTCTTAATAAAACTCCCACCCACGATGTCTGTCCGATAAAAACAGTTTCACCTGCAATTTTGAAGTAATTACACTTAGGGCTCTTTCGCAAGCAGCTTTCTCTAAATCACCGTCTACTAATCCTCTTTGTAACAGTACAAAATCGAGAATTTTGTTTGTTTTAATATCCATAATGGAGTACGTAATGTATTTCGCACTAAAACCAGGAGAATCGTATTGTCCGTCACCTGCAATCCATAGTTCTTTTATTTCTTTGGCTTCATCATACATATCACTGCTATATTTCAACCAAAAGTTTTTGACAACTGGAGCAATATTAATTTTTATAGTTTTATAATATGTGGAATTTGAAAGAAATAGCAGGTTCGCCGTTTTGGCAAAATTAGCAACAGGAACAAAATTTATACCGTTTATCAATAAAGCTCCACATAATCGAACAAGAAATTTGGGTGGATTTTCACAAGAAGCCCACTTGTTACAGTGACCGGCTTGACATTTATACCTCACATATAGCACCGGACCTTTGCAAATTTGTTTCGTTTCTGCAACTAGTGAATTACATATGTTACAAAATTTAAATAGATTTTTCAATGTCTTGATTTCTACTATAACATACTCAAAGTTTACTTTGTCCCCCTTCGTAGCATGATCTTCACCGTCGCTACTTTCTTGTGCTTCACTTTCCTGCTGATGTCTTGGTTCGTCATATTCACTGTTACTACTGTCATCATCCGTTAATAAGTCACTGAAATGTACAGATTCGTCGGAACCTTCACTTTTAAACAGATAAGAATATTTGTAAAATGTTTCAGATCCGAGTTCACATTGAACTCCTATGTCATCAAATTTTCGTTCTTCTGTTGCTAAATCTACTTCCATCTCACTATTATCTAAAGTCTTATTAATTTCTTCTCCCTCTACCTCATCTTGAACTTCACGAATAATTTTTTTCAAATGTATTTCGAACTCCTGATTTTTATCTTACTGGCCAATGAATTTTTGTCGGTCACGATACCACACAACAAAAGTGAAGGAATCGCGGTTTTCTTTAGTCTTCTTTTAACCTTCTCATTAGGTAATAATTCTTTTATATAACTATGTTCAAAATCTACTTCCGTAAAATGAACGTTACATACTACGTGGTTGTGGTTAGGTGAAAAATTTTTCTATTTATTCTCATTTTCCATGCTTTGTATCGATAAGGTTCCTTGTCTTTTCTTGGAAAATTGTGTAAAGAAATAGACGGAGTTTTAAGACTGTTATTACAGCCAAAAACACAACAATTCGGCATTATTATTGCACAATTATACAACTTGATGCAGCTGACTTACACCTTTCCCGCGTATGTAATCGCTTGCAACATTCACAGTCTGGTGTCGGTATGACGTCATGCGCTGCTGCATCCAAAATTGAAAATCATGTATGATGGAAAATATTGGGCTTAGTAACATGCGGTTTTCACCATTGTTCTTAGGTTTTTTAAATTATTTAAAAAAAAGTTGATTTTTGCTTCACACCCCCTTTTAAGCAATTGTGAGCTTTGGAAATTTCGTAAGTAGTCAGAAATGAATTACGGTGATGTTCGCGTTTGTTGGAAGCATTGTATATAAATCTGAAGCAATAAGCAATTGTTCTTTCTAATTTTGTCAAATTAGAAAATCGTTCAAAAGGAAATAGAGGTTTTTTAATAGATACAAGGGTTATATTATTTTTTAATTCTGGCAGACTCACTTCGCTTTGTGGTGTGTTGGGCCAAAACAGTTCAGTTAGCGACAAGAAGCTAGGTCCGTTCCACTAAAGTGTGCAACTTTCCAACTGCGTTGGCGAAATTCCTCTAGATATTAAGTCCGAGGGATTTTCTGTTGAGGGGACATGCAACCAACTAGCACCTGCAAGGTTCTGTATTTCTGTTACCCTATGACCAACAAATGTTTTCAGCGTGTGCGGTGCAGTATTTATCCATCCTACTACTATAGTAGAATCAGTCCACAAAAAGGAGTGATCAATTTTGACGTGTAAAGATTTTAAAACGTTATTAAACAAACGTGCAAGTAGCAATGCTCCGCAAAGTTCTAACCTGGGTATGGTTAGTGTTTTCAATGGTGCAACCTTTGACTTTGAGCACAGTAAATGACAAATGACCTTGTCATTTTCAGTTAAAGAGCGAAGATAAACTGAGGCTCCATACGCTTGAGAGCTAGAGTCCGAAAACCCATGTAATTGAACGGATTTGTACCCATTGCATATTGTGTGGCGGCGTACTCTTAAAGTACGAAGATTTTGAAGTGTTCTTTTAAATTGCACCCATTTTGAATGAATAGCTAAAGGGATAGATTCATCCCAAGTCAATTTTGGAGCCATAATTGTTGTAAAATTAGTTTCGGTATTATGGTGCAAGGGCTAAGCAGTCCCAAAGGGTCGAAAATTTGAGCAGTTTCGGAGAGAATGGTTCTCTTTGTAATTTTAGCGAAGAAAGCATCTGGAATTATAAAACTTAAATTGTCTGTATCGGCCTGCCAAGACAAACCTAAAGTTTTGTAGATTCGTATTGTCCGAACTTTATTAGATTTGGATGAATTTCTAGTGGATTGACATTTTTAGTATACGCGGATCATTTGAGATCCATTTGCAAATTCTGAAACATCCTGACGCCAGAACTTGTGGCAAAGTTTCGCATATCGCTTGCGCACCTTCTAAAGTATCGCAACCAGTTAGGAAGTCGTCGACATAAAAGTCATTACATATTATCTTCGAAATAAGAGGATTGGAATGTTTTTGATCAAGTCCCAATTGGTATAAAGCACGGATAGCAAGAAAACTGGCTGCAGTCATTCCATACGTCACGGTGCTCAGGTCGTATGATTGGAGTTTCAGGTCAGAAGATTCTCTCCACAGTATCCTCTGAAGAGATCTCTGTGAAGGGCAAATGAGTACTTGTCGGTACATCTTTTCGATGTCGGCCGATACTACGTACGCATATAAACGAAAACTTATGAGAATTGAGAATAAATCTCGTTGAATTGTGGGTCCAACCATTTGCAAATCGTTGACTGAATACCCACTTTCAGATGGGGAAGAACCGTTGAACACGACACGCAATTTAGTACTGGTGCTGCCCTCTTTAACAACACAATGATGTGGAAGGTAGTAAATGGGATCGCTACATTGAACAGGTGAAGCAGACATGTGGCCTAATTCCAGGTATTCACGCATGAAAGACGTATATTTGACTCGCATATCTTCATCGCGAGACAATCTTTTCTCTAAAGCAAAAATGACTTTTAGCAGTGTGATACGATTCACCTAGCATGGATGGAGGATTTTTAGAGGAAAACGAACAATAAACCGACCAGAAGAGTCTCGGGTAGTATTATCAACAAAATGTTTTTCGCATTCCTCCTCTTCAAGAGAGAGGTTTTGGTGTGAGATCTCCTCAATTTCCCAAAACTTAGAAAGGTGGTTCTGAATAATTGTAGAAAAATTACAGTGAACTTCCCTTGTAGACGAGGCGGAAAGGATTGGTCCACTGACAACCCAACCAAACCTAGTCTTTTGCAATTTAGGTTGAGAAGGTCCAAGAGATATTTGACCCACGCACAATAAATCATAAAAGCAGCCTGCCCCCAGTAAAATGTGAATGGGACCGGGTTTCATAAAATTAGTATCAGCTAAAGTGATGTTAGCAGGAATTTGCAAGTGATTTGTATTAACCTTAGCATTTGGCACAAATCCTGTAATCATTGGAATTATTAGACATGAGATCTTTAAACTGTAATCAGTATGTTTAGCGTTTATTGTAATTTCGCATTCAGAATCTACATTCGTCGACGAATTCATCAAGCCCATAACTTTTATTTGAGCAGGTTTTTATTCAGTTTTAAGGAGCTGAATAAATCTGCAGTTATATAATTGCATTGACTACCTGAATCGAGCAATGCTCTAGCAAAATGAAGTTGACCATTTGAGTCAGCAATTTTACCACGGCTGTGGACAAAAGCACGTTAGTATGAGTAAATGAAGTCAAAGTTAAATTTTGTGAAGCCCCGTCTAAATTGGTTGTCGAGTTTTGATCGGTGGAGGATGATTCAGGCACGTTCGTACCTAAATGAAGCAATGAGTGATGTCTGCTTTTACAATGGCGGCAGTTGAATCGAGATTTGCAGTTTTTGGAAGAATGGCCTTTATAAAAGCAATTTGAACAAAGATTGTTCTCTTTAGCATAATTAATACGATCGGTGACAGGCAGATCCTTGAATTTTTCGCAACAGAAAAATAAATGAGATTCCTTGCAATATTGGCATGAGTGTGTATTAGAAACGAAGGATCTAAGTAGAGTATTATGTTTTGGAATTTGCCTAATAGGCAATTTGGGTGCATCGCGTGAATGAATAGGTTTTCCTATGTCATTTGCAACTGCCTCACTTATACTGGCTTTTAATTCCAGAAAATCTAAAAATTCTGTCATTGTGGGACAGTTTTCAACGTCTTTTGATGCCTCCCAATCTAATCTGGTGCGTGCATCCAAATTAGCAACTAAATGGTGTATTATTATGACTTCGCCTAATTTTTCATCGTTTACTAGCATTTTTAAAAATTTAATGTGTTGCATAGTGTTGTCTATAATTTTTCTATATTTGGCAGAGGTTTCTTTGACAGTATTGTCAACAAGAAAGAGAGCGTTAATGTGATTTCTAATTAAACCGCGTTTATCGTTGTACCGCTTGCAAATTACATGCCATGCGTTATGATAGTTTTCTGCAGAGAAAGCTTGGGTTTTAGCAATTCAGCAGCTTTACCGATTAGGCTGGCCTTAAGATAATGAAATTTTTGTATGTTTTGTAAATCGTCATTTTTATTTATCAGGCTTTCAAAAGTATCGCGAAACTCGATCCACGCATGTTGAGTACCGTCATATTTAGGGATGTCAATAGCGGGTAATCGAAAATAAGATTTTTGACTTTCAGTTGTAACTGAATTATTGGAAACGGTAACAGTTTCAGAGTTTGCAGCATTTAATAATTCGACGTCGGCAACTATTGAATAATATCGAGCTTCAAATTGATCCCGTTCTGCATACTCAGGTTCAGGGTCTTTGGATTCGCATTCTAATTTTGTTTGTAAGTGGTCGAATAATTTTAATAAATCAGTGAAAGTTTGATACCGTTTTTGTAATTCCATTTTTTGTTTAGGCGATATTTCCGAAACATTTTTTGGTACTGTAGCAATAAAGTTTTCAAAAATAGTTAATTTACGTTTTAAAACCGCTCGTTCAGTTTTTAATGCCTCCATTGTCGAGGTCATTTTAGAAAGTATTTCAATACAAAGAAGCAGGTAGACCAAGGGTGCAAATACGCAATAAAGAACCGTTACGTTTCTAACGGATTCGTAAAGCAATAGTTAAAATTGTAGACAAAGAACTCAATTTTTAAAGCAATTAATTAAATAATTTAATCAACCAAAGTGGGCATAGACGCAATGCAATTTAGCAAATATAACACTTGCACATTAACGAATGGTAACCGTCAATGTATGAATAAGCAAAATCAAATATTTAAAGCAAACTAATTAAATACTGATTTAAATAGCATTTAGTAAAAGTGGTAAGCAGGATAAACAAAAGGAAACTCACGTTTTTCGATAGATGTTGAACGATGTTCGCAGATTTTCTCTTGGCAAGATTGACCTCGTGGCTGCAAATTTATTCTTCTTAATTGCATTTGTTCCGGTTTTAATTATATATCCGGCTCGAAGGACCATGTAGGTAAACTGGGAATGATGAATATAGTCCGTTAGAATATATAGCTTTATTTAAAGTATGTACACTTTAATAATTTTGCATTAAGTATGGGCAAACTAACGAGCAAGCGTTGCATAAGCGTGTAGTACATAAGCAAGATCGTAAGTAAGTTCGTCGTTGGCGGGTTTTTCCCCCGATCCGAAATCACCCCCAACTTTACGATAGTGGAAGGGATGTCTATATCGACATCTCACAATTATACAGGGTTGGACACTAACCGAAATCAGGTTTGCCGTTATAAACTTTTGTACTATACATATACAAGGTGGCGCAAATTTTTGACATCGGAAGATTACTTAGTTAATAAGAAAGATATAAATTTCAAAATTTGTCACATTTCGTACAGTTACTGAGTGCACATTTTAAAAGTAATATACAGGATGTTCCAAAGGATCGTGACAGCATAAACCTACATTTTTTAAATGGAACATACCATATATTCGTTAAAGTTCGAAAATATCTCATCGAGAGCTTTAAAGGATATAGCGTGTCAATGTTACTTAAAATAATTTAACATGAGATACCAACAAATATTTTTCGGTCCTGCGTCTATAATCACTGGTTTTGTATCACTCAAAAGCGGCCAAAACACCACATTTCTTAGCCTCGGCCGGCAAAGAAGTAACTAAATGTTGGCAATATCACATTATACTCATGACACTGAAATCAGTACAATCTTCATCTTAGAATACGTAAATAATACGCTGCAGTACTATTTTGCAACTTACTTTGAAGGATTTTATAGGCCTTTTAAACGCAAAGATTAAAAAAAACACGTATTTTAATATATGCCAAAATGTCAGTGTGTTGACAGCTGCCAAATGCTATTACCAACAGAAAATATTTTGGCATATAGTAATATTTCAACAAATTTGATTATTTGTCGGCCAAAAAATCGTGTGTATCACGTGGCCAGAAACTGTTTTTGCGAGTGCTCTGACTTGCAGGCCAAGGTGTTAGCATTCCTTGCACTCGCAAAAGTCAGTTTCTCGCCTAGTGATACAAATAACTATTAATACAATATTATACTACTTATTAAAGCTCACTGCATATTTATAGGTAGACTGCCTGGAGGTAAAGTTTGTTTGGTAAGTCGTACTTCGTTATGTGCAGTTGCTACTACTACAAATTACAGAAAGAGTATTTCTTCGTCGCTGAAAATGGATTTTCCTAGCTAGAGATGGATATCTACGTTTTCAAATGCCACATAAAACATCCGTTCTGTTGTTTTACACTTTTATGGTATGTATACCGTCATTTATTGCCCTATAAATTAATATTAGAAAATTTGTTCCAGACGTTCTAGAAAAAACGAAAACTTAAAGAATTAATTTTTTCTAAATTGAGTTTTTAAGAAAAAACAATAATGGTTATTTTGTAAACACAGGTGGGAAAATTGAGATAATTAATTTTTTCAATTTTAGGGGTTAAAAAAGTACCTTTGAGGAATCTCTAAACAACCCTAAATATGAAATTTGAATCAAATCCTTCCATTCGTTTGCCCTCTACGTCAGAGTACATACATACTTATACTTATTTATTTATTCCTATGGTATATTTTTAATATTGTATTGTGATGTATGGTGCCCCAGAAGATCAGTATAAACTTGTATAAAGTGGTGACAAAACCGTGTGCAATAGGGGATTGGTTCGTCTTGGCAAAGTATTTGCTTTAAGGTTTAGGAAAACTACTAGAACCTAAACATGCCAACCGTTATCCACCTTAGTATTTTTATGTAATAATATTAATTAAGTATGCGAACATTGTAAAAGATAAATAAGAACAAAATAGTACATTATATTATAATTATTATTCTAATTATTGTCCTACTCGTGTGCTGCCGCACATTCGTGGTTCAAAATTTTCACTCGCATTTATAATAATGCATTTCTCTCGCGTGTAATATACGACGTTTTATCTTACAACAGCGGTTTTTGCAACTCGTAACGGATTGAAGTTTGTTTTGCAAAAAAGCAAAATTGTCAAGTAATTTTGTAATTTTATCATGGTTGCGCAGATTTCGTTGTCAAGCTTATTTACATAAACACATTTTAACATTTTAATCACAAGCGAATAATAGCCTATTTTAGTCACTAAAATTAGTGGCAAAGCCTCAATGTATGGTTAGGAATATTGGGTGATAATTTAATTGGTCCATTCTTCATCGAAGGTACCCTTAATCGTAGGATTTACTTGGATTTTTTGCGGAAACAAGTAATTCTCAATATCACCGCAGTAGTTAACAATATTAACACCGTGTGGTATCAACACGATAGTGCACCAGCTCACTACTTGCAAGATGTACAAAACTACTTAATGGACGTCTTTCCAAATCGATGGATTGTCGACCGGTTAAGCAGCCTTCAAGGTCTCCAGAATGATTTCTTTATGAGGTTACCTAAAACCAATAATTTACACTGTAAAAGAACTTGAAAATCTTGGAATCTTTATAAGACGCTATTACCGAAGTATATTTCACTATAACCCCTAAAATATTGTAAAGCGTACGACGTAATTTTTACGATAAGTTAAGTTAATGTTTAGTTGCTAATGGGAACACATTTGAACATATAACCAATCCATAACTTCAATTTTACCTGAGCTGAAGGTGCATGTTAGTACAGATGTGTCGGTATTAATCACTCACCTGTTGCTGTTAGAAGGGCGACAACGAGGATACTCATGTCAAAAACACAAAATCTTCAAAAAACCTTACTTTAAATAAGAAATAGAAATATTTTGTATCAATATCGTTTGAATTTTCTTACCTTTATTGAAATCCTTAGGCTGCTCTGAGTCTTTCTCGTCTCACAACATTTCTTAACGTCGCTTTCAAAATGAACACACGTCTCGTAACCTCAAAATAGTTGACAAATGGTTTTACGAACTTGACAGTCACTCAAATGTCAGAATATCAGTGGGCGACAGCAAGAGATGCTAACAGTGGCAGCAGTGCCAACATGAGGGTTTTAAATCACTAGATCGTGAGGCGCACGCATTGTGTATCTTATTCATGGACATACACACTAACATTATCTTTGTCTGGCAAACTGAAATAGTCAATTAGTGTATTTTTTTATCTATTAGTTTGTACCTGTTAGTATTATTCAATTATTCAATATTTGTGTTATTTTTGTCTCAGACTAAATGTAAGTACCTATAGACAAGTAACGTCCATCTTTGTTTTAAAATCGTCATGATAGAAAGAGAGGTGCAAGTACGGAGCAATCACTGCTATGTGACGCGTGGAAATATAACAAAAACTACTTCAATTCAGCATATGAAAAGGTTAAATTTATGCTTCGGCTTAAAATACACGTCAACTGTCACTACTAACCTATAAAATAAAAATTACTCGTCTAGGTACTTATATTTAGTCTGAGGTTCTTGTTGTATTTATTGATAATTGTAGTGACTTAATAAAATTGTGTTGTTATTTTAGTTTTGTGTTTGCGCGTTAATCCAACTGCTTTCTGTTTTAATTGTGATGACCAATCACAATTTTTTAAAGATACAGAAATAGTTGATCTTTTGATAATATTTCAATGTTAATTTCCTTGTGTCCGGTAGTCCGTGTTACACACTGTGGACATTCATACATTCATTTTACAAAGCGCGATTACAATACTTTTTCTTTAGGTATGCGAGAAAGTAAACAAGGAAAACGTTAAGGGACACTCAATCTGAATACTACTCGTGAATATGCATTTTTAATCATTTTTGTTCTTGTATGCGTACGAGGATATATTGAAAAATTCTTAGCCTACTATAGAACCAAACAAAATTTCAATGTCAAAATATTTTATTACTCAACATATTCTCCTCTTAATTGGACATATTTATTACAGCGAACCTGCAACGTCTCTAGATCTTTCAAAAAAAATTTTTCTTCTTGCTCTGCAAACCAGACCTCCACAGCTTCTATTACCTCCTTGTTGGAAGAAAATGTACGACCTTTTAAACTTTTTTTCAGTTGAGGAAAGAGGTGATAGTCGGACGGAGCCAAATCGGGTAAATAAGGGGATGTTCTAGTAATTCAAACCCTAAATCACGAATTTTTTGCATGGCAACATGAGATTTGTGTGCAGGGGCGTTGTCCTGCAAAAACAAAACACCTTTGGATAGCTTTCCGCGTCTTTTCTCTTTAATATTTTTCCGTAGAGTGGTCAGTAATGTCGAATAGTAATTTCCAGTTATTGTTCTACCCTTATCCAAAAATCAATCATGATTACTCCATGGCAATCCCAAAAACTGAAGCAAGAACTTTTCCAGCAGATTTTTGGACACGAAACTTCTTAGGTCTTGGAGAACCAGAGTGTCGCCATTCCATCGATTGTTGCTTTGTTTCTGGATCGTAGAAATGTACCCAAGTCTCATCCATAGTAACAATTCGGTTTAAGAAGTCTACATCGTTTTCAAATCGAGCACAGAGCGAACGCGATGCTTCTACCCTTGCACGCTTTTGGTCAACATTCAAACATTTGGGGATCCATTTTGCACCAATTTTTCTCATGTCCAAATTAACGTGAACCATATGATGAACGCGTTCGTATGAAATATTCAGTGCTTCAGATATCCGTTTTAGCCCAATTCGACGGTCTGATAAAATCATCTCATGAACTGCATCGATATTTTCGGGGACTGACACAGAAACTGGCCTTCCCGATCGGTCATCATCTTCAATGGAAAATTTACCTCTTTTGAAGCTTGCATTCCAATTTTTGACGGTCGCATACGAAGGACATTGATCACCAAGGGTATTAAGCATATCTTCGTAATTCTGCTTACCTCTTAACCCTTTTAAATACAGGTACTTGATGATGGCTCGATACTCCAATTTTTCGATTTTCACAATTTCGGTGGACATCTTTTTCATTTAATTTATTGCGTGACTCTGGTTTACTTTTTGACGTCAAACTTTACACTGACACTTCTAATAAGTTATTGTTCGTTGCTATGGTAACGCAATATTTTGTTTATCCAAGGAACTGGTCTAGGCTAACTAGATATCAATACATCCTCGTATGATATGTAATGAAAAATAAAGAAGCTCTCAATCTGTAGAAAAAACGTTAGATAATTAATAGAAAAGAATACTAAAAGTTTACTAAACATTTTTAAAATAAAACTACAATTTGCAATTATTTGTGAAACACATTTGAATAACAAGCTAACACTTAGGTAAATGAAAAGGTGAGAGAAACCAGTGTAGATATTACCATTTTTATTCGTACAGCAATAAAATCTCATGAACCCACATTATCTTAATAAAGATAATTTAGTTACAAATAATAAGTACAATAAGTAATATATTAGTATATTATGCAATGAGCATATAATGCTTACTATTAAGACACAAGCAACGTAATGAGGAAATGAACGAAAGTAATAAAAATTTGTATCGTAATGAATTTCATTATAGTACATATTGTAAAACTTTAATATATGAATTTCAATGCAGGAGTAGAAAAATGTAATTAAAGTTGTCGGTAATCTCACATTAAGCGAATAATACGTTCATTTGTATTTCAATGGTTGTCTTCTTGGACCTTTTCTGGTTTATCTAAAAGGAAGTTAATTAGTGACAAGAAGAACTATAACAATCGCCCACTATTTAAATCGGAAATAATTACAAAAACTATTCCCTAATAAATTAAGTAGTTAAAATAAAACGTTCGGTTTAAAAACAAACGATTCTTTCACTACTTGACATTCTACTAACATTGGTAATTTCTCGTTTCTATTTGAACTTAATAGTGGGTTGAAATCGTGTATTGGAAGCATACGGTATTAAATGACATACCTTTAATTCAGAATTAGTATAACAACGGTATTACTATTAGGTACCTAAACATTTAAATACGTCAAAATTTAATGAGTCTTTGTAGGCTCAAATTATTAATCAAATACTTAAATTGCAAAAACAAAAATTTTGCGGATACATTTTGGTAACGAATTTCATAATTGTATTGTCATTAAACAAATTGTTTATTTGGATTTTCGCAATCACACTTAAAAATTCATTATTTGATGCAATATTTAGATTGCGGATTAGAATCATTACGTTAAATTTAATGAACTGATTGATTATTATATGGCGACCTTTCGTGTTGGTACGAGATTTTATCGTATATATAAAAATATCAATGTGAAGAATACTACGTATTTGCTTTATCAATTTCACAGTAGTTCGATATTACCTACATGTAAGTAAATTTTTTTATCTATAATTGCATATAATTATTTTCAATTTTAAAATTTGGTATTCCACAAAGTGGATATACAAATGTAATGATTTTTACCGTGATATAAGTACAATTATTAGAATAATAAATAATAAAATTTTATTTGAATTCTTTGTTAAAAAACAAAACTTATTGATTATCTTCAGTTCTAGTTTAATAATAATATAATACTTTTGAAAATGGAAAGAATTTGTTTCTGTTTGCAACTACTCTTTTTGGCTGTATTGGCAGTAAGTGTCCATTATGTAATTTTTGATAAAATTTAAAGCATTTTTCTAGCAAAATGAATATGAGGTAGAATTTGAAAAATTGAAATTGTCAAATATGACCACGATATAATAGAAGATTTGCAAATATCACTTTTCCAATATAATGACACAAGTCAAGGAGTAAACTCGAGCGGAACTTTAAAGAAAGATCTAGGAATGGATATTAAAGTAAGTACATAAATTTCAATATTTTGAACATAACTAATTTTTGTGACCATTATTTAAATACCGATACCTTATGGTACACACATAAAAATACAATATATTTCCGGATATTTCTTTTCAAAATAATAAGAATTTTATGTGTTTATACACAAGGTAATAAAAAACATCTTCAGAATAAATATTAACATTTCTTGAGATTAAACTTAAGTGAATTGAATAAAAATGTTCACTGTTTACATTTAACAATTAATATTTATCGTAATAGTACCTACATTTCACATTTATTCTGTTTGGCAGTTTAACTCAAATAACTCAAAATAAGTTAATTAATTTGCAATAAAAACAAAGTCATAGTTGAGACAAAAACGTCTTCCGGAATCGAACAAGGATATACTCTTGAATTGTCCGAGTAAATAGATCGGAAGCTGAAATTAAAAAAAATATTGCGCAAATATTTGTAAACAACTCACCGCAATTTATTTAAAAATTCAAACAGTTATGCCATAAATGATTAAGTAAAACTGAACATAATCGTCAACTTAACTTCAACTTTAATTAATAACTTGAAATAAGCATTATAAATGTTAGTAACTAATATAAATTAGAGCTGGATTAAAACGGATTATGTCAAGAAATTTAAATTAGGAACGATAATACGTACCTACTTTGAAGAACAAAAGATGGAAATATTGAAAGTTTGCTAGCGCCAAAAAAATAATTGGCACACTGAAGAGTACGGGACTAAAACAAGGAATTTGCAATCAGAATTTCATGCTAGAACTTAGTAAAATAATTGTAGAACTACAGAAAATTAAATCGAGAGAAAAATGAGATATTCAGACGAGTTAATATCAAGAAATGTGTAAAAATCCTATATAGGAGGTCTAGAAATGTTTGTTTTTCTAATTTTCAACGACTTTCTATTTTTCATAGTTCTCAAAAATATGCAAATTAAAATATCCGGACGTTTGATTTTATATTGCCGTATACTATTTCACAATATATTACTTTTAACATCCTAAATTATATTTCGAAGTTTTAATCATGTTTCCAAAACTTTTTTAAAATATTTATTTGGACTGTAAACAGTAAAATATGTTAAATATAATATCCGTTCCATAACTTTTTTAAGGTTAGATTTATTAATCAAAATTTTAAGTGAACTTAAACATCATTCAATTTTACACCAAAAGGTGCTCTTGGTAAAACTCGATATTGTGTACAGTTTTCGGAATATTTTAATTTAAAATTTATGAAGTAATAATCAATGCTTGTATAAAGTAATGATAAAGTTATTAATTACACAAAAAATCAAAAGAAAATTAAAATAAAGACTAAGAACATACCTGACCTGATTTCCAGAACTAACCTGTTTGACCTGTAGATATGCGACTAAACCTGTTTACTTACTAGTCAATTTTTAGTTTCGAAAATATTTATTAGGTATGTAATTTTTACATTTTTATAAACTACAATCTAAACTACAATCTAATTCTTCTACATTTTTTGAAGACAAAATTATCAATAATCTCTGTAAGATCAATACGGGCCAGCAGACTGGACTCAATACTCAAAATAGTGAGATTGGAAAGTCGTTCTTGACTTATTTTTAACCTTAGATAAGTTTTAATTAATGTTAATTTTGAAAACGATCTCTCTCCTTTAGCATTTGTTATTGGTAACGATATAAAAATCAGTAAGAAAATTTCTACATTTGCAAATAAACCCGCTTTTTTAATATCTTTTCATTGGGCAAGAATTTTTAGAACTTATGAACTATGTATGCGTGGAAATGCTCCAGTTCTTGCTCTAAAGAGTCTTGGTCTACGTTATGACCTTAGATCTCACAAAAAAAACATTGTACAACTTTCTTTTGTCATGAAAAAGAAAATATTTTATTTATCATCTCATAATTTTTGCATCTTTCCTTTAGTGCAACCGTTAAATAATCTATTATTTTGTATAAGACGTTTTTTTTGAAAAGTGTAAATGTATCACAACTCTCTTCCAACTCGTCCTTTTCATCAAAATGTTTTTTTTTGTTTTCTTTTTCTCTGCGTATCAGCCTGAGCCTTGAACAAAATGTCTTCTTCGTCATCGACGACTTTTTCTAAGATTTCCTTTGCGCATTTTACATATCTTTTAAGGACGTCTTCATTTTTTTTTGTGTAATGTATTCTGCCAAACTAGTTAAAAGAGTTGCGCACTCATGCATGTCGACATGTCGACTTCAACTCTTTCAAGAACATAATTTAAAAAGCAGCACAATATAGCTGGTTTCAAAAATTTAAAATTTTTGTAAAGCCATAGGCTTGAGCTTTTACGTCTTTATTAAAGCATTCAGTGCTTATTATATTACTGTCTATAATATTTTTGTATGCTAATTTAAATGCGTTTACAGCTTCGTATCTTGCGGAAAATCTTGTTGTTGATAACGGCTTCAACATTTTTTTTGGAGATGTCTGTTTGACTATTTGCAATCTTGGAGTAGACCTTTGCAACCTTTGAAAAAATTTTGAGCATTCATTGGAATGCTACATTTAAACTCTGATGGCACATGGGATATAAACGGCTTGTCTACACTTTTCTTGCACAATGGCTTGTGCTCCATTATATATCCCCAATAAGTTGCTTGCGTTGTCATATGTTTGTCCAACACAATTTGTTATATTTCAGTCATATTTCGTAATGCACTCAATTATTTTTTGGGCCAAATAATTGCCAGTATGACGTTCCTCTAATAAAATAAAATCCAAAAAGAAACTTTGAGCGTCTTCTTCTTCATCACATTGGTGAATAATAAAAGCAAAATTAATTCTCCTTAGATATATGTATCTGGAGTCGAATCCACAATAACTGAGAAGAAGGTTAGCTCCTTTATAGATTTAACTATAAAATATTTTACTCTATTTGCTAAAACTGTAATTATCTCTTCACTAGTAACCAAACCCATTTGAAAATTGGCCTAATCTAGACAAACCGGAAATTAAAGACGTAAGGTTACCGCTCCAGGTCAGAGGTCAAAGATCAGATCAACTTGGGACCTATCTTAAAACATTTCCCTTGACATCCTGAACACTTTGATATATAAAATTCCTATGTCACCGCTCCAGGTCAGAGGTCAAAGGTCAGATCAACTTGTGACCCTGCCTAAGATCAGCGCCTGGACCTCCTAAACAATTTCACGTATTGATCTCCAATATCGGTTCAGCCGTTCCGGAGGAGAAAACGAACATACAGACAGACAGACTGACAGACAGACAGACACACACACTGACAAACCGGGCCACGATTTTATGTTTTGGTTTTAGGTTTTTGAAAGATAGGAGATCCTTCGACTAATTTGACCCTTCCTTTTAAGATGCTCTTCCAAAGAAAGTTCAAATTTACTTATTAATTTTATAGTTTCTATAAATAAACCACCTCCAGTACTCTCACTGGCAGCTACAATGTTAAAGTTCTCATTGGCCTCTCTGAAGGATAAGTTATGCTTAGCTAGATATTTTACAACTTCGATGACTCTTTCTAATGTTTTGCGCCAATACTTTTAATGCTTTTGTGTATTCGATCTTTACTTGTTTTACGTGAAAAAGAAGCTGTTCTCGCGAGCAAGTGGTTTTTGGTTTTTTCGTGAATAGAAAAAAATTGAGCTGCATTAGACCAGTCACTGTACCCCGTATTTGCCAAAGCGGATAGTGTTTTAGAAAAAAACGACAAAAAAAGACAATACACGCAGCCTGTTTTTTGAAAATATAATACCCACTTTTTTTTAACTCTTTTTTTGTTTGGCGTAGTAGAAGTAGTAGAATAATATAAAAATTTTGTTAGGCCTCTCCTTTTTTCAAACAATATTCTAATCGATTTTTCAAAATCAGCCTCTTTGTTTTGACTAGGGAGTTTATCCAATAAGAATATGTGTTTACGAAAATCTTCTGTAATAATCTAATCAGACGGATTTGACAATAACTGCGTATCATTTTCATAATCATTGTTCTGACTTTCTAAGTTTGAAGCTGTTGGTAATATTAATGCTGTATTGGTAATTTCCGCTGCCTTAAAAGCAAATTTGCTTATTATTTATAAAGGACAAAATAATATTGATAACTTACTGGTTCAACTTCAGTGGAATCATTAGTAGGTAGTACTTCAAAATCCATAATAACATTATTCTCATTGTCAAAATCATTTCTGGTAGAGGTTGGTGCTATTTGTTCTCGTTCGTTTATGGTTGCACTTGCATTAACGTCTTTTGATTTAAAAAATAAATTGATCTATTTTTGGTAACTTTTTTTGCTTTTTCTAAATTTTCTCCTATGAGTTTTCTTTTCTGCGATCTATATTTCGCAGACATTGCAACCAAAATAAAAATATAACAAACTAATAACATATCAATCCCTCTCTCTGTCCATACCTAAAGACAGTTAGTTTGTTTAGAGTTATTATATTGAAGCTGATTAGTTTTTAAGCTGGATTTGGGTCAAGCATATATTTATTTTTTCCTTTTTTTTTTGAGTAGTATTGTATGTTAAGAATAGTAGGTAATCCTATAGTTGAAGGTCTCGTCGTTGTAAAAACAACTTCAACTGCATTGTTACCTGTCTTCGACTAATGAGAATCGTTTACGGTAATTAGGAAATTTCGAATGGTCAAATGCAACGACGTAATTTACGTTTTTAAAATTAGTTAGTTCCCTTTTAATTAAGCTTCGTAAAAGGCCGTAAGGGTAGCATTGTTGAAACTCCCGGTCTAAGTCGGATACTTAGAATTTATAGTTTAGTATTAGTGTTGTGATTGCAAATATATGACAAGTAAACAAAATTTTGTTTATTAAATGGAAACTGTTTCTAACACGAATTTATATTAAAGGTTTTCATTTGAATAAGAAACACCTTTTAATTTATTATCAATTAAAAGTTCCTAAAAAGCCAATATTTTTTATTGACAATTAATAAATTAATCCTACATTCAAAGAAAATTAAAGATTAAATTAAGTTTGTACAAAAATAAATATGTCCAATTTGTTTGATTAAAGAAAGAAAAATTGTTTAAGTATTATTTTATAGTGGTAGGATAAGAAGGTACATTCATGAAATTTAAAACTTGGACACCACAATTTCTGTAAACAAAAGTTTGCACATTGTGAAGCGGGCTTAAGGGTATCATTTACAATTCTAACAGCAGGTAGTCTCAGCAGGGGTTATCTTATAAAAGGACTGTAGAATGAATTATTACACTAAGCACGTTTTAGAAAATAGGTAATTTACGTTGCTTATGTAATTTTTTTCTTTAAAGAATATATTTGAAGGTATCGCTAATTAAACACAATAGCTCGATTAATTATCGAATCAAAATTTTGTTTAGGAAATGTTTACAAAATAAAATTAGAAATAATTTTGATATAAAAAACGTCTACTAATTATTGTAAACTTTCTATTCATAATATTTAGTCCTTACAAAATGTATATTTTATGACGTTTCATTTTTTTCTGTAGTTAATATAAAAAGTGAAAATAAAAACTAAGGCAATTCTTATTGTCAACGTATATATTTAGTTTTTTGACAAGAATTTATTACATAATTATAATTAAGATACCAAGTTATAGTTTAAAATTAAATGAAAACTTTTTTTTAAATAAAGGTATTACTATATAAATAAATATAAGAAATCAATAATGGGTGTGACCTCCATTATTATTGATACATTCTTGGAGGCGTCTGCTCATTGACGCTATCAAGGTATCAATATAATTAATATTAATCGTTTCCCATGCGGTATCAATGGCTGCAATTAGTGCATTACGGTTTACTGGTATAAAATTTGGCCCTTGTTGTCTTCGGATAACAGCAAGTATTCGAGCCCAAACATTTTCGATAATGTTAAAATCTGGGCTTTTGCTGGCCAGAGTAACAGCTCTCGTATCCAATTGCGCACAACCCGCAAAGTATGAATAGGGGCGTCGTCCTTTAACAACAAAAATACATTATGAAAATGTTAATTCAACAGATCCCGAACTATTTTTTGAGAAAGTATAGTGAAATAAGAATACTTACTTGTTGGAAAATATAATCTTCGTCTGGATAAAACACTTCGACTGAAGGTTTCATAATAGTTTCCAAAATATCTAAATACGCAGCAGAATCAAGACGTCCATCGATAGCCCAACAAACTCCTGGACCCCGCGCGCTAACCCAACCCCACACATTCACAGAAAAATAACCACTTCGTTTTTTAGGACATATGTGATTATTTTCGTAACGAGTTCCTTCCATTCTAAAAACTTTTAGTGGTCCATCGTTGCGGCTATTGAACGTTTTTTCGTCGCTAAAAATCACTCGATTCCAAAATTCCAAAGGTTCGTTCACATATCGCCTTGCAAATTCCAGACGACGTCTCATATTTTCGTCACTGAGAACTTCTTTCGCAGCAGCATTATACTTCTTTATTCCCATCTCCTTTAATCTTTTTGTGCAGTTATACGGCATCCGGAAAAATGTGTATCTGCTATAGCCCTGGAGTATGTAGCAAATGGTTGTTCTGTTACGTAATGAAACAACTCGAGATCTTGAGCACGTGTAGATACTTTAGGTCTACCACTTCCGATGGCTCTTTCCAAAGTGTGTTCAAGATTCCATTTTACTCGGTAATGCCCTACGGTGCTTTTGGTATATCTAACATACGTGAAATTTCACGCACGCTACAGCCCGCCGCTAATTCCGAAACAATCCGCGCTTTCAAATCAGCACCGAGATGAGGTGGCATTTTCACAACACTTTAAACTAAAATGGAATTTACATTTCTTACTTTATTTATTGGTTCACACTACCCTTCTCAAACAGTAGGTAATTGTTTATTTATTACATACTTCTAATGACCAATGTAACAACCCTTAGAGCAATATGACTCAAAGGAAGTAAATTAAACAAGCAAGGATATTCTATTGTTATTGAAACTTATTCATAAAGTAAAAGCCATTTCCTTATAATGCTAATGGACAGGATTTTCTTTTAAGTATTAAGATTACAATAGAGGACTTATAAACTTTCGAAAATATCTAATTATAAATATTTACACTGCAATTGCGCTTTTTCCTTAATAATTTCTTAGCAATAACATACACGTTCTTGGTTTTAAGTTGTCATAAATTTGATATGATATAAATTTGTGTTTCTAATATTACATCACAAACTAATCTTTATTCGCCAAAAATTGTTGCTTAAGTTGTAAAGCTTCGTACACACCTGAACAACAAACCGAGCAACAAACATAACAACGAACCGAAAGTCAAACAGAACGACAAACGATCTTTTATGATTTCCACAATCCGAACAACAAACGGAACGTTTGTGCTGTTCCCATAATTATTTTCAGTAGTTTTCAGTTCATATATATTTATTATTGAGAAGAAAAATTGCGGAAAACAAGAAGATAGTGCCAACCAAATTTTTACGCACAAAGAAGAGTAAAAATTATAATTTACTTCGCTTTTTTTATTTTGGAAATTTCCGCCCAAATGATGCTAATAGGGACATCATTTTTTCTTGCATTCTTAAACACTGATTAATTTAAAACATTTTTCTTCTGTCAACTCCATAATATTACCTAAAACACAACAAACCCACAAAAGGGAGGACAAAAATAAATAATTTAATTCTCCCGCATAAGTTTGTTCGCCGTTTTGTTTAGATTCGTCCAAACCTGCAAACGCATTCGCGCGCATTTTCTTTGATGTCGGAGAACGCCGCAAACCGTTCGTGGAACAATCAGGACTTGCGAATCTGTTCTAAAATTCGTACGTAGCACCGTCCAAATTAATGTTCCGATTGCCGTTCGGTTCGTTGTTCTGTTTGTTCCTCGGTTTGTTGTTCAGGTGTGTACGAAGCTTTACAATAAGCATATTAATATGAACTATATCTTATGAAAGGAGAGTTATGTAACTATAATTAACGACTTAACGTTACGTTAGTAGATTCCATTTACTATTTACACATATTTTCTTGGAACATTCGATAATTAACTATCGGGATATGATGACCCTATACTTCGCAGGTTGTGCGCAACTGGATACAAGCAAATAACTTGGAGCTGTTACCCTGGCCAGCAAAAGCCCAGATTTTAACATTATCGAAAATGTTTGGGCTCGAATACTTGCTGTTATCCGAAGACAACAAGGGCCAAATTTTATACCAGTAAACCGTAATGCACTAATTGCAGCCATTGATACCGCATGGGAAACGATTAATATTAATTATATTGATACCTTGATAGCGTCAATGAGCAGACGCCTCCAAGAATGTATCAATAATAATGGAGGTCACACCCATTATTGATTTCTTATATTTATTTATATAGTAATACCTTTATTTAAAAAAAAGTTTTCATTTAATTTTAAACTATAACTTGGTATCTTAATTATAATTATGTAATAAATTCTTGTCAAAAACTAAATATATACGTTGACAATAAGAATTGCCTTAGTTTTTATTTTCACTTTTTATATTAACTACAGAAAAAATGAAACGTCATAAAATATACATTTTGTAAGGACTAAATATTATGAATAGAGAGTTTAATGATTTTTTTAATAACTTACAATAATTAGTAGGTTAGATTTATTTAAAAATAAGTAATAATCAGTCAACCCAAATAACCATGTTTAGTTTTTGATTTAATTTAAAAGTTATTGCTTGTAGACGTTTTTTAAATCAAAATTATTTCTAATTTTATTTTGTAAACATTTCCTAAACAAAATTTTGATTCGATAATTAATCGAGCTATGGTGTTTAATTAGCGATACCTTCAAATATATTCTTTAAAGAAAAAAATTAAGTAAGCAACGTAAATTACCTATTTTCTAAAACGTGCTTAGTGTAATGATTCATTCTACAATCCTTCTATAAAATAACCCCTGCTGAGACTATCTGCTGTTAGAATTGTAAATGATACCCTTAAGCCCGCTTCACAATGTGCAAACTTTTGTTTACAGAAATTGTGTCCAAGTTTTCAATTTCATGAGTGTACACTTTGCGAGAATTGAGTGATAGGAAAACGAATTTTGTGAACGATAAATAACTGTGGTAACAGACAAAGTGTTAAATCTGCAGTCTGTATTTTTGCAGGTGTGCGATGACGAAATTAAATAAAGTGTACGATTTTGATGGCAAATGTTTTTGAGTGTGAGACGGTGATAAACACAACTTTTAAGTTTGGAAAGGGGGGGGTAGATCATGAAAAAACTGGGGTTCGCGGTCTGTTGCGATGAAGTTTTCAATCATCATGCAAGTGAGTTGTCATACATTCAGTGAATAAATCAGACGAAATGCAGTTTTTAGGGCCCTGTTTAAAAACCGAATTTTGTCTTGTTTGTGGGCCCCCTTCCTGTAATGAACACCACGCACGTGCGTGTTTTGCGTAAGCCTAAACCCGACTCTGGGTTAGTTTACATACTATTGAGAATTTGACATACCAATTCTACCAACCAGAAAAAATAAATTTTAACATTATTCTGAAATTATGATTTTTCAATAACGCAATTTAAGATTTTCCTAACACAGAAAGCCATAATTCATTTATGTCTTAAACAATTTGTGATAATAAAGCTTTAATTTTATATAGACCTTTGTTGCCTTTATTTTCAAGTCTCTTTCTTTTTTTTTGTCTTTTAACAATCATCTTAACTCGGCTCACAAACGAATGATTATTAAGAACTAAACTGAATTGGAATTCCTATAACATACAAAGAAAAAGAAACAATTGCAAACTATCAATCACCTAAAATAATTTTTGTTGTAAGTAAAATGGTGGTATTATTATGTGTCTGTAGAGTGAGTTAGTCGACGCGAAAACATAACCCATCACTTAATAAGTCCCGAGACTTATACATAGATATGGCATAGATAAAGCATCTATATGATTTTTATGTACGTAAATTGGAATATTAGTTTCTAAATTATATTTGTTTTAGTGATGCTACTTTTGTGATTGTTTAAACAATGGGGAAAAGCAATTTTGTGTATTGGTTAAACACTATTTTTAATGGTAAAGAAGTGTGCAGAGTTTAGTCCGTCAATTGTTTCAGAATACATAAATAAAAGCACAAAAATCGGCTTGAATGACCGAAAAATCAAATTGCGGAATATCGCTGACACTTTAAAGATCTCAGAAATTAGCGTGTACACCATTTTGCATAAACACTTGTTCTTGAGAAAGTTGTTTTCGAAGTGGATACCGCAGATGCTCCCAGTGGCTCAAAAACAGTAACCTGACCAAAATGCGAAAGTCGGCCGGTAAGGTTTTAGTCTCCGTATTTTGGGATTTGCAAAGTGTTTTATTTGTCGACTCTCTTAAGATATGCAAGACCAACCGCCATACATTCATTGGTGCGCTTGAGGAAAGAAATTATAAAAACGCATTCACCAAGACAATTCACCTTGTTTGAATTGCTTTCGTACACAATAGTATATTAAAGAACTAGTTTCAGAAGACGCATTTTATAAGACGAGTACAGTTTACAGTTACAGTTTAATATACAATTTGACAAATTTATTGAAAGAAATTCCACAATCTGGGGAAGGCGAAATGTGAACAGTATTTAGACTTGATAATCGGCCAGCGTTGTCCATCACTTTATCTGATATGTAAGCAGCATTTAAACTTGTGCCGTTTGTTGAAGGTCCAGCGTTGTCCATCGTTTTGTACGAAATGTGACCAGTATTTAAACTTGTGCCGTCTATTGAAGGTCCAGCATTGTCTATTGCTTTGTCTTCTAGACTTAGCAGAAATGTAGAATGAGGATGAATAGTGTTAAAAAATTAGATCAGTAGTTTTAAAGAAAAAGGGAAGAATCACAAACAAAAGAATTATTTGACAGAAGTAAGAAAACTCAGAGATCCCCAGAACGTGTTTTATCAGAAGATAACAGTTTAAACATAAGACAAAAGAAAGACTACGTGACACCTGAAATGGACCTGATTCTAAAAAAATAAAGGAATTAAAAATAGAGATAAAAGAGGAAATAAATATAAAACACGAAGAATTTAAAGAAGAGTTTAGAAGAGCCAAGGAAGAGTGGATCGAAACGGCGAAACAATGAAAAGAAGAGAAATGGGACAAAATGGAAAGAGAAAAAAGGAGAACGAATATAATTGTAAGGGAAATAGAAGTGAAAGAAGAAAAGAAGGAACAAAAAGAGCAAGTGGAAAACATGATGAAGAAAGAACTTGGTACAAGGAAGACAGTAGTAAAAACAAGAAAAATAGCGGAAGGGGTACTGTTAGTGCAGATGTAGTCAGTGGAGGATATAGAGGAAGTATGGAAGCAGAACAGTAAGTTAAGAGGTACAAAATTATTTTTCGATGACGACATGACGAAGAAGGAAAGAGAAATACAAAAGAAATTAAGAGAATAGGGAACAGGCTGAGGAAAAGAGAGAGAAAATCAAATTAGATTTTTTAAAATTGTGGTTAGAAGGAGAGGAAATGATATAGGATGAACAGAAGAAGAGATTAGTAAAAGAAAAACAAAAAACTAGCAAAAGGAGAAGAGAGGGATGGATATAAAAGTGAGGATTTGGCAAGGATTAATGAAAAAGTTACGAAAGGAAAAAACAAGCGTGGGAAAGGGAAAATAAAAACAAAGAGAATAGACAATTAAAATTAGTGTTTTGGGATGTGGCAGAAATTAAAAACAAGAGTGTGGAATTTGGGCAGTATACAGAAAAAATTTAGGCGGTGGGCTTGGTGGAAACGTGGGTAGAGGAAAAAGAATGGGAGGTATGAGAAGAGAAAATGCTTGGGAGATATGAATGGAAGACGCAGTTTGCAACATAAAACATTAGAAAGGAAAGATCGAAAGAGGGAATTATAACGGGGATAAAGAGAAAGTAGGAAATGAAAGGAGAGGGGGAAGAGCAGAGACAAGTAGTAAGTAGTAGTAAGAAAGGTGATAAGAAAGACAGGAGAAGTTTACGAAGTACTGGTGGTATATGGATAGGAGATGAGTGAGACGAGAAAGAGGATAGAAGAGTTTGGAGTGGGAAAAGAAGGAACAAAAGTTATTTTGGGAGGGGATTTTACGCTAGAATTTGAGAAAGGGAAGGGTTGTGGGTGAATGGAAAAAAAGAGAAAGAGTAAGTAAGGATAAGAAAGAAAACAAGCAAGGGCATAAGTTGTTGGATTTTTGTGAGGAGAATAAACCATGGATACTTAACAGGAATATGGAAGAAAGGGAGAGTACACATCTATAGGAAGTAGACGGGGATTGACCATACACTACGTCTTAGCAAATGAGGAGCTAATGGAAGAGATCGACGACTTTAGGGTAGGAGAGGAGGAAGAGTGTCGGACTATTTACCATTAGAATTAGTGTTAAAAAGAAAGGAAAGACAGGGGAAAAGGGGGAAAAAGAATGCGGAAAGAGAGAAAAATATAGGCGGAAAGCACCATAATGAATTATAAATCAAAACTAGAAGAAGAACAATGAAAAGAGGAAGGATAGAAGAGAAGATAAGAAAATAGAGAAAAAGATGGAAGAGGCAGTGGAGAAAAAAAGTTTAGAAAAAGACAGACAACAGGAAGAAAAAAAGAAAGTGGTGAAGAAAGAAAGTGGTGAAAGAGTGCGCGGAAGCAAAAAGGGAGGTGAGGAAGAGGATAATAAGATGGAAAAAAGCTTAATGGAGATAGAAGAGGTAAAAAGTTAAAAGCAAGGTATAGAAAGGAGTGCACAAAGGCAAAGAAAGTATGTAAAGAAAAGATGGAGGAGAAGATGAAGAGTTTGAGAAAGAAAGGGAAAACATGGGAGTTTATAAACAAGGAGAAAGAGAAAAGAGAGGAGGAAGGTTGAGGATAGATATGATGGAGTGGAGAGAATATTGTAAGAAAATATTAGATGGTAAAGAAGAATTGCCTAATAGGATAAGGAGAGAGGTAGAGGAAGTAGCTGAAGATGGAAGAGAAATTACAGTAGAGGAAATAGAAAAAACGATAGAAAAATATGAACAGATAAGTCTGTAGGTACGGACGAAATATAAGGGGAACAGTGGAAGTATACAGGAGAAAAAATGAGAAAAAGGATTAAAAAAATAATGAATAAGATATGGAGGAGAAAGAAGTTACCGATGGAATGGAGGAAAGCAATAATATACCCATTACATAAAAGGATGAAGAATGAAATAAGGAACTATAGGGAAATTAGTATTACAAACACGGGATATAAGGTGTATGCCACGATTCTACAAGAAAGATTAAATAATAAAATAGTGGGGAACGGGTTAATAGCGGAGTGACAGATAGGGTTTAGAAAGGAGAAATACAATAGACAATATATACGTTTTAAAAATATAGTGAATAGAGAATTCGAAAAAAAAAGTGGGAAAATTTATGCTTTATTTTTGGACATTAAAGCAGCGTTTGACAATGTAGGCAGAGAAAGCTTATAAAAGTGATGGGAAAAAAGGTACGAGAGGATGTGGTGAGGGCTATAGAAAAAGTATATGGGAATACAAAGTGTAGTGTAAGATTGAGGGTGGAATTGAGCGAGGGATTTTGGACAAGCAAGGGATTAAAACAAGGATGTTCACTGAGCCCAAACCTATTTTTTATATATATAGAAAACTCTGAGGAGACATTAAAAGATAAGCAGCGGAGGGTAAGTGATTGGAAAGGTAAAAGTTTGGGTTTTAGCGTACGCGGACAATGTGGTGATAGTTGTGAAAACAAGGGAGGAAATGGTGAGGATGATTGGGACAGTAAACAAATTCATAGAAGAACAAAAATTAAAAGCAAATGTAGAGAAAACAAAAATGTTAGTTTTTCAAAAGAGAAGAGGGAGAGGAAAAAGAGGAATAGAAGTGGGGAAAAGGTGGTTGAAGAAGTAGATGAAGTGATATATTTAGGCTATAGAGTGAAGTACGACAATAAAGAGGAGGCACATGTAAAGGAGTTAGAAAGGAAAGGAAGAAGAATAATATGGCAAGTGTGGGGATTGGGGGAAATGGTGTTTGGAAATAACTTAATAAGGAGAGGATAGTTATTTAAGAGCACAATAAGGAGTTAAATGGTATATGGGGCGGAAGTGTGGGAATGGAACGAATGGGAAGGTTGGAGAAAGTGCAAGAGAAATATTTGAAAGGAATATTAGGGTTAGAAAGAGAGACGCCGGGGTACATAGTTGAGGAGAAAATAAAGATGGAAAAATTAAGAATACACGCGGGGAGAATAGCAATGAAATATGAGGAAAGTATAGAAAAAGAGGAGAAGGGAGATTGTAAAAAAGTATGGAGGGAAGTAAGAGATGGAAGGGTAAGGTATGGACAGGAGGACAGGAGGCTGTATTACAAAAGAGGGGGATATGCGAGAAAGGAGATAGAAAGGAGAAGAAGAGATGGGAAAGGAATAAAAATAAGAGAGGAAATTGCGAAAAGGGGTCAAGATATTCAGAATCAAGAAAGGAGAGGAAAAATTAGGGAAGGGAAATGTTATAGAAAATATGAAGAGTTTGTGAATGATGGGATGCCGTGGTATTTAAAGGGGATGAGCTTAAAGAAGAAAAGAAGAGTAACAAGGTTTCGATGTGAGAATGAGGAAGCTGAAAATAGGTACTTTTTGGAGGATGATAGAAGGAAGTGCGGGCTGTGTGGAAAGAGTGGGAAAACTTGGAACACTTAAATCGGGAATGTGAGGAGTTAAAGAAAGAAAGGAAAGAAAGAAAGGAAATATTAAAAAGGGAGGGAAAGAAGTGAGATGGATGTAGGAGGTGATAAGAAGCAGGAAAAGAATAATAAAATTAGTAGAGGAAGGGGGAGGAAATAAGAAGATATGGTATAATTAAATACATACAAATTCAATTTTGTCAGTGTTCTGCAGTTGTGCATAAAACTTACCTCGCACCGAAGAAAGATTACTCCCACAGCCTCATAAAGGTCTCCTTCGTCGGGCTTCAAATTTTGGCCGCGGGCATAATCTTCTACCACTCCCGGCAACTATTACATCTTTATAAACCTTAAAAAAATGCTCCAAGTCGAAAAATTTGCTGCAAATCCTAAGATCATAGCCGCAACAAACGCCCATTTTAAGGCGAAAGATGAAACATGTTACGAAAAAAGTATCAACATGTTAGGGAGGCGTTGGAATAAATGCATCGCTTATGACAAATAACATTAGATTTTGAAAAAAAAAGATTTCTTTGTAATTAGCGTTGGAACTTATTGTGCGATGGGTTAAAGAAAGAGAAATTTTTTCAAAATCTTTTCATCTAACAGATACGATGATTATTTAATAATTTAAATAAAAACACAAAATCTGCCAAATAACGTCTTTTATAGAGATTATCCAAACACTCAGTCTCTCCAAAACTGAGTGCCAAAAAATTAGCATTTTTAACTTTTTAACTTATGGTAGGCACACATTGAAATAAACAAACATACTTTTAAATGGTTGTTTACCGTTTTTCCATTTGTTACAGGGTGATAAGACGCTTTGCTGATCTGCAAGAAATATTTGAGGTCTGTAGAGATCTAAGAAACTTTATATTACCTAAATATATCCAGCAAGAGTGTGATTGTGGCCGTTGTCGTATTCGTCATTTTGTCTATTAATTTTATCTAGTTACTTACTATAGTCGTCAGAAACGATAAGTAGCATTTTTCCAGCTAAGGGATCAGGGTAGTTAATATGAATATGATTCCACGGTCTACGCGGGTATTTTCAATTTTTAATTAGTGTGCATATTTAGCGCAGTGGTTACACAATTCGGTTAAGTACTTGATGTCCGAGTCGATCTCACGCCAATAAATAACAAATGCTTAAGCGACATTGAGAATCGCTTGACGTAGCCTTTGTAGAATAACCACTCGATGTTTTAAAACAGTTGACATCATGTCGAAACTTTACTTCAGGTGCTCTAGCTGCAATAAAAAAAAAACTTTTCTTCTATTCTTCCTCTTTTTTAATACGTGTGGTAGTTGGACAAATATTTTTAAAATGTGCGAGGTAGTTAGCTCAATCTGCCATGCGGCTGATACAAAGAAGCGGAAATAATTTTTTTGGATGTAAAATTTCGGAGATTGGTTTAATGTTTGTTAAAAGTGTAAAATATTGTGCGTATAGGGAAAATAAAATTTTGTTGTACTGATTATAAACTACAGCGAATGCCTCCTTTTTAAATTTGAGAATATTGTTGTTCCGTTCTCACTTTTATCCTTCCTTACCTGGAAGAAAGAGAACAGCATCAAAGTCTGTTTTGTTGGCGTCCGTTGCCAACATTAAAGCTAGACTTGGGTCATATGGCATGATAGGCATTTTTAATATTTTCAAATGCTTTAACAGTTTCTAGTGTCGACTCAAAAAAGTTGTTAACGAGAATGTTATGTAAATGCCGGTTTTTCATTTTAAATCTTCACGAACTGAAGTACCTAAATGGCTTTGTCTAGAAAACCATGTAATTCTTTTGGTGAGGTTAGTTCAATATGTTTTTCTGATTTGTACCGAAAAATTCGATTGAAATTGTTACAAAACCGCACTTCTCTGGATTGAGTGGTTGACTTAAAGTCCATAAAATGTTTTAAAGGTAATGTTAGTGATTTTAAGAAAGTTTTTAAAATTTTCTGCATGAATGATAACGTCATCAAAGAAATTTCTTACATTTAGAAGTCCTAGTAGTACGGATGTCAGATGGGAGAATATTTAATGCACTGTTAATTGCTCGTGTTGGTCTGTTTATTTCATGTTTGAGGTTATGACGCTAAATATACGTGTTGGTATATTTAACGTCATAAACTCATCAAATTCTTTGTCGAATCTTTGGAAGTGTACGGTTTTTGGTTGCGTTGAGTCTGGAGTATTGAAGAATTTTTTCATAAGTCTGATGTAGATAAATTGTTCGGCAGACAATTGTTATATTAGCAATGCAGACAGAGAATAAATTGTTTATTCCCGCTTATATTGCAACAAAAATATTTAATGAGGAGTGTTTTTGTCCTATTATACGACAGATCTTCGAATTAAAGAGGGTTTACTAAAATATCAACGCGTTATTTAAGTTTGTGTCCTTGTGTATCCATGTTTAGATGTTTACTCATCATCCAGGATATTTGAAAGTTGTAGCGCCCATTCAAATCGTTTGAAATAATCTCATATAGTCAGTTCTTGGGTGTTTTGTTTATAGATGAACAAAATTCTTTGTTGCTAACTGAATTGCATTCTCTATCATGTTCACGAATCATTGAAAAAGTTAGAAATGATCCCACTTCTGACACCACATCTTTTGTATGTTGTTAATTTTTTATTCAAGCAACCCATATTTAACTATTTTATTGTTCTACCAATTAATGCCTAAATTGAATCTTTGTTTTAGCGTCTAGTTAAAGTATAGAAAATACTGCAAATAAATGGCACATTTCACTAACAATAAAACAAAATTTTGCAGAAATAGAGTTCATCGGACTTAATAATCAGCTTATAAAGCACTCTCAAAAGGGCTGAAATACATTACATTATCTACACTTCCAGTACATTTATTGTAATTAATATGTGCTCCTTTTAGGTGAACATGGACGTATCAAAATTGCAAGAAAATAACGAATTCAAACAAATTACAGCAGTAGCAGATGTTGACATGTGCGATATTATTAATAGAAATCAATTTGGATTAAAGGATTTGCTAAAATACGGAAACTTTACAGTTTGTCCATGGAAACAGGTAAACTAATTTTTTTTAAGAAGTGAGGAAACTTAATGCAGTTTATTGTTGTGTTCTTTTTTAGGCTCATTACGTAGTCAACAATGCAATGATTGATGTTTCAAAACTACCTCCAAATGCTCCTCCTGGAAAATACGTTATGAACACAATTTTTTTTAGTGGAACTACCGAATTATTACACACTCGTTTTACTGGATCAGTAAAAAGCAAATAGAGCAGACTGTGAAATGATCTAATGGTGAAGGGAATTGCATTACTAAAATTAAATGTTAAGGTTTTTATTTAATATGCTGCTTTAAATATAATGTTAAAATGATGTAAATCATATAATAAGATAAATGCAATACAAGATGTTTTTATTTTGTACTCTAAAGTTTGAAACGAGCTTTTGTAAGACACAACACAATAAGTTAATTAAAAATACGTTTGCAATCCTACTCAACGGAAATTAAGAGAAAGATAAATAAAAACAAAGTAAAACTGTAGTAACACTAGTTTCATTATTAAATTATTTTTAATTATATGTCAACTTAAAGTCAATGTATTGCGAATGCTTTGTAAAATTTATTATTGACTTTAGTTAACATTGACCTAATTTATATAACAACTTAAAGCTTTTAAAAGAGTGTAACTTCTTCGATGTAATGCACATTTCAAACAGAAATTGAAGGCGGCTAATGGACAACCGGCAAGCTGTAAAATGATATAAAGCACTTACCTAACTTTAACCTAGACCTTTAGATCTAAATTTGGTTTAGTAATTATGTTTATACTTAAAACGAGAATTTATGACAATTAATATTAAGAACTTAGATCTAAAATTTACTTATATTATTAAAGAGTGCAAATATACAGAGTGTTTCTAAATTGATGCGAAATATTCAACAGGGTAATTTTTCAGTAAAAACTAAGGGGGACTTTCATATAAAGTTTTGTTCAAAACCACTTTCCTTCCAAGTTACAGTCCCTTAAAGTTAGGGGAAAAATAGTTTTTATTTAATATGTCCACTATGGAAAAAGTTAGAAGAATAAAATTTAGCAGATAATTGATGCTAATAAAATAACATTTTTTGACGGTTTTTGAAACTCTGCAAAGTTTATACAAAGAGGTGAAAAAATGAACCTTTATAATATTTTGCATAAGAACTTTTTAATGCGACCTTATTTTCCTACTTAAAAATTTTATTTAAAAGACGGATTCAAACTGTAACTTTTTCATGTCTTTGCTATTTCTCGTAAAATTCTTAGTTTGATCACAAAAAAATAAAACATTAATCATTCCTTTTTTACATACATTCAGATGCGTTTACGTTTGTTTAAAAAAATGAAGTAGGGCGGTGTTAAATGATCTCATAATGATAAATAGTTTTATTGTCCTGGTTTCTTGCTGAGTTTCGTAAGTATTTAAAACAGTCTGCAGAACTAAATAATGGCATTTTTATTTAGTCAAAAAAAGTTCTATATTAGGAAATATCAGAATAATAAATAGAATAATAATTATTATACTACTAATTACTATTAACAAACAACAAAACAAACTAATTAAGAATGGTAACAAAATATTAATAACAAAATTCACAATAAATGTTGAAAATGACGCCCCTCAGATAAAACGCACGCTTTTACGCTTCGTCTCGTTAAATTCCGTATTCTCTGAAATAATCAGGGGGTATTTCTAATAGTCTCACATGATTCGATGACCCGATCTCTTAAATCATTGATATCTTCAACGGGAGTTGAATAAACTAGCGTTTTAAGAAAACCCCAAATGCAAAAATCCAACAGATTCAATTCTGGAGATCGGGCAGGCCAGTTCTGAGGCCCTCCTCGCCCTATCCAACGATTGGCATACACTTTGTCTAAGAACCGGCGAGCCATAACTCTAAAATGAACAGGAGCGCCATCATGCATAAACCATAGTTCTTGCCTAATTTGTAGAGGAACATCTCTAAAAAGAATAGGCAACACTTCTTCGAAGAAATGTCTGTATTCGTTTTCATTTAATCTTATTGGTAGAAAATATGGTCCAATTAAATAATCATCAATAACACCAAGCCACACATTTAATGAAAGTTGGTGTTGCAAATTAGATTCAACAATTTCGTGTGAGTTTTCTTCGGCCCATATGTGATTATTATGAAAATTTTGGATAGATTCTCGGGAAAAGTTTGCCTCATCAGTAAACAAAATACGACATAGAAATTGCGGAACTTGTATGATCATTTAAAGCATCCATTGACAAAAAATTAAACGAAGTAGAAAATCTCTACGTAAGAGCGCTTGAACTCGTTGGATATGGTAGAGATAAACATTTAAATATTGTGGAATTACTCAAATTTAACTGTTAGGAAATTTTTCTCGTACTTGTTTCGGGCGATTCTTCTATCAAATTAAGAACAGCCTGTATATTTAAACTGACGAACTTTATTTCTGCATAGATACTTAATGTTGTTTTAGGTAAGTTTTACAAATGTATTAAATTTAAACAATCTATAGAAACGCAGAACGTCACATCAAAACAGTAAAGTTTCCCAAGTAAAACTCGTTTAAGATGTAAGCTGTAACAGTATATTATAATAAATATAATTGTATGACGAAAATTTTAAAAATAGATTTTTTATGAGCCCTACGGTCTTTTGAGGTCGTAGTAGAAACCTCAGAAAAATTAAAAAAGTTGACACTGTTTAGTATGTAACGATTGCAGTTCACAAATAATAATAGATACAAATAAAGTGACGGCTCTAGCGATGCAACCTAGAAAAGAAAGAACACAATGATATTAGGCTCGAAGTAGGGCACCAAATGCTTAGAAAATCACGTATTTATAAGCATTAACATAGAAGTGTCCGGCTTAGTCGGTGAGATGGCGAAGATCCTTAGGAGAACTAAAAAAGTAACTGCTGCGTAACGAGGCACCACTTGCTGAGTACGGAGAGAAATAAAACCGATTATCAGAAATTCACTAGGTTTTACTTAAAGTCTAACACGCTACAACAAACACCAATCAAAGAGAGACAAAAGACATAAATATAGCACATACAATTTAAAATATTAGGAGTATCTAAGAGAAATGATAGAGTCTGTCGCATAAAACTTGCTTGCATTAACAATAATTAATTATAGTCCGCGTTCAAATATGTCGCAATTTAGTTAAGTTTTTTGTTTATTAACCTCAAAATAGAAGTAGCGTACCAATTTAAGATTGATGATTAAGGAAACTTGACGTACACCTGTCACGTACAAACGGTGACTTAAAAACTAATAGTACACTTGTTATAATACGAAATGTAGCTCCCGCCAATCCAAAATACTTTTGGTTTTAGCTTACCCCGCGATACCGACAACACCCCCAACTCTAAAGGAGTTAGTGCCAACAACAACGAGCGTGGGTGAATGGATACTACCCCGAATAACAATTCTCTTAAACGCTAAAGGTATAACCGCTTGATGTCGCGTGTACTTAAGTTTCGAACGCATGCAAATATGAGTTGGTTCCTTAAAACAATAACTTAGCTGTATATTGTTGTACGTAGTTCTGATAAGAAAGGTCCTTGCTAACGACAGCCAGTTGATAGCTACTCAAAGATCCGTATAACTTCGTTGGAAAGAAATAGAAGACCCAGATCTGGGAACAGATGATTGCCTTTGTAAATAGCAGGCGCACCGCGTGCGTGACCCCCAACCGCTGATGGATGTTTGGCCGTATATCCTCGAGGTCGACGACAGCGGTCGTAGGCAAGTTTTTGTGTCACAAAGGAGTTTCTAATGACTCGTTCTAGCGCCCCCCAGAAATTATACAGACAGTCAATTATGAGTAGAATATGAGGTCCAGACACGTGCTAAGGCATACGTTGGAATTAGCAATTAATACAACCACTAAATTAACCAAGAAATAGCAAAGAAAATCACTTGCGGAATAAATTGGTCGGATTTATATTTTCACACTAATTTATGGTGCAATTAATGAAGCCACATTGAAAAATTTTATATGTAGTTTTAAGTTTCGTAACGCACCGCCAACCACTCTTGTCGTAACGCGCAACTCAAAGATATTAGACTGTAACAAGTAGAAAGATTATTGAAAGAGCAGATTTTCTACAGAATTATTTTGTCACATTTTTGTAATTTTCAGAAATAGCAAATAATTTTTACACATTTATGTATTAAAAATTTGCTAAAAATGTAACAAAAACAACACAACAACTGTGTGCAAATGAAAACTTTTTTAAAACTTTCCAAAAAACTCAAAATATGTGTTGGTTAAACTGTACTTAGTTTGGCTGTACCATTGAATCTTGACTAAACATGATGTAGGCATTACAACAGTCTTAGTTATTGTTACTATCGCATGGTACATCTTCTTCGATATCACAATCTTTGTCATTTTAAATATCATTTTGGTTTTGTTGGTTTGAGAAAATGTATTGTAACCAGATTAAGTTAGTATCGTTGGCCCAGTTGCTCCCCTGAAAGTGCAACTACCACCTAGTCAAATAATACTGGACATACTGCACATAAATTGTTCAAGAGTTTTTCTAGTCCAGTTAAAACGTTTTTTTTTTTGCACAAGATTGAAGACAAATCTTCACATACTATCGTTTCACTATTAGCTAAATATTTGAGTTTATTAGTTTTTCAAAATATTATGTAGCACTTTATTGAGAATGACTAAAATTTTCAAGTTATTAAAGCCAAACTAATGTAATAATTTACACTTATAATAAAATTTATGGACTAATGACATTCTTTGTTATTAACCAGTGAGAATTGTTTAAATTAAGCAATTATTATATGGGTTCTTTATTCCTTAATTATATTTCTCAAAACCTAGTTTAAAAATAGAGTAATTTTCAAAAAAGTAATAAGCAAGTACTTATTTAAATTTTTTAACAATTTTTGTTCTGCTACAAGGTCTGAGCTTTTGCATGAAGTATCGATATAAGAGGAGGCTAAGGTATTAACGCAAGTAACGTCCCAAACCAAACATTTTTTTTTTGTACCATGGAATCAAAGTTACACCATTGGGACGTTTACCATCATCTTAAAAAAATCCAGGAGGCTAGTGCTTGTTTCACTATTTCCTTCAAGAAAGTGTGACGAGTCCATTTAGCAAGAACTTTCTTGCATGAGAAGCCATGTAGTCCGTCTTTAAGCACTCTTTCACCACAAATGCAGCTATAAGGACAGCAAAGTTTAGAACCTAATCGTAGTGAAATCGAGGTCCTAAATCCATCGTTATCAACTAAAATTTCAATATTACGTGAAGGTAAAATTTTTAGATAAGCTGAGAACTCTTTCCAAGTTGAAGCATAGTAATGTGCTTTTTCCAGTTTAGAATCATGTTTAATGTTACAGAGCTGTTTCGAGATCATAATGAAATCCCAATTTTTTTGGTAGGCATGAAACTGTGGGGTTTGAGAGTCAAAATGTGTTCTCCATAAGCATTCGGTTTCATTGTAAAACATTACATGAGTCTTATCCTTCATTGTAGGGTACATAAAGCAGATAAGACTGCAGCAAATATTCACTGAAATCAAAAATGTCTGAACACAGAGATCAGAAACTCTTCTTACACCAAGACCACAATGTTTTAGTGGTAAAGTAGCAATGCTCCATTGATAATTCGAGAAAAAGTATTAGTGATACATTCTATTGTTATCTTAAAATTAGCATTGATTTTATCAATCAAGTTAGAATAGAGCCAAGAAGGCGAAGTCCGTAAAAAATATGTCATCTTAGAGACGCCTAAACAATGATGAAGTAGAAAGTAAGCAATCTGGCACTTCAGCAAATTCAAACGATCAAAAAAAAATTCATCTCTTCAATTTTCTTTTCAAAAGCCTTTCTTCCAGCTGATAAAGTCAGGGGAGAGCCAAGAAGAGTAAGCTTGTCTTCGGAAACGATTTGGATTCCGGATCAAATAATTTCAAAATCATGAACAATTAATGACACCACAGTGGAATAAAAAAATTATAATGTGTTATCTTTTAATATGTAGGTATTATTACATATTTTAAAGGAATAATACTTTGATTTAATCCTGGTTTTAATTTTTTTGTAGGCCAGTATTTCAGTCTTTGGGTAATGTAAATTTTTGATTAATTTCCGAGGAGACAATTGTGACAATAATTATTACCATGACAGTAAACTCAAAATTTAAGTTAACAAACCATGATTAAAATTGTGGCCGTTAGAATTTAGTACAATTAAAAGTTTTATTAGATCACTAGCATATTGCGGTGAAGGGTTATTTTATAATAAATAAAGATTCGTCTTTAAAAGTAAAATTGACAAACTAAAGTTTATATTAAAAATTTAGATAAGAAATATAATTAGGTTTGTTTAGAGTTTAAGAATTTCTAAAGCCAATCTATTTTTTTAATAATATATTAATATTTTTTAATATCACACACAATATATATACATTGAAAACAAACGACAAACAACATTTCGATGCTTTTGCATTTGAGCCAGTCCCATAATCCTCGAAAAGTCCTTAAAATGCTGCTCCAGATTGATTAAAACCCCATTTAAAGCAATAATTTCATATTTTTTGTAAATCGGCTATGTTCGGAAAGCTCATTGAATCCTGCTGGATATGGGATAATTGATCCTACGTATTGATGATCTTCAATCATTATTAAGTGTCCCGCAGCATCAGTAGTCTTCCCAGCCAAAGAAAACCTGTATTCAATCTAGTATTAGTTGTCTAATTAAGATAGAAATAATAGGTCAAGGTCATTTGCCAAGAAACGAAATGTGAGTTGAGAGTGATAAAAAGGATAAAGTATTATAAATAAAAGTAAGTGATAAACAATGCAAACAAATGCGTGTTTTTTAACGAATTTAAATATAAAAAGTTGGGTTACGAATCCAAACAAAATTTAAAGACAAATTGAAAAGCGGTGCAATATTCTTTCAAGAAAATAAAGACAAAGAAGGAAGGGCAGAAAAACAGAAGAAGAATGGCAGTAATTAACAAAAATTAAGAAAAATAATTATTAAAGTTAAAGAAAACTGCAGAAAAACTAAAGGTTCACACAAACATCCGGTAGATGGCAGCAGAAAAACCGCCTCGGGTTAACGGTTTTATTTAAATAAATTAATAATTGAGTTGGCCATAGATCCGGAAGCAATAAATAGAGGTGCGGAAGAGACGCCCGAGGAGTTACAAAATCCCAGCATGAAGGCGTACATCGTTGCAAAGAAAATATACCGCAAAAAATTAATAGATGACGTGCTGAGTGCAAAACAAAAGGAGAAGTTGAAGAATTACATTTGTAAAACTGAACCAATAAAAGGGTGAAAGTAAATAATCACCAGTGTTAGTGATCCGAAAGAGGAAAAGTCAATGGCCCAAAGGTAAATGAACGAGCAGGGTTGGACAAAATTGGAAACGACGTGGGAGTAACCTGCAAAGAAAATGAAGGAAGCATCGATTACATAAAAGAAATAGTCACCGTAGATGTTGGCATATGACGAGGTAGATTTAGATTTTAAGTAATCATAATATTGTATAAGTAGTTGTAGTTTCACTAGGTTAAAAAATTCTGTAAGTAATCAACGTGCACGAATTTAAGACCTGCGCGTAATGTGGGCACGTGAAAATTGTTACACGTTGCCAGATTTAGAGTTTGTCAAATTTTGTAAAATAAAATTTAGACGGTGTTAGTTCAAATAAATTGTTGTTGAGCCGAGAAGAAGTTTTAATAAAAGGCAAAAAGCAAATAAGTCAAAGTTAGTGACGGAAATTATTTGAAGTAGAAGTACAAACACACGTGTATGTGAAAACACCTGTTGTTTCCCGGTAAAAAAAAAGACCCTTGAGATTAAGAACTAGAAATTGAATTGGGTGGTAAAGTGGTTGGCGCTTAACATTAAAACAATAAATAAATTTACCCCTTTGTCATCGCAACCTATATATTCGTGGTTTCACGAATCCAGAACCAATCAAGAATTATATTACAGAAATTAACAATAAAGTATTTGTTTTTAAAATTTTACTACCCTGTACCTCAAAAGTTAATACGTTTTAGTACTTACGATCATATGAAGTTTTGTTCTTAAAATGGACCCAAAAATCACTTCTTTAAATATTGACATTCGATTAGAAAATTGCAAGTCTATTAAACTACTAAATTCAAACATATTGTCAAATCCAAACGTAAGTTTTAAAATAAGTCAATGTATAAGCTTTCAGTTGCAAATGAACACTTGTTTTTGCTGTTGGCAGCTTTGTGTCAAAGATTCTAACCTAAAATATACGTGCCATATGTTCGAGAAAAGTAGTACAACTCAAAAATTGTTATTATTTTTTTCGTGCTTTCAATAATATGATGCAATCTAAGTTTTAGGTAATAAATTGCTGGGTATTTGAAGAAGTATTTATTACAGTGAGTTGGCAATAAAAAATAATGTGTTATGTTGTCATGACTTTAAACTAAATAAAAGTTTGAGCTTTCAACTTATTATTATATAAAATGGACCAATTTTTGTGGAAGTAAATAAATCTTAAGTAGTAAATATACTTTTGTGCACACGATATGCAGAACTGTATCCATTTATATTATATTAACTTCAATTTTAAAAAATTATTAATTTATTATTATTTCACCATGTTGACATTATCGTAAAGTAAGTTGGGATAGTGGCGCAATTTTGTTAAAATTTTATTTTCATTCTAAAACTTTACTTTAGTTTTGCATATGAATGTAAGACCTCCAATTTCTGAATGTTTTCAAACATACTGCAGAGTGTTTTTGAGCGATAATTATATTACAAGCAATAGAAATTATAATTATTATTGTTATTTCGATTGTAATTATGTCCGTCCGTGAATACACTTGTGTACCTAATCTTATTTAAAAGAATTTATGTTTCGTAGTTTACTGTTTAATAATTTGTGTCTTAATAATTATTACTACTATTATTTTTTAATTTTTTTTCTAAATCTTTATTTTTGTTCTTAATTTTTAGTTATTGGTATGTATTAGATCAAATTTCAATTTATGCTGTAGTGCAATTTTGACATATAACTTGTTAGACATATACATGATAAACAAACATTTAATATAAAACGTCAATTTAACAAAATAATAATAATTATTATATTATAAACACCAGCCAATAAATATAATAGAAATTGAAAATTATTTATTAATTTGTTGTATTTGACAGTAATATCTATATACTCAGATTCAAAATTTGTCGGTTTCTTTGTCCTTCTATAGACTCGGCTAATATAGGTGTTAGGCCAAAGCCAAGTATATGGTTGGACTTAGAATGGACCATAAAGGCGAATGGGGGGTCTGGGTGGCAAGGGTGTACCAGGATCTTTTTTTTGCAAGTTGGTCCCGCCCGATAGGACGGGAGTTTCATCTAGTCGTAATATAATAATAGTAATGGATATGACCACCTTAACCCATTATCGCCCAGCTATCTAGTTGTAGATCACAACGTTGGTGTTTTTTTGTAACGACCTAAGCACTTTAAGATGGATTTATACGTCGGTTTATAAACGTAAACACTGAAGTGTACTTTGTTGAATAAGCAAACTATTAATTTTACATTCTTTCGTGAACTTTCGTCGTGTCTAAACACACCTTTTTTTGGTCAAGCGTCTCATTTCTGATTTGTTGTTACCACATGAATAATTATTAGGTAATTATTATTTTAGCATTAGACTGTTATATTCAAATGTGTCACTTATTAGATGGTATATTAGCTTTTTGAACATTTTATGTAAAATTGTCAGTTATACTCATTAGAACGCCGCGATCTATAAATAGATCACTGGACGTTCGCATAATATTTTTGAATGTGTATAAGAAATGTATTTTTCTCTACTAGATAGTTACAAAATGAATCGAAAACCATTTAAAACTTTGGATGAAGCCCCCAAATACTTTTTTTTCGGATGAAATTGATAGTGACATGACCTTACTTCCAACGGAAGTGGATAATCTTACCGATGAAGACGAAGGCCCAGATGATGAAATCGGCCCTTCGGATGTTGTTGATGTCCCAGGAACTGTGAAAATCTTTGAACACAACGATCTTAATGACGACGAATTTGAAAAAGCTGAACCAGTCACTTCTGCTACCAAAAAAAGGAAAATACAGAAACTAAAAGCTAACTGGCAGAAAAATGTACCACCTCAATATGACGATTTGCAATGCGACGACGCATATGCAGCTAACATAAAGAAGATTGAGCTAGATATAAAAGGAAAAACACCTGTAGAGTATTTTGAACAATTTTTCAATGACCAGGTGTATGACCTGATAGTGCAAGAAACAATTCGTTATGCAAGGGAAGTAAAAAATAAACAGACTTTTACAACATGTAGCGATGACATTAAAATTTTTATTGGATTTTTGGTATTTGCGGGATACCACACTTTGACTAGTAAACGCAACTATTAGTCAGAAGCCGAAGACTTAGGAGTACCTTTGGTAAAAATGCAATGAGCCGCAACACCTATTTGGAACTGAAATCAGTACTACACGTCCAAGATAACCCACAAGCACAGAATAACCGTCAGGACAAATCTTTTAAAATTCGACTTTTACTTGATAAGATAAATATCAACTTTCAAAAAAGGGGAATTTCTCATGAACACTTATCAATAGATGAGATGATTGTTTGTTACTATGGACACCACAGCATAAAACAATTTATTCGTTCAAAACCCATTAGATTTGGATATAAATTGTGGGCTATGTGTGGAAACGATAGCTACTGCTATAAGTTCACTTTATATTGTGGGAAAGAAACAAATGCAAATGAATCATTAGATCCTCTCGGCACACGCGGTTAATAATATGGTGTCAGTTGGAGAAAGTCCTACCTCACATCAAATATACTTTGACAATCTATTCACAAGTATCCAATTATTGGTAGATTTAAGGAACAGAGGATTTCGAGCAACAGAAACTTTGCGAAGTAATAGAACTGCAAACGCCTCGCTGGTTTCTACAAAAGAAATTAAAAAACGTGATAGGATTTGTGATTCTGTTTTTGACAAAGAGAACAAAATACTCTTAGTGAGATGGAATGACAACAAGTCCGTTACCATGGCTACGAATAGTAATTTTATTGAACCAATGGTGTCCGCACAAAAAGATGGAACAAAGTGCAAGAGAAAAGACACCAATTCCACAACCAGCAGTGATTAATAAATACAACAAGTATATGGATGGTGTTGATCACCACGAATGGATGTTGGAAAAACACCATATCCCAATACGAGGAAAGAAATGGTATTGGTGTCTTCTTACCAAAATGATTGACATGGCAATTGTGAATGCTTGTTTATTGTCAAGAAAAATTAAGCAAAAACCCGTTTCAACACAAGAATTTCGCAGATCCATAGCCGTTCCTTACCTAAAATTGGAACATGGTGCGCGGATTACAAGAGGTAGACCTACTTCCACATTATCAACTTCAAGAACCAATGTAAGTAGTTATATGATGCCGATCCTGGACCACATTGGAAGTGGTCTAGGATCGGCATCATGGTTTCGGGAAGATCGGGGCCGATCGTGGGGCAGATCGTGTGGTCTAGAATCGGCATCATGGTTTCGGGGAAGATCGAAGGAAACATCAAGAAATTCCGTTGTTCTAATTTGTTTGGTCTAAAAGCGGCAGCATAATGTCGGGTATGATCGGAGGAAAAACTCGAAGCTTGTGTTTCGGGTTTAGTAATCAGAGATTTGCGTTTATTTTTTTGTATATAAATGTGTTTGTGCTAAATGTGTAAATATCGTTTGTCTAACGCTGAGGAAAAAATAATTTAAATTCTTGTTTTACATTTACTTAAAGTATATACATAGATTGAACTTCCTATAATATCGTTTTTGTATTTATGCAATATTGTTATTATTTATCCAGCTGTTGTGCGTTGAATCAAAACCTAGCCATTTTACAAACAATTTAGTCCCTCTTCTTCTTAAAACTTTTTCAACTAAGTAAATATCTCTGTGTTTAACCTTTTGGAGTTCCATTTCATAAAATCCTCCTAAAATATTTTCATTTTTATGTCTTTTAATAAATATGTAGTTGGGTTAGTTAATTTAATTTTTCTAATTATAAAAATTTCATTAGACCAATTAGGTGTATAGCCTTTTTCAAATTCTTTTCTATGTTTGCTAATTCTAACATGATCTCCAACTGAAAATTTGTTATGTTTACTTGCTATTTTTACGTGTGAGAATACAGATTTTAAAATCCTTTTTTCATTCGTTTTGTTAACCATTGATGGTTTCATTCGAATAGTTCGATGAAAAGTGTTATTATATTGCTTCGTAATATCATCCAATATGTTTATCCATTTATAATTACCATGTAAGCTAAACTGTTTCCACATGGTGTTTTTCAAAGTGCGATTAACACGTTCAACTATAGATGCTTTTTGGTGCTGAATGTACTATAATGATTAATTTTATACTTTTTCATTAAATTTTGAAATGCATTATTGTAGAATTCCAATCCTTCATCAGTTTGTAAGTTTTTGGTGTATACTTTAAATGTGATAAAATTTTTTCCATTGCAATTGTTACATGTTTCGCATTTTTTAATTTTAACGGAACCGTCCAAACATATTTTGAAAAACAGTCAATTACAACGAGAATGTATTTAAACTGGTTGTTTTGTTTTGCATACGAAACCATATCTACTAGATCAGCTTGTAATGTTTCATTAATACCTTTTATTATAACTCGACGTCTTTTAAAATTGATTCTTGCTGGTTTGTGTAATTCTGACACTATATCTGCTTTTACAGAAGATGGAATATATTTTTTGTTGACTTCTTTCGAACCATTTTTATAATGACTTGGTTTCAATGTTGATTGGACACTTAACTACTATTTCAGCAAATAATTTATTAAATCTGTTTTGCTGGTTGTTTAGCTCAAAAGATATAACATCTCCTATTTTAAGTGAGCAATTAATAGCCTCACCGCTTGTATAAGATTTTCCATTTATATTTAATACAACATTATCCATGTTTATAAACACTTTTTCAATTACACCCATTTTTAATGGAAACAGATATGCGGTTTTGTCCGAAGGTAATAAAAACTTACGCTCTATAACTCTACTTGATTGAAATGATAGAATATGACTATAAAACATGTTATAAAAAACCTTATGTGAATCACTTTTCATATTGTCAATCGATGTTTGAGTATGTTTTATTATATGACGACCAAATTTGTCTAAAGTCATTTTCTTAATAAATTATATTCGCTTCTCGTAATTCTTCTAGGATAGAAACTATTTCGTTTGTGTGACTTGTATGGCCTGCCGTTTGAGACGCTACTAACAATCTCAATCTATCAACTAATTCATTTACATCATCCCAGTAAATATAATCAATATGATGATTGTTTACTTCTTTAAACAATCCTTTACCTAAAGTCTTTTTAATCTCTTTGGTGTTTCGAAATAGCTCGGTTGATTAAAATACAAAGGACCAATGATGGATTTATATTTTTCTGATCTTGTTCCTAGTATTTTACCATTAGGATCAAAATTACTTCTGCAAGCATTACTAATATCTAGAATTTCTTTATATTTATACAAATCGTCTTGAGTATAAGCTGTAGGAGTACTTTTAAACAATAATTCATACAACCCTGACGACGCTTTATAAAAATGGTCATTTACTTTTATATCAGATCCAACAAATTCTACTACAGATGTTCCTATATAAAACTTTTCTTGAAAGCTATCATGTCGTATACCGGTTCTATGATCAAATTGTCGTTTTTATCGTGAATCATAGCGTCTATATATTGTCTAGGCAGTTCATCGAACGTTGCTAAGTATTCATCATAAACGTTAGTATCGAGAATTTCTTGTAAATTTTGTTTGCTTTCTTCAACTGAATGTTGAATTAAATCATCCAAGTCGTAGTCGTCCGCAACATGTACTGGTTCTGAAATAAAAATTTCTTCTTGATCATTTTTTAGGTCTGTAGTTGGCACAGAATTTTTATTAAAAATATTTTGATCTTCAAATTTATCCATTTTATCATTTTTTAATGCTTCAATTTTTTTCCTAAGATTTGAAAATTTTGCGTTGAAAACATTATCATTTTTTATTAAAAGTATGAATTGGTGTTGATTCAAACATAGAATGTTTTCTTTGTGATTTTGAATTTGCTTCATCATTTTTATTTGCTTGTAATTGGTCAGATATTGTTTCCAATCGTTTTGTAATAGGAAAAACGTCTTTTCCTGTGTAACTTCATTCTGTTTCAGTAATTCCAACTTTCGTTTTACTTCTTCTCTCTTTTTTATTAAACTTTTAGTTAGTTCAACTTCATTTGACAAAGTATTGTTTGAATTCATCATGTAAGCAACTAGACATACGCTTATTACTTAACTATTTATCGAATTACTAGCCTACTTCTTATATATATACCGTAAGTAAATGAAACCGTTAGTTAACCAAACGATTTGAAAATAAAGATAAACGACTGATAGACCACATATGTGTTGTTTTATGGAAGTTTAACAGTCTTATCAGTTAATTATGCAATTTCCAAGACAGTTTGCAAACAAACCACCTTTAATCTAGTTATATTTTGATCAGGTTTGCATATACAAATTATTACACTTAACATGAAATAGGTTGAATAAAACAGTCAAATCCTTTTCTGTATCTACCAAAATTAATATCTCTTTCTTTATCAATAACCAAAATCCATAATTTTCATCCCAACATAATGAACACATCTTCTTAAATTCGTCGAAAGTTAAATCAGTGCTAACGTTATCATCATAAATATGACGTAAATTTAACGAATCTTGTTTAAACAATATTATGAAGTTAGCGTTATCTCTGATTAATTGTTTTGGAATGCGGCTGTATGTTTGACATAAATAAAAACAATCTATATTATTGTGTCGACCCATGCTAAAGTATTCTCTCATTAAATTTTGTTTATCACACGCTACATCATCAAAAATAAATACAGAATTTGATTTTGCTTTCGATGGCGATGGTATGTTACTTTCTAAACTATTAAATGCAAAATAATTTATGCCTTCAATAGATGTTAATAAACTTTTCAAGTATTGATATTTTGCTTGAAAAAGAGATTTAGAATAAACGTAAACGGTTTTAAAACGCAATCCATTGATATGTTCAAGTAAGCTAAGCATTACGTTAGTTTTCCCGCAATTTGATGGCCCCACAATAAGACCACGAACGGTTGATGGTAATAACTCCCCATGTCTTTTATTAACTTTATTATTTTGTATATCATTATTTGACACCGTTAGTACAATTGGCTGTTGCACAATTCGCATTTTAATTAAAACTAATTATGATGGAGGTTTCAATCCTATAAATAGACAAATTTTCAATGTCATAATTAGTACCTATTTAGCGGTTTACAATAATCCTATATATGTTAATTCGAGACTCAGTCATTATTAAATCACGTAACAGAAAAATCTATCATAAATATAAAGGTAGAAGCCTTCTTAATTCAGTTATCGATAAAATACCTTTCGAACTTCACATACCAGGATATAATTTCTGTGGACCGGGAACAAAATTAGTGGATCGACTTCAAAGAGGAGACCAAGCTGTTAATCAATTAGACGAAGCTTGTAAAGAACACGATATAGCTTATCATAATAACAAAAAACATTGAAAACAGACATAGAGCAGATAGACGTCTATTACAAAAAGCCAAGTATATATTGTACTCTACTGATTCATCGTTAAAAGAGAAAGTAACAGCTTTAGGTGTAATATCTGCCATGAAAGCAAAAATAAAACTAGGAATGGGTTGTTTACCTAGTAAGAAGAGGTTATTGGCAAAAAAAAAGATTAAAAAGACATCTGGAAAGGGATTAAAATTTAATGATCTAATTAGAATTGCACGATCTGCATTAAAAAGAAAAAATTTGTAAATGTTATAGATGCTACTAAAACTGCAGTAAATTCTTTAAAATTTCTAAAAAATCGGAAAAAATAAAACCCGCTCGTATAATTCCGGTGCCAAAGATTGGCGGATTTTTTACCGTTAATTCCAATTTTGCTGCTCTTGGTGCATTAGGATCGTTAAGTGGAGGAGCAGCAGCTATCGCAAAAGCAGTAAATGCGGCTAAAAGTGCTAAAGAAGGACTTAAGGAAAACCAGAGGCATAATCAAACTATGGAAGCTATAGCATTAAATAAATCTGGAAGTGGTTTATACTTGCAACCATATAAAAAAGGATTTGGTCTTTTTTTAGAACCACGAAATCTACAAAACAAAATTGGATAAATCTTCCAACACGAGCATTGACTAATATAGATCTAATCAAGTATGCAAAAAAGTTGAACATAAAATACTTTCGGGAGTTTTTATGAAAGATGGATTACCAAAATTAGTGAAAGTAAATGAATGTGGTATATTAAATTTAGATAATCAAAAAGGAGAAGGAACACATTGGACAGCTTATAAAAAAATTGGCAAACGTGCAGTGTACTTTTTGATAGCTTTGGAAATTTGCAACCTCCATTAGAATTAAATGAATACTTAAAAAGTGGTGGTCCTTGCAGCATAACTTATAATCATAAGAATTTTCAATCGTATGATAGTTATAATTGTGGACATTTATGTTTAAAGTTTTTGTACAATTATAATAACAACGGGCTTCTCGGTAGATCACATAGATAGGTGATGGCTTTGCAACCGAGAAGACTCGGGTTCAAATCTCTATACCAATAAAATTCAAAATTTGGTATTGAAACTTGAACTCCACCTAGTAGGACAAATTAAACTTAAGAACGTTTGATTATTATATATTCTAATCAAATTTCACTTAGAAGTTAGGTTAAGCAACACTTAGTTACAAGTAGCATGTGTTCCACATTTACTCTGACGGGAACAAATTCTGTTCTTTCCAGTAAGTATTATCCACCGATCACATTAGATGATGACAATTACGGTTTGGGTTTGATAAACTTAGAAACGTTCAATACAATTCCCAACGTAGACAACACTAATAACAAATTTTATTTTGTACTTCAGAATGGTAAAATGTCTTGTATCGAAATTCCTGAAGGTTCTTATGAGATTGATGATATTAATAATTATTTAAACAAGAGTCTTACAAAGTATGTAATATCGGAAAATATGAATATAGATGAACCCTTACCTTTGCCAGTAATATTAATAAAAGGAAATAACAATACTTTACGATCCGAAATTAAATGCACGTTGGATATCGATTTTTCCAAAGAAGGTTCAATACGGGATTTATTAGGTTTTAAATCTAGAATTTTAAAAGCAAACATAAGAAACATATCAGATTTTCCTTGTAAAATTTTCAAATTAAATGCACTGTGCGTAGAATGCAATATTGTCTCCAGTTCATTCAGAAACGGTGAGCCAGTGCATGTGATTCATGAATTTTTTCCATCGGTCCCACCTGGATATAAAATTATTGAAACTCCTTCAAACGTGATTTATTTACCAATTAACACTAAACAAATAGATGAGATTACTATAAAAATAACTGATCAAGATCAAAATTTAGTCAATTTTAGAGGGGAAGTGATAACGGTGAGACTGCATCTTCGAAACTATAATAAATCAGTGTGATGGGAATTGTTTTTAATGAAAACAAAAACGGGAGTAAACATACAAATATTCCAAATACACTAAACAGTTATATAAAGCCCACAAATAAATCTAAATTTATCAGTCGGTCTACTAGAATCAATCAATTAACACTGCAAAATAAAAAAATTTTTGGAATCAATAGGAGTTCGAGTAAGAAAGCAGAAATGAATTTTGAAACTATAAACGTAAATGAAACACCACTTTTTGATAATACAATTGTCTACGCCGAAAACGAAGTCATCCACCTTATGCTTCAAGTTCCTTCAATAATAATGATGAAATCAGAATCCTGTACAACAACAAGACATATACACGGTACCTTGGTATAGTTCTTTACATATTCAAGGAAAAGTAGAAGGATATAACGATAAAAATGAAAAAATTGAAACACCTCTAATTAATTTTGTTAATATGGGCATTTTATTCCTGTTTGATGAAATTCGTCTAGAAGTTGCTGGAGAAATTATAGACCGTGTTAGAAATCCTGGAATTGTGTCTGTTTTAAAAGGCTACGCGTCTTACAATCAAGGGGAAAGCAGAGCTCTTGAAAACGGTGGTTGGTTTCCAAAAGGTAATTCAACATTAATGGACAGAGCAACTGGTAGTTTTGAAGCTGTTGTACCTCTTCATATGATTTTAGGATTATGTGAAGATTTTAAAAGAATAGTAATTAACTGCAGACAAGAATTGGTAATGCTTCGCAGTAGTACAGACAATAATGCTTTAGTATTAGATGATAAAACAAAATCAGTTAAAGTTCAACTACATAAGATAATATGGCGCGTTCCACATGTATCTGTCTCTATTAAAGAACAATTAAAATTGTTAGATATTGTTAAAAGCGCTAGAGATTTATATATTCCATTTAGAAGTAGAGAATTACATGAATATCCTGTATTGCCACAGACACAAAACCATACCTGGGCTATTAAGACTTCTGTAGAAAAACCTCAATGTATAATTTTTGGTTTTCAAACTGATAGAAAAAATAATACCACTAAAGATTGCAGTCGCTTCGATCATTGTAACTTAACTAATATTAAGGTTTTTCTCAATGATACCGCATATCCTTATGATAATCTTAATTTAAATTTTGGAAAAGATCAGTACGCACTGTTATATGAAATGTTTGCCGGATTTCAACCTTCATTTCTTTACAAAACAAGCGAACCTATATTTACACCAGAGGAATTTAAAACATATGCTCCTATTGTAGTTATAGATTGTTCTAAACAAAAAGAAGAACTCAAAAAAGGTCCTGTGGATATAAAAGTTGAATTTGAAACAAATGTAAATATACCTGATAAAACAACAGCATATTGTTTAATACTTCATGACAGAATTGTTAAATATGTTCCCATAAGAAATGTTATATCATTAGTATAGTAACTGTGCATATGTTAAATTTTGTATTTGTTGTATAGTATTCTAGGGTTTAAAATAAAACAAAATAACCAAATTTCTTTATTTTTATTTACTTGAAATTAACATTAATAATGATAAAGTCTCCTCATAATCCTTCATGACCGAGGAAGGCCATCTTCCAGAATCCGGACCACAAGTCCAACCCAATATCGCTTCGGGAATTTGTTTTCCTTTCTCGATGTTTTCTCGTATCCATAACAATATATCAGAATGTTCTTGATTTTCTAGAGAATTGAATTTAAAGGGTATGTTTTTACAGATAAGTGCTGTAATAATTTTTTTAAAATCTTACTGTCGGCCAAATACGCCGACTTACAAATAAATTCATTTATGCATGATTTAATATCTTTATGGTTTCTAATAATATTATTAATTGGGTAGTCTGTCATACAAACATTATTAATATTAAATCCAGACAGTAGCTTCATAATATATAATTTGTGTGACATATTGCGTTCCAAACTATGAAATTCCAAAATTTCATCAAGTTTCTTTAAATTTATCCACTCATACTGCTCTGTTTTGCAAATATTTATAATATTGTTAACATAATTATCTAAACTTCTCCTCTTATCTAAAAGTAAACATATGTTTGAAATAGTTAAGTGTCTTCCATGTGATGCTGTAAAATACATGATATCGTTTGGAACAACAAAGTCTTCTTTGTTTATTAAATACACAAAAGCTTTCTTTGCAGAATTTGTGATACTGGAGCGGACTGCATTCTTAAGATGTTCTTCATAAATTTTTTTCTTTTGCTTCTTGTGCTTCTAACTCAATTTTAAACATTGTATCTATTGTTTTGTAGAAACTTGATTACAATGTACACTCTAGAATTATAATACACATCATAACATACGCGCTATGATTTTATAATTGTGCCCCCACCAAACACATTATTTGCATTCATGATATAGATATCCCCATGGTCTTGTATCGCTGCTATTGAAAATGAGTACACGTTTATCATCATAAGGACTAAGAACAATTTTGTTTTGTTTAATTGAAAACACGTTGTGTTGTTTAGATTTAATAAGACGTTGAAGAGTTTCAAAAAGTTTTTTATTAAACAAACATTTTTTGTAATCCTCGAAAGTTATGGATTTGATAGATGATTTTTACAACCCTTTGATTTTTTATTAACTTTGTAGTAGTTCCCTCTTCAATAATATAAGAATACATCTTTGATCTAAGTCCTACAAATTCGAGCATCAGTTTTCCATTATTTTCATCCTTCATTAATCCCGGTTGTTTTTTGTTTTTTTTGTTCTATTTGATAAACATTGTTAGTATCATAGTCAGAAGTATCAAAACGATAACTGTCTTGTTTAATATATTTATAAATGTCTATATTTTTAAAACTATAAATTAAACTGTCAGTATCCGTATATAATAATTTTGTGTTTTGCCCAAACGTTTTTAAAATATAGTCGTAATGAAATTCATAAAGAAAAATTTTTGAAACATCTAATATGCTAAATCCCACATAAATGGGTTTGTTGATACAAATTTCCAATTTATTCATTTCAACAATTAACATATCTTCATCAAATACAACCGAGCTATGAAAATTTGGTTTTGAAATAAGAGACCGCACCCCATTGTCCATCCCATTTCGTTACTAAACGGATATCTCTATGTTTTCTAACATTTTCCATGCATTTTCCATATATAGCATTTATCATTAACTTAAAAAATCCTTTTCAAAGTCATTTTTAGATTGTTGTCGCAATTTTGTATTCAAATCTATGTATTCCTTTAACCATGGAGACTGACTAAATTTAAGTACTCTATGAACTTTGTAAGTTGCATTCCTAGTCTTAAATACATTTTTAAGTTCCTGTAGTGAAGGATATATTGTTTTTTTTGGAAATAAGGTTAATAATAACTTTTTTATCTTAGTTTTTGAGTTTGGAGGGATCATATGTTCCGGAGCTAGTGGTAAATCACTATGTAAATTATGTAATTGTATCGGATACTCTAAATCACATTCTAATATATATCCAAAAGCAAAATCATCTGGGGTATTTAAAATGTCTTGAATATTAAAGTTATTCATAAATATAAAATTTCCATAAGGAAGGTATTGAGACATGGCTGCTCCATATAAGTTATTAACATCAAAATACATTAAATATGTACTATCTTTATTCATATCAAATTTCTCTTGCATGTATTTATTATTTGCTTTTGCATACCTATTAGAACATTGTGAAACACCTCCTCGAATTCCTTTTCAATAAACATAACGGTATCGACATCAGTAAGAAGTTCTAACGAAACTTTTGTAGTCTTTAGCATAGCATCAAAAGTTAATCCCGGTGCAGTATAATAATGTAAAGGGTCTAAGGTATACGTGTTTAAACACGTTTCTCGAAAAGCTTCAAATACATCAGCTAGTAGAAGTACATCAGTTTTTAAATATAAATCAGAATATTCACCTAGATTTTGGATTCCAAAAGTTTTCCAAACATTTACAGCATGATTATAATCTTCATTACTTATGTTTTCATCAGCAATTGAGAATAAAATTCTTCTTTAGGTGGTAAATAATTTTCTTCTAGTTTTGCCCATGAATCTATATAGTCATAAGGAAACACACCTTTTTTATTTAATAAACTAAATTCTTCTAAACTTTTACAATAAGCTTTAACAATGTTTTTACGATCATTTTGTAAATTAGAAGAAAGTTTATCTAAACTTTGTGACATAAAACGAAATGAATCTATAAACCTAAGCGAAATACTAATATTAGGTATAGACTTGCTAAATGAAATATACTTTTCTTTATTTATTGGTAATAATTTAATGCTTCCTTCAAACAATGTAGATAATTTTCTAATAATGAAATGTGCATCATAGCCACTTAAATTGTGAAATACTACCGGAATACAATGCTCATCTTTAAAATTTAAGTTACACCCTTGATGAGCAACTCCTCTAAATTTTCCATTTTGATGATTGTGATCTCGAACCTTAATTTGCTTATCTTTAAACGGTTTTTTACAAATATGACACACATCAGAAGTTAAAAATTGTTGATTTTGTTGTGGATTGAGATTTTCCATTGGAACAATCGTTTTAAGTTGTTCATGGCACATGTGACTTATGTCTTTTAATTCCCATACAAAACCAATCGATGCAATCAATTCCTCGGTGCATATTAAACTTGGAAAAGAATCATCATAAGAGCATTTTAAATAATAAGCTATACTAAATGGTATATGTTTTTGGTATGGTGTACTTTTATTTTTAGCTTCGTTATCATTACATTTCTCTAAAATACATTCTAAATCAGCATAAATAACAAACGGTACCTTCTCTTGAAAACGATAATTTTTAAATGATAAGAATTTATCCTTTTGTTTTGGTAACGTAATGGAACACTCGTTTGAATTAATACAATACTTTTATGTTTTTCGAGAATATCCTGAGTTGTAAAATAATTTAAACATCGTTCACAAATAAAAATCTTATGCTTATGAGATGACACTTGGTTTGACAAAGAGCAGATAAATTTTTAATCCAAGTAAAATGGAAGCAAAGGTGTAAGTCAGATAACTCATTTACACTTGCTTCGCTTAAGGGAAGCATAAGGAGATTTATAATTTTAACATTACTTTTATTAACAGGACTAAGCGAACAAGGTAAAATTTTATTATTTTCAATACTGAACAAATTAATAGACAAATTGTTAAGCTTCTCAAAAGTTCTTATATCTTTTATTGTTATGGGAAAAGTTATACCATCACAATTTAAAACATCAAGAAAATGTGGGTACGAAGACTTTCTATCGGAATGTGCGTTAACCGGATACAAAGCGGATACGATAGACCAAAGAAAGCAATAAGGATCATTGTTGTTAATGTTTATAACAGCACGTTTTTTTTGTATATAATCTGGAACCGATACATATGTTGAATAACCTATTTTAAGAGGATCGTGTTTATTAATATTTACTTTTAATCCCAAAAGCTCATACAAAGCCAATCCGCTATCTTTTTCAGAAAATTCTTCTAATTTTGCAGAAAGCTTATCAAACACATATTCCTGATACCATTGTTTCAAATTGGTTGTAGGATCTATGACATTATTCTTAGTACAAAACGTCTTTAAACTTATTTCTCCCGTTTGAGGTTTAATAAAATTAGCACTCAAAATGACATTTACTTTTAACATTGATTCTTTAACTGCTTGTTTAATTTTCAAATTAAAGCATTTGAAAGATTTTTTAAAAAGTTAATGGATCTTTTATGTTAATACTTGATATAAATCCTGTACGAATTCTATTGTTGAAACATGATTCTACATCTTCCCAACTCACATTACACTTTTTAGGGTTAACATTTATTAAACCATTACCGGATTTTATTAGCAAATTTTTTTAGTTCATTAAGTTTCAAACGGTAACATTTTAAATATGATAAACTTGCTTCTATAGAAGAAGAAGATTCAAAATATTTTTTTATGTATTTCATTTTTAATAGCTTTACGAAGTGTATTTATAGTATGATTAATATGACGTTTAAGTTTATTTACTTCATTCACAGATTTTATGTTTTCTATGTATTTTCGTAACACTACCAAGTATTGTTTGCATGTATTGCTTAGAGATTCAGTCATTGTACAAAATAATAAATGTACTATATCAAAACACCAAAGTAAATTATTGTTCCGAAATAACACGAACTAGTAATATCCCCAATCAGCGCGTATATACGAACTAAGAAAACAAAATGTAGTAGGGATAAAATTGGAAGGGAAACTTGAATATATTTGAACAATCTCTCACAAAAACCATTAACATTTCATAACTTATCTTATAAATTATTAAATATGTCAGCTACTAACTATTACAACAACAACAACCAACTAGGACAAGGTAATATAAAAAAATGTTTGTTAGTTGTAGATTAAATTTATATTTTTGTTGTAGATATGGTGGTATGTCCGTATCATCCATTTCACGTAATGCTGCGGCACCGGCTGGCCAAACATCTATATAAATGCCATCCGGAAGAGACCCGGGCCAAACAAGAAACCGAATTTAAAAAACTAGAAGAATGGGAAAGGCAAGAAGAGCAACGGCCTCCCATTCAACACAAAAAACAACAGAATGCACCTCTTCCGGAGATTGAAGAATATTGGGACGACGAAGAGCCATGTCAGCCGTTTCGTGCCGCAGCTACAAAAAATTTAATTTTAAATAAAAAATGGTTTTATATTCGGAAGAAATTAATAAAAACCTTTCAAAATTATGTTTTTGTTTTAATTACCTAAACATACAAATAAGTTGAAAAATGAAACGATTAAATAAGGATATATTTTGTATGCTTTAACCAAAATTAAAATTAAGTATTGCAAATTGACATAAAGTTAATCAATCATAAATATCAGATAGCAATACATAGATAGATTGTACAAAAACAGGCTATCCATAATATAAACAACGTATATGGTTTACTTGCCCCGAAGGGGCAAGTAAACCCAGCCCACGCGCAGCGTGACTTTTTGGGGTTAAGGTGTCAAATTACAACCCATTTCCTGCATTTTAGAAGCGCTTTTTTAAAATTTTTGGAAGAATCAAATTGAACCCCATTTCCTGCATTTTAGAAGCGTTTTTTTAAAATTATTGGAAGAGTGAAATCAAACTTTTATAAGTGTTTAAGTGTATCTAAACGCTATAAGATAAATTTAGTGTTTATATACAATAAACGTTTTAAAATGTAATTGCGTAAAAAAACAGGTTATCCATAATATAAACAACGTATATAGTTTACTTGCCCCGAAGGGCAAGCAAAACCCAGCCCACGCGCAGCATTTTTGGGGTTAAGGTGTCAAATTACAACCCATTTCCTGCATTTTAGAAGTGCTTTTTAAAATTTTTGGGAAAGTCAAATTTAAATTTTAAAATGACAAATGGCAAATTTCATTAAGTATTCAACCTTTTTCTAGAATGCTAAATAAGCAAGCACAGCTTTTTCTATGGAAACTGCAAACTGCACTGATTGCAAAAAAATGATTAATCATTTCCTTTCTTAAAGCTTTTTTACATAAAAGGAAGTTTATTATCATTCATTAACGTTCTTTAATCGTAAAAGATGTCAAGCAGAAGTTTATTAAGTTTAAAAAAAATTCGCAAAAATTAATGTGTTGGATAACGTTGTGCTCAATGTAAGTACTTTATTTGTTAATTCTTTCTTGTATTGAATAATTTAATTATAAATTTTTAATGATTTATAATTTACTTATCATTGTTTAACAACTAATGCTTTTTACAGCCAAGGATGGATTTAGCACCAACTCAACCACCACCCCTAATATCTTATTCCGCTGGGTATAAAGTAAGTATTTTTGTTATATTTATTATTTTTTAACAATTTATTTTATATAATCAGCAATTTCCCGGACCCCCGTGTGAAGATAACGGGCGGATCATTCAAATAAATCGTGAACAGGTAAATCATGCTTATTAATTTTTTGTTCATTCATTTTATTAAGAAATTGTAAATAGATTATTTATTTTTTGTTTGTTATTATTACAGTCAGTTGATTGGGATGATATATCATCAATCATTAGCTGCTCACAACCAGAGATGGAGGTTGAAATCACCCCATCAGTATTTCCAGCAGTCGGAAAAGGGAGGGAAAAGATCTCCGAAAATTAATAAACGAAGACGTGATGGAAGCGAGCCAGGGCGACAGTGACGATGATTTTGTTGGGGTGGTGGTTCACCATGAAAAGGTGTTTATACAAAACATCAGAAGAACTTATAAAAACGTGTCCAAAGAGTATTCTGAAACTCAAAAGAATACTCTAATATAAAAATCAAAGCAAATAATCTTCGGGCGCAACTGGAGGAGTTAGGAAAAAAGAAAAAATAATACGCGTTACAATACGTAACTGAACGAAGCATACG